>CM051371.1:18968234-19293234 GCA_028015245.1 Cardamine occulta | reverse complement strand
ATGGGTACAGATTCTGAGTTCCATGAATATTAGTTAAAGTTTTCTTAAGCATAACAAGGTAATCGACCAATTTAATTTTTCCAATACATATAAAACCAAACCCTGAAAAACAGATCAAACATAACATTTGATACAAACTATCCCTTCAATCGAAATCATTACAAGAAGTCATGTTTCTTCAAACTTGGAACGACCATGGCGAGTCCTTGAGAGTCTCTTCACTCTGAACCTTACTAGTCCTCCTCATAGCAACTCCGTTGTTGTTACCATCACCATCGACATAAGCAAAGTACTTCAAAAAGAAGGCAAGAACAAGAACCATCCACTCAAGGCAAAAGATCACAACACAGAGCCCACCAGCTAGTTTCAAGATCATAGACGCTTCTTTTTCACGGACATAAGAGTTAAGACTCTCGAGGAAATTAGAAGTGTTGGTGAAGATGAGAACAGAGACTGAGCCTTGGAAAATGGCAGTGAGGACAGTTGCAATCATGTGTGCTGCGTACCACCGGTTTTTACCGTAGGATGCAGCTGCACAGCCAGAAACGGCAGCCGCAATTGTGGTGGCGTGGAGGAGGATGAGGAAGAAACCACAGAGTGAAGGGATTAGACGAAGAGACAGTGTGAGGAAGATGCAACTTGAGGAGGCACCGAGGAGGATGTAGTTTGAGAAGACGAAGATTTTGTGGGTGTAGTAGTGAGATTCTTGAACTGATTCTTGTGGTTGAGGAAGTAAACCCATGATGTTTGATTTTTCTGGTTCGGGCTGCAGAAAATTTTGGATTTTGAGATTTGGGAAGAAGAAGATAGCTTGAGAATTGTTATTGTGGTGAGCTTGGAGAAAATAGAAGACTCGGAATGTGTTTATGTAGAGAAAGATTCAAACGGTCGGATTTTCCAAATATGACCGTTGGGGTGTACAGAAGTGAAGGACAGATCACGAACAGAGTGAGAGAGTAGTAACGGTAGTGTTTTTACTTTTCTTTCTTAAGAACAAGATTTGCAGGCCCATTGGGCCAAGTTGGGTTCATATTTCCTCGAAACAAGGATATTTTTATCCTGAATTCGGATAAGTTTTCATTCTTGATGTGTTTGGTCCGCTAAACTGAACCTAGTCAATCCAACCGAACCATATAATTGATAAAAGAAACCGAAACTGACCGTTTTATTACTACAACAATTCAACAAATACTGTATGAAACTTAAAGACCGTTCTAATTACAACTGAAACAGAGTAAAGTCTTATATGAAACCATAACCTACAAAAAGAAAAAAACTGTTTCTTCTTCTTCTCTCGTTTTACTCTCAGATTGAAAGAAGAAGAAAGAGTGGATTCAAGATCTTGGGCTGCTTCTAAAACTAAAGATCATGTTACCTAAAACCCCAATTATTTCATCTACAGAGCAACACAGCTTTGACGAAACTCGATGGGTCATCAATGTCCGTAAATCTGTCGATGCAGAGCTCGAAGATCACGATCTCGAAGAAGTTACAATGAGCATTTTCACTGTCCCTAAAGCGTTAATGTGTAGCCATCCAGATTCATATACACCTCAGCGAGTTTCGATAGGACCTTATCACCGCCTAAAACCAGAGCTTCACGAAATGGAGAGGTATAAACTAATGCTCGCGAGAAAAATTCGAAATCAATCTAAATCTTTTAGGTTTCATGACCTTGTCGAGAAATTGCAATCCATGGAGATTAAGATCCGAGCTTGTTATCATAAGTATATAGGGTTTAACGGCGAGACTCTGTTGTGGATGATGGCAGTAGATTCGTCGTTCTTGATTGAGTTTCTTAAGATTTATAGTTTCAGAAAGGTGGAGACTTTGATTAACAGAGTTGGACATAACGAGATTCTTAGAGATATAATGATGATCGAGAACCAAATCCCGCTTTTCGTTTTGAGGAAAACACTCGAGTTTCAGCTTGAATCGATGGAATCAGCTGATGATCTATTGGTCTCTGTTCTTACGGGATTATGCAGAGATCTCTCTCCTCTCGTTATCAAATTCGAAGATGGTAAGATTTCGAAAGCTCAGTTTCATGAATACAACCATATCTTAGATTTCTTGTATCAGATGATCGTTCCAAGGATCGAAGATGAAGAAGAGCTAGTAGAAGAAGAAGAAGAAGAAAACAGAGCAGATGGCAATGGCGGAAACAGAGCAATTAGGTTTCTGAAAGAGATTAAGCATCAATTCAAAAGGGCTTTTACATCTCAACCTGCAGATTTAATCTTGAGACTCCCATTGAGAATCATATTGAACCTTCCCGGATTCATCGCTCTGAAATTTTCAGCTGATTATCTCTTCACAAGACAAGAAAACGAAGCAACAACAACAAGGCAAGAACCATCATCATCGGTTTCGATTCAGGACATTGAAAAGCCTCCTCTGGTCGAAGAACTCACAATTCCATCAGTCTCCGATCTCTACAAAGCCGGTGTTCGATTCAAACCAACAACAAACGGTAACATTTCAACGGTAGCATTTGATTCAAACTCAGGTCAATTTCACCTCCCTGTAATAAACCTAGACATCAACACAGAAACCATTCTTCGAAACCTCGTAGCTTACGAAGCTTCAAACACTTCAGGACCTTTAGTGTTCACTCGTTACACGGAGCTAATTAACGGGATAATCGATTCAGAAGAAGACGTTAGGTTGCTTAGAGAACAAGGCGTTCTTGTGAGCCGCCTCAAGAGTGATCAAGAAGCGGCAGAAATGTGGAATGGTATGAGCAAATCTGTGAGGTTGACCAAAGTTGGGGTTTTGGATAAAACTATCGAGGATGTTAACCGTTATTATACCGGACGATGGAAAGTGAAGATTGGAAGATTGGTTGAGATATATGTTTATGGTTCTTGGCAGATTCTTACGTTTTTTGCGGCCGTTTTGTTGTTGATGTTGGTCTCGTTGCAAGTGCTCTCTTTGGTGTTTAACTCGTTGCTTCGGTTGAGAGCCCGTTAGGTGACATTCGAGGTGGTGATCAATCTGATGTAGTGGTATTTATCAGATTGTAAAATACTATTTTAATGTGTTGTTTTTGGTTCTAAATGTGATGAACGGTAAAACCCAAAATTTTAAATTGGTATTTTAATAGAACTAATATGTTAACATAAATCAATATTCTATAACATAATATTACATCCTTCATGAAATAATAAATCCAAAATCCCTAATCATTTTTTAAAATATATAAACTAATAACATTAAATTTTTAGTTAAGTCTTTTTAAAATTTTAATTAAATTACAATATAATTTTTTAAAAATTTAACTCCACGAAATGCAAAAAGTCACAAACCACCACCTTAATTTGCTTTAATCGAAGTAGAAAAAAAATATATATTTTTGCAACAAAAGTCATCCGAACTTGAGAGGGAGAGAGAATAGGGTTTTGGGTTTAGAATCAGAAACTGCTGCTGAAGTTTAGTCTGTGAGGAGAAATCAGAAATGTGGAGATCCGTTTTCCGGAGATCACAAAATGCGTCTCGAAACCTCGCTGTTACTCGAATCTCGAAGAAGAAGACCCAGATTCCATCGCTAACCTCACTTTCCAGATTCTCATCTCTCGAATCGTCTGGAAATGCTTCTTCCCGAAACATCAGGTTCTTCTCCACGAGCCCTACGGAAGAGATCCCAATCTCCCCAGCCGCAGAGTCGAATGCTTCCGATTTGGGGTTTTCAGAAACTGGCGATTTTGGTGGTATTCCTGCAGAAGCCACTGGTGAAGATGGAGATTCAGAGATTGTTACAATTGAAGCATCTGACGATGTATCTGCTGATGGAAACGTGGATTCTCAGCTTGTCGAGGTATACCAATTTGATGACGAAACGTTCGAATCTGTAGTGTCTTTGTTACGGAGTGATGAAGAGTCCTTGGAGTTTGGTCTCAAGACCCTTAATGTCGACTTACATTTAGATTTTGTGGTGAGAGTGTTTGAATCCCCAGGGATTTCGAGTAAGAATTTGATTAGGTTTTTGAAGTGGGTAACTAAGAAAGATGAGATTACTGTTACCACCTCACTTGTAGAATCTCTTCTTTTAGCAATTGCTGGTGATACACGTAGAATGGATGCTTATGTTTTGTGGGATTTGGTTAAGGAGATTGGTGAGGGAGAGAATAGTAATGTTTTGAATTTGGAGATATTGAATGAATTGATAGCTTTGTTTGGGAAGATTGGTAAATCCAAAGCCGCTTTTGATGTGTTTAGTAAAACCCAAGAGTTTGGTTTTACTCCGAATGCTAAAACATACTATTTGACATTGGAGGCGCTTTGTAAGCGGTCGTTTATGGAATGGGCATGCTCTGTATGTGAGAAAATGCTCAAGAGTGGTGTGTTGCCGGAGGGAGACCAGGTTGGTAACATCATAACTTGGTTTTGCAAGGAAGGGAAGGCAGAAGAGGCTTATTCGGTTTACGAATCGGCAAAGACGAAAGAGAAATTCCCGCCTCCTAGATCTGTGGCTACTCTGATAAGTGCTCTCTGCAAGAATGATGGGACTGTCACGTTTGCTCAGGAGATGTTGGGTGATTTATCTGGAGAAGCTAGGCGACATGGGATCAAACCATTTTCTGATGTTATCCATAGTTTATGCAGGATGAAAAATGTTAAAGAAGCTAAGGCTTTGCTTTTGGATATGATTTCTAAAGGACCTGCTCCTGGGAATGCAGTATTTAATTTGATTGTTCATGCTTATTCAAGAACTGGAGATCTGGATGAAGCAAAAGAGGTTTTAAAGTTGATGGAAAGTAGAGGTTTGAAACCTGATGTGTACACATACACTGTCATCATTAGCGGTTATGCTAAAGGAGGGCTGATGAACGAAGCTCAAGAGATTCTTGCAGTGGCGAAAAAGAAACATAAGAAGCTTAGTCCTGTGACGTATCATGCACTTATCCGAGGCTATTGCAAGATTGAAGAATATGACGAAGCTCTTAAACTTTTGAAAGAAATGGATCGTTTCGGGGTGCAGCCTAATGCTGATGAATACAATAAGCTGATACAATCATTCTGCCTCAAAGCTTTGGATTGGGAAAAAGCAGAGATGCTGTTTGAGGAAATGAAGCAGAAAGGCTTGCACTTGAATGCGATTACTCAGGGGCTTATAAAGGCAGTTAAAGAGATGGAATCTGAAGCCAAGGTAACGGAAAATGGCAACTTACTTGCTGAAGCATAGAAATCGATCTGAGATTTGTCATTGTTTCATCAGTGTGGACTAAGCTTTTGAAGATGTTTTTCTTGGTTTGAAATCTCAGAAGATACCTTGTTTGTTATTTTGTTACTGGAATTGTCTTTTTGTACTCCAGTATCATCCAATAAGCCTTCACGATGTTCACAATCCAAGATTCGGTTCATTTCTTTTTAGCTTTTGATTTAAGAAATGAATCAATTCACTATGGTCATTGTTCGGTATTCGAATTCATAAAAGGTTTTAGTAACAAAATAATAGAAATTTGTTGTAAAATAATAATCAGGAAACTCTAACGACAACTTTATTCTTCTTGCCTGCAGAGAGAACGAGACCTTTCCCTTCAACAATATCTTCTTCTTCTACTCTCTTATTCTCATCATCAACTCTCTCATTGTTCATATAAAACCCACCTTGCTTCAACATTCTCCTCGCAGCAGATTTGCTCTCAAACAAACCTGCAGAAACCGATAGATCCACAATCGATATACCCGAGACTTGATCAATAGGCAGTGAGCAAGAAGGTATATCCTCTGCAATTCTCTCAATCAAGTTCCAATCAAACTTTGTCTCAGCTCCTGGTCTTAAAGCTTCTGTTGCTTTAATGGCTTCTTTCAAACCTTCTTCTCCATGTACAAATGTGGTTACTTCTTCAGCCAGTTTGATTTGCGCGGTATTAGGGACATACCCGGGTTTGCTCATTTGATCTTCCAAGATCATTATCTCATCCAAACTCAGAAAAGTTAGAGTCTTTAAGAAGCGTATCACATCAACGTCTGGAACGGAGAAGAAGTACTGATAGAATTTATAAGGGGATAACATCGAAGGAGAGAGCCAGACTGCTCCATCTTCTGATTTACCGAATTTCGTCCCATCATTTTTCAATAGGAGAGGAAACGTTAGCCCATACGCCGCTTCTTCGGTTTGGAGATTCTTCCGGATTAAATCGGTTCCAGCTGTTATATTCCCCCATTGATCACTCCCACCTATCTGAACATTGATCCCTTCGTTCTTGAACAAGTGAAGAAAATCATAGGCTTGCAATAACTGATAAGTGAACTCGGTGTAGCTCATACCTTGTTCTGATTCTAGTCTCGTCTTCACACTCTCCTTTGCCATCATAGTACCAACTCTAGCAAACCGACCAACTTTGTTCAGAAAGTCGAGTATTGTCATATCTTTCCACCAGTCATAGTTATTAAAAATCACGTAGGAGCTACTAGAACTCGGATTGCCACCCAGAATCTTGATAATGATGTTCTTAATCCCCGCAATGTTTTTCTCCAGTGTATCAGCGTCAAGCTCAGGTCTTTCTAGGCTTTTACCAGATGGGTCACCAACCCGTCCTGTGGCACCACCAATTAAACCAACGGCTTGATGTCCACATCTTTGGAACCAAGAAAGCACAATGATACCAAGTAGATTACCCAAGTGTAAACTCTCAGCCGTTGGGTCAAACCCGCAGTAGACCCTCAGAGGAGCTACGTTAGGATCAGAACAAGCAGACCTGAGATTCTCGCTTGTGATTGACTCGAGGAGACCTCTTTCTTCAAGTATATCGACTACATTAGGACGAGAAACAGCTTGATTATCTGTCTCAAGAGATGAAGTAGATTGAATAGAGCACTTAACAGAGGAGAACAGAGGAGTTGTAGAAGTGGAGAAAAGATGAGGAACTTGAACCCTTCTGAAGAAAGCGGAGGAGGGTTTCTCGGGAAAAAAGAGTAAAGAAGCTATCCGTAAGGGAGATAAGAAGGTTCTGGAACAAATAGGTAAGATACACCTTGAAGCAAGCGTCATTCCTGTTGCATATGCCATATAATTATATGCTAGAACCTTTCTTGAATAGCCAAGCTAGTAACTAAACCTGGAAACTAAATAGAAACACCCATTAGCCAAACAAAAAAAGGGTAAATTACAAATCTTTTTCCTCTAAAATTGTAAAGAAACATGTGCAAGTAAATGCACAAGTTGATTTGATAGAATAAATAAAAACTAGCCTTACTAATTGCAAAACTGAAAATTCCAGTGATTTGAATGAAACCAAAAACAAGTCATGGATTTAATTTATTAAAAAAAACTGATATTATATCCAACATTCTCACGCAGGCAATTTGACAAACACCTTATGAGCATTAACAATACAGTTCTATATTGTTCTCCATGGTATAATCTCCAAAACTGGAAAGGAATCCCGAAATTGACATCAAAATTTAAAGGAAACTCCAGCATTGCATCGAAACAGACCCAGAGAAACTACTTTGGGATAACATAAAATAATTATATTCCCAACTTGGGCAGAAACTGCAACACAACTAAATGGATAAAGATTCCACCCAACGAAACTTTGAGCAGAAGATGAAGATGAAGTTGAAAGAGCTTACTGGTTTACAGCTCCAGGAATGGAATTTGTTTTCGACCTTTGCTTTGCTTATTCCACAGATCACAATGCTTGAGATTATTTGAAACCATAGATAGAACCTAAAACTCTCGGTTTATTTTTAAAACCGGTATTACTTCGATTTGAATCGGTTTAGATAAAACAAACCGGGATCCTTCAAATTTTTTGATTGGTTGAGAATATGTTGCTCAAGTAATTATAGCTAAAGAATCTGGACAAGGTTTTGATTTTGATCAAGAATGGTGATATATCAAGGAACAGAAAACAGAAATATTTCTTGTGGTAACCTTTAAGAGAGTAATATTTTTGTGTATTAATAATTACATATATCTCTATTTTGGAGCCAATGGAAATGAGTCCCCCTTATTGTCTCATTAAATCTATTTATTTAAGAAAATCAGTGTAAATAAATCCAGTAAAATGGCCAATGATGATGAAGTATATAAAAGAAAGGCCCAAATAATGTATGAAAGGCCCATGAGGTTAATAAATGTGGGCATAAAGCAGTCCGATCAGTCTCCGTTATATTATTTTTTACGATTTCCCAAAATTATTTTTTCAAACGTTTTGATTTGACAACTGACATGAGAGTAAGAAAATATGAACGTTGTGAAACGGTAACATTTTTTGACCATTTGAATTTAATAATTTTTAATGAAAACATTCAGATAATGACTCTCTATAAATACACTTTCTTGGGTCTTGAAATCTGAATCTATTCTTACAAATGTTGAATACACTTTCTCTTTATTTTCTTACTTCTGTTCTTCAGGTCTCATTAGCTAAGAAAACAAACGAAGTTAATACAACCGGATCTTGCTGAAATACAAACAAAAGGAACAGCAAGGAAACACAATACATCAAGGACAAGGTAACGTACTCTGTTCTCTAATTTCTCTAGCTTGTTCACAATTGGAAGATACTTATAAGTCTCTATTAATCGCCATGTTCATCATCTTTCAAACCATTTTTATAGAGTTCAACAAACATTATGCTCTGTTTTATTTCCATTATATATATATAGTTGTCTTAACTTTAAAATCAATGATGTGTGTCTAATGAACTGATTTTAGCTATATATATGTGTGTGTCTTTAGTAAACAAATTTTTTCTTTAATTATATATCTTGAGATCTTGCTGTCTTGATATGTATGGTGTCCTGAAATATAGTTGTCTTTGAAAATGTAGATTGTTTTCTTTGTTTATATAAAAAAATATAGAACGAATGGATATTTGAAAATTGTTAGAAAATAAATAATATGCATGTCCCAAATGTAATGAATATTGATTTTGATAAAATTTGCAGAGAGTTGAAGGGAACAAAACAAAGCAAAATAGCTTTTGGAGACTGCATCCAGAGTTGTATCAATGCCAGCCTTTGAAGTTTACTTGTTGTATAAGTTTTTTTTTTGAAAAAGATTTTCTATTTAAATGCATGAGAAAAAAAACAAATGAGGGTGCTTTTAGCCCATAGTTTAAAGGCTTAGTACACAAATCTCTGCAACCTAATAAGTAATGCCCATTTAATAAAGAAAAAGATAAAAGTGACCTGAAGCCCAATAAAGGGAAGTGAATGGTCTAAATGATCCAAACACAAAGCTTTATCGAGAAGAAGTTGGAAATTGCAGTTGCTGTTGCAGCTCACCAGTGGATCAAGCGAAGAAGTCCATCACTGATGAAATTGATAGATCCGGTGGTTCTCATTGCCGAAGTGATGTGGAAAGCCATAGTTGAAGAAGAGCTGAAGCCTAATCCGGATTTTCATGTCTGAAGCTTGATGCTCTGTTTCTAATGATATTGTCAATCAATTTGAGTAGTTACAATGACGATCTGTAAGCATTATGATGCGTTTTATTATTTCTCTCTATCCAAACTGTGTAGATCGCACATTGCCAACAAAGTAGGACCAGTTTCTTCTTTGGTTTGTCATATCAGTTAATCCAAAACTATTCTATTGTAGCACTTCAATTCCTCATTACCTGAATATTGAGGCGCCTTCTTAAATCACTCCAGATACTCCAAGAGAAAGAGCATTCAAAGAACATGTGATTCTAGATTCAGTTCCGTACATGCAAAGTAGACAAGATGAGGTTATCAGGAGTCCCCAATCAGCATCATATTCTTCGTAGGGCATATATTCAACACAAAAAGCCAAGTAAGAAACTTTTGTCTTGGTATCCCACCTGAAAACCAAACTTCATTACTTTAGTTAACTTTTGGTTTATGACACTTGATGCTCTGATAAACAGCTCCTGTAGAGAATTTATCACTTTGTGAATCATTAAACTACCATTCATATGAATCTCTTCTATTTATTAGCTCCACAGTGGTTAGATGAGTGAGTATATTGAGTTGTTCTTCTGATCTTGCTGCAGGGAGGTTCCATCTTTCACAAATTCGAAGACTAGCCAGTGTAGCAGTGATATCAACTCCCAGTTGTCCTACTATGCCTTGCAGATAAGTTTTGAGATTCCCAAATGGACCAATTATCAGACCAAAACCAACATTCTCTGCCATCCCCAATTGCTAATCTGATCCACTGATAAATAAGTTCTCTCTGCTTTATGAGTTTATTTGACATCCATGAGAACTTCTGTTTAGTATTAATTATCCAAAACCTGTTCAAATCATCTTTTAATACCTCATTCTTGAACCAGTTTGTCCAGATTGACTGTGGTTGGAAAAAGAGGAGCCAAATCAACTCCAGTGAGTGTGCCTTATTCCAGATGTATACATCCCTTACACCCAGGCCGCATTCATCCTTCCCCAAGGTAATGGTTTTCCATGATACTTTTGCCGAATTGTGACCCTCTGCATTGCCTTTCCAGATAAACTTACCGCTGAGACGATGAATTTCTTTGATGCAACTTTTTGGGAGGATAAAGTTGTCACAACAAAAATTTGTGATGCCTGATTTTACCAAATTAAGAAGCCGCAGCCTTCCAGCAAATGAAAATGATCTAGCTGCCCAGGAGGAGATTCTGCTATTAATCTAACTCAACATTGGTGCACAATTAGCTAGCTTAAGTTTCTTTGTACATAGAGAGACTTCTAAGTATCTCAAAGGGAGAGTCCCATGAGCTACGCCCAATGATAAATGAATCTGATCAATTTCTTCTACTGTCAGGCTTGAGGAGAAGAAATTGTCTTTTGTATGCTTACAGCCAATCCAGATTTCTCTTTTAACTCTTTGAGGATATGCAGAATGTTCTGGACTGATCTTAGAGACCCATATGTAAAGATCAGTAGATCGTCCGCAAAGCAAATGTGAGTTTACTTAGACACTTGGCATTTATGATGATAGGCCATTTTTCCTTCAGTTGCTGCATTGTTAAGTAGATACGAAAGACAGTTCATGGTGATTACAAATAGATAGGGAGACAGAGGATCATCCTATCTTAATCCTCTCTTCCCTTTAAAGTACCCATGGATAGCCCCATTATACCCTACAGAGTAATTGGTTGTGCACACATAAGCCTCTAGCCACCTGATATAATCTTCTAATATGTTTAATCCTCTTAGGCACCCAAAAAAGAATTTCCATCTGACTGTATCAAATGCTTTAGCAATGTGACCTTTAGTACAATTATCTTTGGACCTTTCTTTTTATGGTAGCCTTGCACTAACTCACCAGCTAGGAGTGTATTTTCTATCAAAAGTCTTCCTTTGATAAATGATGTTTGATTCGGTAGGATAATCTTTGGAATAATAGGTTTTATCCTTGCAACTAATAGTTTTGAAATGACCTTGTAAATTGTGTTGACCTTGAGGCTCTTGGTCTCTTTGGAATAAGTGTGAGGATTGTTGCATTAGTAGCATTAGGGAGAAAACCAGAGATGAAGAAATGATGCACTGAGTCCATGAGTTCTTTGCCCACAACTACCCATGATTCTTTAAAAAACCCTGAGCTAAGTCCATATGGTCCTGCAGACTTGTTCTTGTTCAATTTCATCAGGACATTCTGAGTTTCTTCATTTGTTGGGAATACTTGTTGTATAAGTTGTAAATGTGAAGTATGTATAGGCTGCATAGATGTGTCTGTGTATATGTGAATCTGTGTGTATGTGTAGATGTATGTATAGGCTGCATAGATGTATGTATAGGTTGTGAATGTGTAGATGTATGTATAGGTTGCATAGATATAGGCTGTGAACGTGTAGATGCATGTAGACTGCATAGATGTATGTATAGGTTGTGAATGTGTAGATGTATGTATAGGTTGCATAGATATAGGCTGTGGATGTGTAAATGCAAGTATAGGCTGCATAGATGTGCGTGTGCGAGAGAGGGGCGAAACACTATTCCGCCAAAGAGCAAAGATCGCAAGACGAAACACTTAAGAAATAATTAACACCGACCTGAAATGTCAAATATCAAAACAAACTTCGCTAGTTGAAACACCATTCTGCCAAAGTATAATAATTACTAACACTTCGACTAAACCAAATATCAAAATCAAATCGCTTGTCGAAACACTATTTTGCCAAAGAGCAAACGAGCGCCAGACGAAACACAAAAATAACTAACACCGACACTAATTGCCAAATATCAAATCAAAACAATTAGCGATTGTAGTCGAAATATTATTCCGCCAAAGAGCAAGACGAAAACACACAAAAATAACTAGAAGAATCTGTGAATATGCAAATAAGCCAATCTGCATCATATATTCACATAAAAAATGAAAATTCCACAACTCGATGCGGCATAAACAAACACTCTCACTTCCGCCACAAAGCTAGAACGAGTTATTATTTATTACGCCAATGATTCAACAAGTTCCATACATTTTTACAAAACTAAAGGCAAAATTTATTTATCTACGAGTCTTGAGACACGGTACTAGATTTTTTTGACAAACTCAGTGGATAATTTAGAATCCATAAGATACCCCAGCATTGCATCGAAACAGACCCAGAGAAACTACTCTGGGATAACATAAAATAAATACATTCCCAACTTGGGCAGAAATTGCAACACACCTAAATGGATAAATAACCCACCCAACTAAAGAAAAAGGTGAAGTTGAAATTAGAGGATGATATAAAATCGAAATAATTATGAAATCGACGTACTGATTCAACAAGAATTTCATGCTGTCTTCTTTCAAAAACCTTTCAAGGCATTCTTTAAGAGAACTTCTTGATGACCCTAAATTTAGTTTTCATGTAATGTTGTACGATATATTGAATCATCATAGTTGAGTGTGAAACCATAAGCCAAGCTTCATGATATCATATTCACGTAACAAATAAAATTAGGTCTTATTTTTTACTTGCGATGAACTTCTTCCCTTAAAACAAGGATAGATGGGCCTGATATTTTAGTTATGGGCCGGTACCAATTAATCTCTTTTTGATTCCAGATTATTTGAAACAAGATAAAGTGATAAACCAAAAGATTATACGGTTTAATTTAAAACCCGGTATGAATTCGCTTTACAAAACCGGTCTCCTTAAACCCCAGTTAACAAATTACTCGTCTTTCCAAACAAAGTAGAAATCCTTCGGAACAAAAGTTTCTTGGAGCGAATCAATCAATGGTTTGGGGTCTCTTCCCTGTTGATCCTCTTTCAGGTTTTTCTCCATTATAATTCAATTGACTGCACTTTTTTTCTTACTTTGTAACAGTAGTGTCTTATTTATGTATGATGTTTCGTATCGGCTTGCAAATGAACGAGTTTGATTCCTTTCCTGTTAAAATCTTCTTTTGCACTTCTCAACTGTGTTATATTCTTATAAATACCCAACATTTCATTCTTTCAGTGAAAATTTTGGTCCAGTATACTTACGAACAACTGTTGATTGATAAAAATGTGTAAGAAAACCCGCAAATTTCTTCTGGGTTTATATGCTAGAGAAGTGAGTTTGTGTTAGCTTTGATCTTGCTTTTGAAGAATCTCTAGTTTTGGAACCTTAATCAGTTGCAAAAATGGTTTTCAATATCTGTCTCAGGTGAAGATAAATACTTTATCTTTACAAAGGGGAATTACAAGATTGGTCGAAAAGGTATTGTTTCATATTCTTCAATTTCTTAACACTTTCATCATCTTCTTGTTATTCTTCTGTGCCCTCATGGTTTTTTCTTTCTCTATAGGATGTGATATAATTATCAATAAGGATAAGGGGGTATCTAGAATCCACGCAGAGTTAACTTTGGATGCAACAGCTGTTTCAACCTCTCGGAGGAGCAAATCTTCTGAAACCTCTTTTGTTCTCCGTATCAAAGATTGTTCAAAGTATGGAACCTTTATCAAAACTGCCCTCGGGACAAAAGAGAAACTTCATGAGCTACCTAATAAAGAGAAAATTCTCAAAGATGGAGATCTCATCTCATTTGGTACAGGTTCAGCAACTTACAGGTACTCCTGGCTAGTCAATGTGATTATCTTGTTCTTGTTGTAATGTCGTGTAATATGGCTTATGTCTGTAACTTTTGAAACTAAAATCATTGCAGGGTATCTTTAATTCCGTTGGTATTTTACTTCTGCCCTTCCTCTCAGACTTTTAAAGTGGATCGGTCGATACAAGATGCAGTTTCATCCATTGGTTAGTGAAAAGCGTCATCCCCTGCTTCCTCACGCAAGGAGATTTGGTTCATGTAGTTTCATATTAACCTGCATTGCCTGAAATTATGTTGATATTCAGGTGCTCATATTTCTCCTACCTTGAGTGATGAGTGCACTCATGTGCTTCTTGAGCCGCGTATGCAAGTGAATGAAGCTCTGCTCAATGCAATTTTAGCTAAAAAACCTATCCTTTTGACAAATTGGGTTAAGGTATGTCTGAGAATTCCATTGTCACCCCTTGATTGTTGCTTTGTTAATTGTTTTTTTAACTTAAGTCGTTTGTCTAGCTTCTCGCAGAGAAAAATATATGCAGCGAAATTCCTGGATACAGCCAGTGAGTATTACTTAATTGTTTTTTCCGGTTATAGAAGAAAATCTGCAGTTACTGACACATTCAAATAATCAATGTTTATTCAGGTACAGACCATCAGTAATGGTAGAAGAAGCTTTGGTGGATGTACTGGAATTAAACGTCCGTGAAAAATGTCTGGAAGGATTCACCTTTGTGTTGGAACCAACAGATGCGGTATAATCTCTTATTTGTCCCAAAAACAATCAGATTCACCTGATTGGTTCCTAGTGATTCTTGTTATAGGTCTCAATAGATCTTAGTCTTACGAACTATTGATGAACATGAATTTACCTATTCCTGCCTTTTTCTTTCCCTCTTTCTTTATTTCATATTTTGTTTTTGTTTGTTTTGTTTTTCTTTATGCAGTACAGATTTGGTTGCAGCTTCCCATCTTTACTTAGAATATGTGGTGCAGAGACTGTTACCATAGCAGACATTAGCTCCATGAGTCAGGTTTGTGCTTTTATATTGTTTTGTTCATTTCCCTTTCTGTAGGTAGCCCTAACCGTAGTCAACTTTGCAGGATTCTCAGTATGGAGAAACTAATCGCATGGTATGTGTCATCCCAAAAAGTTCAGGAGACAAATTTAGCCGTTTGAAGCATCTCAGTTTGTTATCTAGAGTGAACGAGATGGATTTAGTATGCGCCGTCTTGTCCGGAAGTCTACCTTCGGCTTCCCTGATACCACCTTCAGGTGAGTACAGATCCAAATGTATACGCTTTTCTCAGAACTATGAATGGCAAAACACTGATCTTGTAACATTTCATGTTTGTAGTTGTGATTTCATCCTCCTGCTCTACGGATGAGACAGTGGTAGCTGATTCTGATGCCGAAGAGGGAGAAACAACATCGTCTGTTCATATGATCGATGCCACTGAAAAGGCAGAAACACCAGAGAAGCCTGCTGCTATTGTAATAGAGGAGAGTCCTATTACAATACTGGAAGAAACTATGAATTTGAATGAGTATAAAAGCGTAAACTTATTAGCAGATACTCAAAATCGAGGCCAGAGCGATGAGAAGAACTCAGGTGATAGTGTCCGTGATGTGACAATCAGAAGGAATCGGAACGATGAGCCTGAAACTGGGAACTCGGAGATTATATATTCTCAAGGTCTTATTGTTAGGGACTTGCGATCGACTAGAAAAGTTCGGTCTACAGGAGAGGAAGGATTTGTGGACTTCAAGCAATTCAGAAAGGTAAACGAGAACCTTTGGATTGTAGACAAATATTGTGTTTGCGAGATGACGATTTTTGTTTGTTTTTGTTAGGGAAATGTTATATGCGGAAACAGCTTCAGCAGTCTAATACCTTTTGCAAAGGATCCATACAAGTAATCTCGGGTCTTTTCTCTTACTCAGTAGCTCATAAAGTTTTCTCCTCTTTGTTTACTTTACCATTTGCTAGCAGAGAATACGATAGCGGGGACGTGACAGATTTTATGAAAGAAGAGAAGAAAAGAAAGCAGATGGAAGCCATTGCAGAGGACTTGTTCACCACTGAAAAGGTTTCACTTTATTATCACCTTATACATCAAAATCTAATGATCATCCAGCTATTTTCTTTATACTAATATCGTAATGTGCAGGCTAGGAAGCGTGGAACTGCTGGTACCATTCACGGGTTTCTCACTCGAGGTTGAGGTTTCAAGGTGAAATGGTTGTTGTGGGATCTTACTCTGTAAATATCTCAGGGTTGTTTTAGTGTTCTTCTTCAAAAGATCTAAGCTTTCACCTTTGTTTTTCTTCATGGCAGGATCATTTCAGTGTGAATCAGAAGAAGTAGCCTCTAGAAGAACGTTTGAGAATGGTGGGATGATTCTGGATCACAAGGAATTAAACAAAGCTTGCCTTTTTTTTTGTACTTAATGACGTAACAATGTCCCTGATGTACACTGGAGGTGTAGACACATCACATATATCTAATGATCTTTGGTTTGTCCGATGAAAACAAAAACTCAAATTTTTTTACGAAAATTAAAAAAAAAAAACTGAAAACATGTGGTCATTACTTATCTGTTAACTCGAAAAGATACAAAATTTATCCTTTCTCTTGTTCTAAAACACAAGCAACAATGGAGTGGCCATGGTCGGCCATTGCTGCTGCTTCTTCTTCTTCTTCTACTTGCTTCTTCGCTTCTCCTAACCCTTGCTTGTCTGTTACTATACGAGCGAATTCGAACCGTGCTAACAAATATCCATCCAACACTCTGGTTAGATCCAGTAGATTCGACTCGAAGCATAGTTTGGTCACTGTTTCGATCTCTAAACGTCGAATCTATGGAGATTCCGTTGTCCGAAGAAGCACCACAAGCAACAGAAGCACGGAAGAAACTGAATCATCATCGTCTTCGTCTATAGATTGCGTCGGAATGGGATCAGACGTGGAGTGTGTCTATACCGGAGAAGATGAGGAGAATCAGAGCTCCGGAATCTTAAGCGGCAGAGAAGGATCGTTGCTTGAATGGACGGTTCTGATTTCACCATTCTTTTTCTGGGGAACGGCGATGGTGGCGATGAAAGAAGTATTACCCATTACTGGTCCTTTCTTCGTGGCTGCGTTTCGGTTAATTCCGGCTGGTTTGTTGCTTGTTGCGTTTGCGCTTTACAGAGGCAGACCTTTCCCTAAAGGAATCAATGCTTGGCTCTCTATTGCTCTCTTTGCTCTTGTGGACGCCACTTGTTTCCAGGTCTGCTTACTTGCCCTGAACTCTAAAGAGTTAACTTGATAGTTTCCTGTCTGAACGATGATGATTATGATGGTTTAGGGATTTCTTGCTCAAGGATTACAGAGAACTTCTGCTGGTTTAGGAAGTGTAAGTTGTTTTCTATACTCTTAAACTTTTGTATTCTCTAGGGCTGAGAAAACAATAGAGAAATCTGTCGCGTTGCAGGTTATAATTGATTCTCAGCCGCTGACTGTAGCTGTGTTAGCATCTTTCTTATTTGGTGAGTCCATTGGAATAGTGAGAGCTGGAGGGTTGCTTCTTGGTGTTGCTGGACTTTTGCTTCTTGAGGTAAAACATTTACTTAACTATCTAAACCAAAGTCCGAGCTAATATCTCGAAAGTGTTCTTGCAACTTGAGGATATGTCTGATTCACTTCAGGTTCCATCAGTTACTTCAGATGGTAATAACTTTTCCTTGTGGGGAAGTGGAGAGTGGTGGATGCTTCTTGCAGCTCAAAGCATGGCTATTGGCACTGTGATGGTTCGATGGGTCTCAAAATATTCGGATCCAATTATGGCTACCGGTTGGGTAATGATGCTCGATCCTCCTCGCCCCTTCAAATCTTACTTGTCCACATTTCTGTTTCAATGGCTTGTCTCTAAGAGTTTTTTTTTCTTACTAGAACTAAACTAACCATGTTTTATCTGCAGCATATGGTTATCGGTGGCCTTCCTCTTTTGGCGATTTCCATTATAAACAATGACCCAATTTTTAACGGCAGTCTTCAAGAGCTATCTACAAATGATGTCATAGCACTTCTCTACACATCCCTTTTTGGCAGTGCAGTTAGCTACGGTGTTTACTTCTACAGTGCTACTAAAGGTTCTTATTTTACTCTGCTATCTCGTGATAGTATGGTATCACTGCTTCAGGTTTCAGATTTTTTATGGTTTTATGATTTTTTTTTTTGGCAGGAAGCCTGACTAAACTCAGCTCACTCACCTTCTTGACACCAATGTTTGCTTCAATCTTTGGGTAAGACCAAAGTCAGCAAACAATTAATCCATGATCACAAATTTCTTTAGTCTTTGGTTTGTATCCTGATATGTTTGGTTCGGACACAGGTATCTATACCTTGATGAGACTTTCTCCTCATTGCAACTGGTGGGAGCAGCCGTCACATTGGTCGCTATATACTTAGTGAACTTTCCGGAAGGTAACGACTGAGAATTTCTCTCAGTTCGTCCTGCATTTTCAAAGCTTCTTATGAATGTAAAAACATCATTATGTTCGATTTACATTGTATATAATAAAGTGAATAATCATAGTTCAATTTTAACCATAAGCGAAGCTTCATTTTAACATAACTCATGAAGTTGCACAATTACAATACGAGATCAATCATACTCCCAAACTGGACCAATCCGGAAAGGCCGGTATGAATAATTCCTGGTTAACTTGTCATGTTGACCTCCGGTTGACGATCCATCCCAACCATATCATCCATATCACCAACTAGTCTCTCCACAGGCACCTTGCTCACATCCAATCGCATGCCTATGTCTGAAACCAAGCGACCAATGCAGTACATGCCACAGCCAGCCACGGCCAAACTACCAAATCCTGCTACAAACCGGAGAGGTGAAGACAGAATAACACTGGCAGCTGCCACCATTGTAGCGGCTTGACCGCTCCTTCCCACATCAGTGTTTGCCACCAGCAAACCAGTTTTGCAATAGATTGCAAAATCTTCACAGTTGTTCTTGAAAACATTGTAAACACCGAAACCATTTTGCAAGAGGAAGTTTGCACGGTAAATGGCTTCTTCTGGAGGATCTGAAGCTGCTATTGTGCATATGCCACCTCTAGGTTTGGCAAGAAAAATAGCAGGAGAGACACTATACTCGAAGAGGTAGAGATCACCTCCAGCGAGAAAGCAGTCGAGACAAGAAGAGATAACACCACCAACCTTGGATCTATCTCCACAATTAGGACATGGGTTGTCTCCATGATTATGGGATGAACTAACAATGATATTGTCCAAGAAAGTCCCAGTTCCAGTCTCTTGACCATCCCCACGAGTGAAATGGTTGACTTGTCCATCACCGACATAGATTCCTGCACATCATATAAAAGTTTACAACCACAAAGATAATAATAGTCCAAAAATAGTTTAGTATGTCGCAACAAGCCAACAACCATACAAACGAACCCAGCTGTAAGCTGCCACACTTTATCTACAAATCAAGAACAATAGAGCATGAAATAAACATAGTCAAATGAAGCCAAAACTTCAAACTTATTCGTCTTACTTAACACACTATAAGAATCATAGATGCAGAGATGCTTTCACTGACCACATTGCCAAATTCAGGCCATATTCACCTACATAAATTCCAGATCCTAGAATCGTGGGAATCTGGATTAAGCTATGAGAAATGAGCCTCATCGAATGTAAACACAAGACTTGAGAATTTAGCATGAAGTTTATGTCAAATGTTCTACCACATTCCCTTACAACGATCAAGGATCACTATCACAATAATTTCTTAAATCCAAACAGAGAATCATATTGAATCGAATTAAGGTAACTACAATTGAAGATAGAATCATCTCGCATCACCATTAGTGTCAATGTATGTATTCCATAAATAGAAAATTAGAGAGAGAGATGGTACCGTGATGAGCGTAAAGATAGGCCTGACGCCATGAATAGATGTGATCGCCTGGTTTCACTTCATCTCTGGAGATTTTGTGGGAGAGAAATCCCATCTTTTCCCTTTTCTCAAATCTCCCGCCGACGAACGGAGAACCAGAAATTATAGATTACGCGTCAGACAGAGAAAGCACAAAGGATCTGATTTTCCTTACTATGTAGGGTTTACTTTTGCATCTTCCGTGGATAAAGCAAAATTTTAAATTTCCAAAAAGATATCTTTTGACCCCAAAAAAAAAAAAAAAAAATTTAAGAGATTTTAATTTTTATTAAATACAAATCTTCCCAAGTCCCAACTCCCAAGTTTCAACTTTAATGAAATAAAAAGTCTTGGTAAAATACATTGAACTCCTTACGAAACGACACCGTTACATCCTTGGGCCTGAAACAAATATAATTAAATTAAAGCCTAAATTAAAATCTAGACTCACTCTTCTTAAGCCTCTAAACCAAAATCATGGCTGAGACGGGAAGAGTATAGCCATGGAAGTCACAAATCACGCCAGAAAACGGAAAGCAATCGACGACGGACATGGCTCGCCGCCGGCTTATCGAGGCCCAGACGGTTACGAAGCTAATGGTGTAGATCTTTCTCTCCTTGAAGCACTTGAGAAATCTTCGCATAATGCAGTAGAGGCGCTTGATCTTAAAACCCTAAAAAAGCTTGTTCTCTCTTTCGAGCGGCGTCTTAGGGACAACATAGCTGCTCGGCTCAAGTATGTGGAGAATCCCGAAAAGTTCGCTGACTCAGAGGTTGACCTACACGACGATCTTCAGAAGCTCAAGGTTCTCGCTGGAGCTCCGGAGCTTTACCCGGAGCTTGTTGCCTCTAATACGGTTCCTTCGATTGTGAATCTCCTCTCCCATGAAAACGCCGATATCGCCAACGATGTTGTTCAGCTTCTTCAGGATCTGACTGACGAAGATGCACTAGAGGATAACGATGAGCCGGCGCGTGTCTTAGTCGACGCGCTGGTTGAAAACAATGTGCTCGAGCTCTTGGTTCAGAATATGAATCGTTTGTCTGAGGCAGATTCAGATGAGGCTACGGCTATATACGCAACCTTGACGGTGATTGAGAATTTGGTGGAAGTGAAGCCAGCTGTAGCTGAATTGGTGTGTGAACGGACGAAGCTGTTACGGTGGCTTCTGGTGAAGATCAAGGTGAGGGAATTCGAAGGAATCAAGCAGTACGCGTCTGAGATTCTTGCAATTCTGCTGCAAAACAGCACCGCGAATCAGAAACGCTTAGGGCAGATGAATGGTGTAGACGCTGTGCTTGAAGGTGTGGCCATGTATAAGTCGAAGGATCCCAAAACACCGGACGAGGAAGAGATGTTAGAGAATCTATTTGATTGTTTGTGTTGCCTCTTGATGCCATTGGAGAACAAGGAGAGGTTTGTGAAAGCAGAAGGTGTTGAGCTGATGATTATTATCATGAAGCAGAAGAAATATGCTTACGGGTCTGCAATTAGGGCTCTAGACTTCGCCATGACTAATTATCCACCTGCATGTGAAAGGTTTGTGGAGGTTAATGGACTGAAAACGGCGTTTGCTGCTTTCATGGGTAAGGCAAGTCTTTCAGTCCCATTTCTTCTTAGCATCTTACAAACTCTCTAGTTGTTTCCTTAGAAAATGCATACTTAGATCAAAGTATTGTGAAAGAGACGATTTTGAGGCATACTTGCATAGTGATTTTGTTAAGTTCTTTAAATGTTTAGATTCCGCTAAACAAGAGGATCAAAAGGGAACGGTATAAGGAGGAGTTAGAGGAGCGAGTTATTTCGCTGGTTGCGTCATTATTTGGTAAGAAGGCAATTGATATGTTTATGTAAAGATAAGATGTTTTCCTTGATGCTAATTTTCTTTGGTTTCATTTCTGTTGACTGTATCTTTCAGCTGGGATTCTAAGGGGTTCTATAAGAGACCGTTTGTTAAGCAAGTTTGTTGAAAATGAATATGAGAAGATTGACCGCCTTATGGAACTATATATGAGGTAACATTTCAGTAATACCATTCTGAGCATCTAATTAAAGAGTCGAAATTCCTTTGTGATTGCATTATTAGCATTGTTATATATCTCTTGAATGTGGTGGTAGAATGCAATAGCCATTCACTACTACTTATCTCAGGATTGTGTTTCCTTTCTTATTGTTCTTTGTGCGTTGCAGATACTCTGACAGGGTTAGATCAGAGGCCGAAAGGTTGGACCAGCTTGAGCTTGATGACCTTGAGGTAATTCAGTTACTCAGTAGTATACTTTTGTTGTCTTCTTTCTGAGCTCGAATTTGTGAACTGATTCCACTGTCTTACTTTCCAGTTGGATGAAGAAGAAATATATAATAGGAAGCTGGAATCAGGCCTTTACAGTCTGCAGGTTCGACTGAGTTTAGTTTATGCAGTTTCATTGTCCATTCTGGGATATAAAAAAAAAGTGCCTCACATGTGTGCCTTTGCTACATGACTTAATTTTTATCTTCTCTTTTTTTCTTGTATTTGTTCTTATTTTTGAGTAATGTTTGTTCTGACATTGCAGCTTGTTGCTGTTATTCTGGGCCATATTTGGTGTTCTGAGTAAGTCCCAGCCTCCAATAAATATGCATTCCTGAGCTAAGTTTGAGACGTACTAAATTTGTAATCAATACTTTATGTAGGCATTCTGGAATGAGAGCACGGATCGAACTGCTACTGAAGCAACAGAAGCTTAGTAAAAGCGACATCAAGCAGATTCTTCAGGTTCTCATTTCCCTTACCTCACCTAAAAAGTAGTCTTCATTCCAATTAATTAGTGAGTTGACTTGCGTTTGCTAACATAAACCTTTTACAGGAATATCATGACAACATTGGAGATCTTGACGGACCAGAGGAGAAGGAACGAGGACAGGCGAGAATTCAGTTATTCATATCAGCAATGTGATTTATAGGAAGTAAGAAGATGGTAATATCGCAAATGGCGCTTTTATAGTAGATGATATACTTTGTTTATCTCAGAGGCTTAAAGTGTTATATGGTTCATGGTGGGTAACTTTGATCACTGCATTGGACTGTCCTTGGTATCCAAATACTCTTGGACTCTGTTTTGTGAGTGATAATGATGCCTTTGTTTGGTATTTATCGGCCCATTCTCTTTTTTTTTTTATAATGTTTCTCGAGTGTTGGGACCGTTGGTTCCTCTACCCGACGTAAGAAATTTTAAAAGACCACATTCAGCTCCCATCATCAACTCTCAGAATGAAAAATTATATATATATACCGTGCACAAGAAAATTATGTTTAGCTAAGCTAACTATTATGAAGGATATATATAAGTATGACGGTTAAGGACGGGAATTTGGTTACTCCAACTGTTTTCAACAAGTACCATGCACTAAAAACAAAATTTGAAAAATAATTCCGAGTGTATGTTACTATACTTGTGATGAGTCATATTTTGGATATAGCAAGTGAAGAAAACGAAAATGGATGATTTATTTTCCTGTTTTGATTCTCATTGAAAACTAAATGCATTTTGCGTTTTGGTTCTTCTGGTCGAATTGGGACAAAAATTCTTATTGATTTGTTTATCAAGATGACATTTTTGCATAAAACCATAAATATTCAATGGCACATGAACATAATAATAATTGAATCCCTACTGCTTCTGCTTTGTAATGGATGCAGATTCCCCTGGTCATAAATTCTTGCTTAATGCGACATTTGACGAAACAAATTGCATTTGGTTTGGTCAGTTCACTTTTGATAATTATGATTGAATTGAATCCAACAAAATTTGTGCAAGTTTTGTTGATGTGAGATATGCATTTCCAAGAGGATTGGTTGATACCAAAACACCTCCGACTGTGATGATGTGTTCAAAACTCATATATGCACCTCTTGGAAGAAGAGGATTTTCTTCTTTGGCTGATCTCAATGCTCCTGTGGATGATCCAAAGACCTCTTCGGATGATACCAAGACACCTTCGACTGATACCAAGACCTCTCCGGCTGATCCTGAAATTGTGAAGATGGTGATTATAACCAAAAAAATTTTTTACACCTTTGGTTTCAAGGGTTACTACACTTGAACATGAGGTGGAGATAACCCTTAAAACCAAAGGTGGAGGATATTAACAAAGCACTGTCTAGCCCATTTTGGGGTTTTAGTTAGTAAGCTAATATTTTGTGTAAGAGACCATCTTTCTTGTTAAAGTCTTTCATCATTACGAAAATTGTGAATTGATTCATTTCCTTTTAAAATCTTTCATCATTACGACAATTTTGGTCCAGTAACTGCAATTCTCAACTATGAAAATGCTCTCCGAAATTCCCAAAATTTCATTCTTTCAGTGTTCTCTTATTTTTGACAACTGCAGTTTGATAAATGGGTGAGAAAGACCCCTAATTTTCTTATGGGTCTATGCTAGAGGAGAAGAACACCTCTTGCTTACTAATATTCAGGTCATTTCCTTAATTCATTAATTTGTTGTTTTTTATTTTCAAAATTTTAAACTAAATATTCATTTTGTTGTAAGAAATATTTTAAGTTAATAATATTTATTTTATAAAAATATTTCTATTTTAAAAATATATAAGTGTTAAATTTCAAAATTATAAAAACTAACCGAACTTGACATCCCGTTCTTATAATTTTTTTGTTCCGTTAGCGGTGTTCTAAATTCAATTTGCTTAAACCTTAAGTAAATTTTACACTTATATATTTTTAAATTGAAAATATTTTATAATTTTTAAGTAAATAATATTTATTTACTTAAATAAATTTTAAATTTTAGTTATAAATCCAAAAATTAAAAAATAAAAATATTTTCTATTAAAAAATAATTGAAAAAGTAAGTGGTAAATTTCATAATTGTAAAAACAAACCGAGCTTGACATTATGTCCTTACAACTTTCTTTGATTGGTTAGAGGTGTTCTAAGTTTAATTTAACACTTAGTTTTCTGATTATTTTTCTACTAAAAATGTTTAAAATTTTTAATATTGGGATTTATAATTAAATAGATGTAATAATTTAAGTAAACTATATTTAGCATTTTGATTTATACTAACGTTTTATAATTATTCTATTTGATGGAGGAGAATGAAGAAGAGTAGAGCTATGGTGGCCAAGAATAGACACAAGAGAGTCAAGATGTTTAAAGAATCAGTTTTTTTTTCCTTTGAATCAATGTGTATATATAAAGTTACTGCTGCTTACTAAATTTATGTAAAGTTTGATTATTATTTCATCACTGGTTTTTTTGGGTTTGTAGTATCGTGTTTAGATCGATTTGGGTTACAAACTTACTTTTTAGATCATTTAGCTGCCAACTATCTTTTGTAAATATATTAGTTCCTAGATAATGATATCATAGATAAGTGGACGTGCCGGAGTGGTTATCGGGCATGACTAGAAATCATGTGGGCTTTGCCCGCGCAGGTTCGAATCCTGCCGTTCACGTATTTGTTTTAGTTTTTTTAACTATCGCATAGGTGGGAGAATGAGACACCAAACGTCGCCGTTACCAGATCCCTCCCACTCAGAGTCATACTCTCCAAAGCAGAATCATCTCCTTCCTCTCTCTCTCTGTCTCTGAAAATGGCGAACTCGAGAACTGTTTTGATCTTGTGCGGTGACTACATGGAAGACTACGAGGTTATCATCTTCCTCTGCTAACTATTTGCTTTTTAATCCTGGATATTTCTTTGTTCTTATAACAAATTCATCTCTCAGGTGATGGTCCCTTTCCAAGCTTTGCAAGCTTTCGGGATCTCCGTCCACACCGTCTGCCCCAGAGAGAAGGCTCGTGACTCTTGCCCCACCGCTGTTCACGATTTCTGTGGCCACCGGGTTTCTCTTCATCTCCATTGCAAACTTAATTTAGAAATTGAGCTGCGAATTAGATGATACAAGTATTGTTCAAGTCAACGCGAAACTCTATTACTTAAATCTAGTGATATTGTACTCCTGTTGATCCTTGCATATACCTCTTTGTATCATAAGCTGTGCACTTTCAACCACTTTTCTTATGTATTTCTTAGAGCACTTGCAGACCTATTCCGAGTCACGAGGTCACAATTTCACACTCAATGCTACGTTTGATGAAGTTGATCTCAGCAAGTATGATGGATTGGTTATACCAGGAGGACGTGCCCCAGAATACCTGGCCATGAATGCGTCTGTTGTTGAATTGGTTAAAGAGTTCTCAAGATCTGGCAAACCCATAGCCTCTATTTGCCATGGACAGTTGATATTGGCAGCTGCAGATACAGTCAATGGTCGAAAGTGCACAGCTTATGCGACTCTTGGACCTGCCCTTATTGCTGCAGGCGCCAAGTGGGTGGAACCAGTAACTCCGGATGTTTGTGTTGTTGATGGTAGTTTGATTACTGCAGCTACATACGAGGGTCATCCTGAATTTATCCAGCTTTTTGTCAAGGTTCTAGGTGGTAAAATTACTGGAGCAGATAAAAGAATCTTGTTTCTTTGTGGGGTAAGCGACCATGTGTTTCTTTAGTTTTGCTTACGATCGATCTTGCTTTAGATTGTACTTCATAAGTCAGAGCTTTATATCAAGATCGTTGAATCCACTGATCCAAAAGCCCATGTAGTTGAGCAAACATGACTGATGAAGCGTAGATTTTGTTGGTAAATGAACTACAGACTTGGATCCTTTAAACATGACAGTTTTGGGTATTGTTTGACCTTTGCAGGATTATATGGAAGACTATGAAGTCAAAGTCCCTTTCCAGTCCCTTGAAGCTTTGGGATGTCAAGTTGATGCGGTTTGTCCAGAGAAGAAGGCTGGTGATCGCTGCCCAACTGCAATCCATGACTTTGAGGGTGACCAAACTTACAGTGAGAAATCAGGCCACACTTTTGCTTTAACTAGTAACTTTGATGGACTAAATTCCTCCAGTTATGATGCTCTGGTCATTCCGGGAGGCCGAGCTCCAGAATATCTGGCCTTAAACGAACATGTCCTAAACATAGTGAAAGAGTTCATGAATTCTGAGAAACCAGTTGCATCTATTTGCCACGGCCAACAGATCTTAGCTGCTGCCGGTGTCCTCAAGGTCAGTAGTATTGTTCTTTCGTAGCTTCAATGTGATTCACTATGTACTCTCTTTGTCTTGCCACTTGAGAAATTTGCTCTATCTGATTACTGATGCAGGGAAGGAAATGCACTGCTTATCCAGCAGTGAAACTGAACGTGGTACTTGGAGGAGGGACTTGGTTAGAGCCAGATCCAATTCACAGATGCTTCACTGACGGGAATCTGGTAACTGGGGCAGCATGGCCGGGACACCCAGAGTTTGTGTCACAGCTAATGGCTTTGTTGGGCATTCAGGTTTCATTCTAAGCTCCATGTTTATATAAACATCCCTTTTACACGGAATCCATCCAACCCACTTGTCTGCTATGTCATGTGTTGAAACTTGTGGTGTAAGTGTTACTGTACTCTCTCATGTTAAGGATTTTGTGCCTTTGGTGTTTTTCTGAACTGAAAACTTTGCTTTGAGTTGGAAATAAACTTGTATGTCTGAGTAGAAGAATGCGCGTCTTTCTCTTTTCATTATTTAAAGAAGAGAATTCAAACTCCTGAATTCTCTCAATAGCAGTTCATGGTTTGGGAATTTCGAGTTTTAAGTTCTGTTGGAAAGTTTTGGGTTTTTTTTTTCTTTTCTGATTGATCAATTCAAACTCAAGAATTTCGAGCGCTTAACATTCAGCTCCCATCATTAACTCTAAGAATGACAAACTCTAATCATATACTCCATGTATATACCTAATAAAATTATGTTTAGCTAAGCTAACTATTATGAAGGATAGATAAGTATGACGATTAAGGACGGGAATTCGGTTACCACAACTGTATTCAACAAGTACCGTGCAAAAGAAACAAAATTTGAAAAATAATTCCGAATGTATGTTACTATAATTGTTTTGATTCATTTCGGAATTGATCACTTATAGTAACATACATTCGGAACATTGGATATAGCAAGTGAAGAAAACGAAATGGATGATTTTATTTTCTTGTTTTGATTCTCATTGAAAACTAAATGCATTTTGCGTTTTGGTTCTTCTGGTCGATTTGGGACAAAAATTGTCATTGATTTGTTTATCAAGATGAAATTCCTGCAAAAAACCATAAAATTTCAGTGGCACATGAACATAATAATAATTGAATCCCTACTGCTTATGCCTTGTGATGGATGCACACTCCCCTGGTCAAAAATTCTTGCTTAATGCGACATTTGACTAACCAAATTGCATTCGATTTGGTCAGTTCGGTTTTGATAATTATGATCGAATTGAATCCAACAAAATTTGTGCAACTTTTTTTCATGTGAGATATGCATTTTCAAGAGGATTGGTTGAGGTATGATATCGATAATCTTGGCTTGTGATATGGAACATTGTTGCAAGACAATTGAGACCATTGTTATGACTTGGATTTTTGGGGAAATGTCTTTTGGAGCTGAGACTGAAGCTGCAGAGGCTGATGAAAATATTAGTGGAGTGATAAAAGAATGATGGACAGAGTGATGAAAGATGTTGAGCTTATAGAGTCAAAGGTTACGACACTCAAAAATGATGTGGAGGATTTAAAATTTTTACTGTCTAGCCAATTAGCGCTTATTAATCGTATTTTGGGATTTTAGCCATTAGCTTAGCAATCCCTCTGTTTCACAAATGTTGATGTTAGGGATGTTTTTCACAAATTAATAAAACAATCATTACTTTTTCTAAATATATTGTTTTCTCTCACTAAAAAATATTCTAATAATTATAAACCAATAGTAATATAGTAAATGTAATTATTTTCAATCGTTACATTTTGAAATTTACAATTTATTAATAAAAATAAAGAAAAAAATAGAAAATCAATTTTTATGAAACAAAATAAAGTAGGTAGAAGATCAATCTTTTTGAAACAGAGAAGTATATTTTTGGGATTAGTGAAACTAGTTATGTAATACTCCCTCTATTCCAAATTATAAGAGCTTTTAGCCAAATTTTGTTGTTCTATTTTATAAGAATGTTTTCATATATTTATGTACATTTTTAACAAATTTTAATCTAATATAATTTAAAAAAACTTTTAAAATATTCATTTACATTGATTTTCTATTTTGAGAATTGAGAAGAATCTTAATTGTCATAAATTAAAGTTAAAAGAAAATGGCTAATAATGACTTTGATTTTAAAAGATAATTCTCTTAATAAGTGTGCGTTTAACCAAAAACTCTTATAACTTAAAACGGAATGAGTATGCATTTCCAAAGCAGGAAGTGTCTCTCCAAATCATTAATGAATTTGTCTTTTCTACACTTTTATCTCAATTCATTCTTTTAGATGTATCATATGTTGATGCCTAGTAGATTGCATGAGCTGCGTTAAATTAAAATTGAAATGCAAATTGATAGAGTCAATGGCCAAATAAAGACTACAATCGTATTACTATACTATGTAGTGCAATGCACGGAATCTTCCGAACGATATTCAATTCATAATTGGTTAGAAATCCTCCGGACCAAATAAACAGAAGCAAAAAGTATGATAAATAAACATTATCTTTATCTTGAAACATGTACACATACAAAAACAACATAATATTTTCCTCACCTATAGAGATAACACCATATTTTACATTACATACAATCAATTATAAGGTAAAGAGATGAGACTGGTTCATCCCGAACTAACAGATCTCGCTGTTTCAATGGCTGCAACCAGATCATCATATTTGGCACCGGTCACTTCCTTGACGACCTTGTTGTCCTTGAAAATCTTGAAAGTTGGAACCACTCTTATTCCTAGCTCCTTTGCCAATGGCTGCACCAATAAAGAGTTTAATGGCTAAGCAACAAGAAGAGGGAGTAAGCATATATATTGATAAAAGACTTGTCATATGTTTTTGTGTTCATTTCACCAACTGTAGTTGGACATAATCCTTAGCTACTATAGTTCAAATTCTGATATACGGTTTAGGAAAACCAAAGTACCAAAATGAGATAAAGAGCAGAAGACAAACCCGGTTATCTGGATTGCAGTCAAGCTTAAGAAACACAACGTCCTCATACTTCTCTGATAAAGCTTTGTATTTAGGGGCAATCACTTTACATGGACCACACCTGCGCGCATAAGGTATTCACAGATTGACGACGGATTTGTAACTTGTAAAATCTCTTAAAACATTCATTATCGAATCTAAATGGACTCATATCTGCATAAGATCGTAAATTTAATCTCTATGATTCCACCCATTACGCTCTCTATGATCAATCAATTCAATTGAGTTATAGATAGATACAATCAGAGGGAGTCATAGAAGCGGAAGAGGTAAGTACCATTGAGTGTACATGTCAAGTACGACAATCTTTTCACCGGCGGCTTTAACGATGGGCCAGAATGTGTCCTTATCTACCTCCGTAACTTGACCAACACTAACATTCACGGTTTCTAAGCTACACCTTACCGCGGACGAATCTCCTCTTTTCCTAGAATCCAATGAGCAGAAACCAATCTTCGTCGTCGCAACGCCGGAGTAAGGGATCCGGCACTGTTTTCTCGATGGACCAAATCCTCCGGTGGTCGGAGATAAAGCCGTCGGAGATGGAGCGAGACGGAGAGAGAGAGGCATTGTTTGAGAATTTACCAGAGTGACGAAGACGATGAAGCAAATTTCGGAAAGTCGAATGATCAGAGTGTGTGAGGTCTCAACGGACTCACCAAATATTTATTCGATTTATTTTATGTTATTCGATTTTATTGCCTAAAAGACGTTATTGTCCTCAAAGTGCTGCGGACGAAGAAGGATATTCGGGGGTATATACGGTAATTACATGTTTTCTTGATAGATGAACGGGAGGTGTAGAATTCTTGGGAGAATTACGATTGATATTTTATGTTTTTACTATCAAATGACGATTCGGTCCCTCCAGTGATGAGACAAATATGTTTTATTTCCATTAGTATGATTTTTTATTTTACCAACCAAACATTATAAATAATAAACTCACCTCCAATATTAGTTACCCGTACTGAAAAAAAGTATTTACAAACAAAGTTTCAAAAAATAAAACTCTTAAAGTTTTTACTAAGCAATACGTCTGCTTATTATTCAATTTTGGAATGTGAGAGATAGAAAACTCTGATAGAAAATTACGTAGACAAATAAGATTGATTGGAGAAAAGTGACTACTCCTCTACAGATTGCACCATGAAAACGAGTCCTCCACTATCTATTTCAAACACTTGACAATTAATTTTTACTAAAATGATAAAATTTACTGACCATAAAAGTGATTTAAATTCCGTGTATGAAAGAGTGAAAGCGTTTTCCGATTACACTTCATGCCCATTAATATTACATTTCTTCTATATTTAGCCAATAATTTACATTTAACAAAGATAACATATAATATATATAGATGTTTAAAAAAACACATAATAATATAGATAAAAGAGCCTAACAGTGTTTCGTAATCTTGAATAAGGAAGGAAAAAATAACACACTATATACATGTGAAAATCTGACAATATTTATACATGTGAAAATAATAATCTCAGAGAACAACTGCCGCCAACGTACTGTAAGGTAGCAGTTATTTCAGTTTCCTTCTTTTTAAGTGATCAAAATCTCGAATCTTACTTATTTAGGAATCTTTATCATTCATACATAATTTTTTAGTCGGTCTTAAAGCTAATTTCGATATGTTAGTATTTGTTTATTTGAAAAACATAAGTTTATTTCTTCTTCTGGCTCTTTGTCCTAAACCTTACTCCACCGCCAAAGCTACATTTTTTCTTTTGGTTTTTTTTCTCTTCACTTTTTCGTTTTTTGTTTCTTTTGTTTCTCAACTAATAAGTTAGGAATATCTCCGGCAGTGCTGACGGAGAATGGATCTCAGGCAGAGACAGTGGTTTGCATCGGCGATTTTACTGTCGGTGGCGTTGCTGATTGAGCCGCATTTATCGGCGGAGAATTTGGTATTTGAAGTTCGAAGCAAGTTCGCCGGAAAAAGAGAAAAGGAGCTTGGAGCTCTCAAAGCTCATGATCTCCACCGTCACTCTAGACTCCTCTCCGCCATCGATCTTCCTCTCGGCGGCGATAGCCAGCCTGAGTCTATTGGGTTCGAATCGCCATTTACCAGAACCTGTAATTTTGGAATTTCGTTTCCGATTTGTAAAAAGAGAAAGCTAAAACTTGGTCGATTTTTTCTCATCTATAAATGTCGAATCTGAAAAAGAAAAGAAAAAAAACGCTTTTACTCTTCTGATTTTGAATCTACTGAGATTCTCAACTGTTTGATTGGTTCTTGACTCATTGCTTTTAGACTATGAAATAATCTTCTTCTTCCGTCTTCTACGGTGAAAATGTTGACTCTTGTTCTTGGTTTTTTTTTCTTTTTAAATTTCAGCTTATACTTCACTAAAATCGGACTTGGAACTCCATCAAGAGACTTTCATGTCCAAGTTGATACAGGAAGTGATATCTTGTGGGTGAATTGTGCTGGTTGCATCAGATGTCCTAGGAAAAGTGATTTGGTATTACATCAATACTATCCCCCCCAAAAAAAACCAGAATTTGAAGTTAGATATGTTTTCAGTTTCCTAGTTTTCATTATCTTTCAGGTTGAGCTGACACCTTATGATGCGGATGCTTCGTCCACTGCAAAATCTATTGCGTGCGATGACAACTTTTGCTCTTACTTTAGTCAAAGTTCTGAGTGTCACTCAGGATCTACTTGTCAATATGTTATTCTCTATGGAGATGGAAGCTCCACTAATGGATACTTAGTGAGAGATGTTGTACATTTGGATTTAGTTACTGGAAATCGTCAAACCGGTTCCACCAACGGAACTATTATCTTCGGGTTAGTTTAAGGGACAAACAGATTCTTTCTTCTATGCATTTTATAGCTTGTGGCTTGCAATTCTTTATAGCATTCGGTCTTACACACAGGTGCGGGTCTAAACAGTCTGGTCAGCTCGGTGAATCTCAAGCTGCGGTTGATGGGATAATGGGGTTTGGACAATCGAATTCGTCGTTTATATCACAGCTAGCATCACAAAGAAAGGTCAAAAGGTCTTTTGCTCATTGCTTGGATAATAACAAGGGAGGCGGTATATTCACCATTGGAGAAGTAGTGTCACCGAAAGTGAAGACTACTCCTATGCTCTCTAAATCGTAAGCGAATGCCGTTTCTTGAAGCTGTTACTTTTTTAGTTTCCTGTCAAAATTATTTGAGTTTCTTACACTGATTGTAACCCTTTTACAGAGCTCATTATAGTGTCAACCTCAATGCAATTCAGATTGGTGATTCAGTTTTAGAACTTTCTTTGGATGCGTTTGGTTCGGGAGATGACAAAGGAGTTATTATTGATAGTGGTACAACTCTTGTGTATTTTCCTGATGCTGTTTATAAGCCGTTAATGAATGAGGTATTTCTGTTACTTGTGAATTTCTTTCTGTCTTCTACTAAAAAGTTCTTAACACTTTGTTTGTTTTCCTTGGTGTTTTCGTCAGATTTTGGCTTCACATCCAGGGCTTACTTTGCATACAGTTCAAGATTCGTTTGCTTGTTTCCATTATATAGACAAGTAAGAATCTAACTCATCGCTATGTCATTCTCGGTCAATTTGATGGGGTGACTGATTCATACTTCAAGTAAGTGATGTTTGATGTTTTGACCCTTTTGAGTATTTACTTTCATATTCACAGACTAGATCGGTTCCCAACCGTCACTTTTCAGTTCGACAAGTCTGCTACATTAGCGGTTTATCCTGGGGAATATCTGTTCCAAATTCGAGTAAGTCTTGTTCTTGCTCTGACTCTTTAACTTGTTTGTCTTCTTGTTTTCTTGGCTGACTTAAAAACTGGCAACAGGAAGACACATGGTGTTTTGGCTGGCAAAACGGTGGATTGCCAACTAAAGGAGGAGGAGCATTGACAATCCTTGGAGGTACATATCTCCAATTTTTTTTTAAATGGCTTTCATCATCGAATTGCTGTAAAAATTGAGTCTTAATATGTTTCACTGTGCAGACATGGCCCTCTCTAACAAGTTAGTTGTCTATGATATCGAAAACCAAGTCATTGGATGGACCAATCACAACTGTAAGCATTACAAATCCTATCTTTGTCTTCATTGACACAAACTCTATGAGATTTGAAGCTTTAGATGTTATGGCAGTAATGAATAATAAATGGCACAGGCTCAGGAGGAATACAAGTAAAAGATGAAGAAAGTGGAGCAATCTACACAGTTGGTGCACACAACCTCTCATGGTCTTCTTCTTTAGCTATTACCAAGCTCCTTACACTTGTTTCTCTCTTAATTCCTTTCTTCTGTAACATTGCTTTATTATAGTTTCAGAAAAAAATCAAATCGGAAAAAAGTTTGTTCTTTTTATATCATTGAAGGATTTGATTCCCATTTTCATGATTGAGAGAGAGATTGACACAAATATATAGTTGGAATTGGAGCTTTTTGAAAAGACAAAAACAGGAAATTTCCCCAACAGACAGACAATATTAAGCCTGAGGGGTTTCACAGAAGCACAGACACAAGCCATCCATTATTACATCATGTCATATTTTTCACTTTTCTTTACTAACAAGACAAAAAAAAAACAGCATAAACATCAACAAGAGAGAAAGACATAATTAAAGACAAAATTGATAAAAATTTATGTTCCAAAACCAATGAATATTGACTCAAAAAAGAATAGAGATCAATGTAGAAATTTGAAAAAGAGGAAAAGAAAAAAAAGACACAGCACCTTCTGTTGGGTGATTTATTTGATATGACTTATCACCTCTCAACTTCTTCACTTCAACTCTTCTTTCTCTTTTCACTTTCCAGGCACAAATCTTGGTAAGTTTAGAAGTGTATTAACTCTTGCAACACCTTCTAGTGCAGAATACTCTGCTCCAGGTTCTAAATCCAAGTTATCCTCTTCTTTCAACAGCTTCTCAGCTTCACTTTCATCCAGAGCAATCTCTTTCCCGGTCCTGACAGTTCCCGAACGGCCTAGACCGCTTGGTCCTGATGCATCATCATCCTCAGTTGCGGTTTTTACTTCTTCTCCGTCTTCCACTTTGGAGATGGAAGAAGCAGTAGATATGGCGTTTGTGCTGTTGGAGTCAAGATACAAGCAAACCGCTGCACAGTCATCAACTTTGGAAGTCGGGTATTTGTATCTCCAAGCTCTAACCGCAGACTCGACTAAAGCTCTTGCTGCAGAGGAATGTGATGGAGCTGAAGCTACAATCGCTACTACATCTTCATTTGAGAGAACATCCCAAATCTATCACACAAACATAACATCCCAAATGTAAGCAAACAATGCATACAGAAAAGAAATGTGTGTGTACACGTGTGTGCCTGAAAGAGAGAGAGATTACCCCATCTGTAGCCAACACTACAAACTCGTCTTTTTCGGTTAAACGACGAAAAGATACATCAGGCACAGAGATTAAACCAAAATCTTTAAGGCAAAAGTCTCCAAAAGCACGTGCCATTGCAAGTCCAGGTGAGTCACAGTTTGGCAGCCAAACTCTACAAACTTCAGGTTCATCTCTTAGAGCAAATACACGTCCACTACACTTTCTTATTCTCTCTGCTTCAGCTGATACATCGATTGAGGGTAAAAAAGACCCAATAAACTTAGTTAATGGTCAATTATAAATCCACAGGACAACGTCATACATCCACATAAGAAACAATCATCTAACCTGGGAGGTTTGGCTTAAGATCCACAGTTAGTTGAACAGCAACAAGAGCATTTTCACTGTTTCTTGTACCCATTACAGCTCTCGAGTCCCCAACATTTCCAACAACGAGATACTGACCCTGCGATATTGCAGAGAGAGATATAATAAAGATCCTGAAATAGTGAATATGGGTTAAACTTTAAACGTACCAAGATGAGACAATATTATACCTGCTTGATCAAAGTCACAGCCGTTGTCCCACTGCAGAAACAGTCAACACTTCCATGGAATTTAAGTTCTCTATCCATAACTTTGAAAGCCTTAAGAAACGCCTCTTTCAGAGTTTGAAACAATTCCGAATGAGACTCTTCCGTGTTCTCCTCCCCCATGTCATCAGATGTCCTAGGTTCTTCTTCAGCAGATACAGAAGCAGCAGCAGCATCTTCAGAGTTGTTGATGCTGGTTGCATTATTAACAGTGGTGATCGCCTTTAAAACACCTTCAACTGGTACTTTTGCTTCCCAATAAGCACTTAATTTGAGAGGAAGATTGTCTCTGACTCTCTTTGCAACCATATGACCATATGGACCATGTCCATCAAACACTCCACAGAAGATTGTATCTGTCCTTGAACCAAAATTCTGCACACAAAAGCACAAAACAATCAGAATATTTGCATAGATCAGTAAAAATCAAGATTCTAAAATCATGTACTGGTTAGATCAAAGCAGTGAAGAAACGATAGGACCTATAAGAGGCATAAATAGAAACAATAATAGAGAAAGGGAAGACTTATGGATCAAACTAACCTCCCAAACAACCATGGCATCTTGATTAGGGCCTTTCTTGCCTTGTTGAGTGAAGATACAAGCAACTTCACTTGATCCATTCAAGAGCATCCGACCATGAACCTGATGCAAGGGTTCTTCTCTCCTGTAATCAAAAGAAGAGTTCCTAGAACCAGGTCGCTTCTTGGAGTTCTTCCTCTTCCTGACACTGAAGGCAGGAGAGCAAGGAGAGCCAGGACGAGGGCTCCTGGTCTCTGCAGATAAACAGGACCCCATTCTCAGGGCCCTGATTATATTAAGAAAGCACTCCAGACCAACAATGGTACAATCACACCCACGGTCCTCCAGTGAGAAAGATGGAAGCTTTAGATCCCAATTCTCACCGGAAAGAGCAATGATGAGAGATCTATGTAAGAACACAAACACCCCCACTTGTTTAGATCCCAGTGATCACCACCACAAAAGAACAAACCTCTCTTGTTTTTAAGTTGCAGCTGCAAGAACCTTAATGATCAATATAACTCATCAAGTGTCAATACATACACCCACCCCCAGTGATTCTTAAACCCAAATTGCCAAAATTGAATCAACCCAACAAAAATAAAATTAAAAAATCAAGCCTTTCAAAGCTGACCAGGGAAAACGTAAGGTGAGACTTCTCTGGGTCAGACCCTTTTTGAGCTTTCAAAGGAAAAAAAAAAAAAAAAACGCTTCTTTTTTCTTCTTACAAATAAAAAAAGTGTAAAGCAAAAAGTTTTATGAGAAAAAGTAACAGATCTACTACGTTGATTCTTTTTTTTTCTGTTGGCACAACACAGAGAGAAGAAAAAAAAAGAGAGAGAGGTGTTTCGTTTGTTTATTTATACATCAAACAGTGATTGGGAAAGAGACTACAAACACGAGAATCATCAAAAACCTTTCTTTCTCTCTCTCTCTCTCAGTTTTCTTCTTTGTCTGCAACCAATCAAATGAAGAATCACTGAGAAAATTTAAAATTCACAATTATGAATGACCCAAATTAGGATTCGAGCTGAAAAGAGACTCACCAGGAGAAGGATCAATCAAAAGTAGGAAGATCTCAGAATCAGATTCAATCCAGGGAAGAAGAAAGAGCCTGAGATTCTGTTTGTGTGAAGATAGAAAAAAAAAAAAAAAAGAGAGGAGAAGAAGAAGAATTAAAAGGAGAAAGAAACGCAACCAACAACTACAAACCCGTTCTTTCTTCTTCGTCTTTCTACTTTTGTGTATAATGGAGAGACAGAAGAGAAGAGAAGAGAAGAGATATATAAACAGTAATGGAAATGGGTCACACTCTCTCTCTAATACTTATAGAATACAACCAATTATGTTAATGGATTTTTCTTTCTGATTTTAAAAAAAATAAAATGTCTATTTTTTTTTGTTTCATTTTAATAGGAGTATATCATAACATGGGGCTGGATAAGACATTTCTTACACATACACATAATTTCCTAGGCCTGGGCATTCGGTCGGTTCGCTCTAGTTCGGTCCAAAATTTTAGAAATTCGGTTTATTCGGTTTTGTAAAATTCTCACTAAATTAAACCAAAATTAAAATTTGGTTAGGTTCGGTTCGGTTCAAAAAATAAAAATTTGGTTAGGTTTAACGTTAAAAATTATGGACCAAATTTCAACCGAAATTTTAAAAGTTCGGTTTGTTCGGTTTTGTCATTACAAGCCCAAAACATTAAAATATTTTATAAATCCAAAACAAAATATATTACAAGCCCAATAGCCCAATAATAAGATACAACTAGGACTTCGTCAAAGAAATCCATGAACGCGGCGGTTGTTCGTCGGAATATGATGGCGGCAAGGCAAAAGATAACAGAGATTAGAGTGGCTTGATGTATAATTTGAAGAAACAGTCTTCTAAAGGTTATTGATGGCTGAGGAGATGGTGTACGATGTCTGCTAGATTTCTTAAGATCTTTGTTAGAAGATGCAAGCTGGAGAAGAAGCACACCACAAAAGAGGGAGATCCTAGAACAAGATGGAGAAGGCTGAGGTCGGAGAAAAATACATAAGTGAAGAAGAAAGACAAAGAGATGAGAAGAGGAAATTAGGTTTAAGGTTTATATTTGAGAGAGAAGAGGAGAGAAGAAAATGAGAGAAAAAGACGAGAGAAGAGAGGTGGCCACAAAAATAGAGTGATACATTCTTAGATCTAGGGTTTTTATTATGTATATATATGATTTTGGCTAAACTGATCAGTTTTTAATCGGTTTCTGATTTAAAACCGAACCGAACCGAAATCCAAACTTTTTAAACACATCAGCCGATCGGTTTACGCCCTTAAACCGAATGAACCAAAACTCGGTTTGGATTGGTTCGGCTGGTTCGGTAAAAACGCCCAGGGCTATAATTTCCGACCATCCACTAAAAATAATTGTTAAAATAAAATCCCTACAAATCAAATCGTTTAGTATAAGGTCTCTCCATCAGTCAATCATCCCATGAATTTGTTCATAATTTTTTGAAAACGTGACAAAATAAAAAATAGGAGAATAATAATTGTGAGACTTGGTTTGAATGATTTGTGTTTATCATTTAAAGGGAAAAGAAAGGTGATAATTTATTTAGTTAGATATATAATAATTGAATGACAGGAGGATATTGTAAGTTTTGAACGGAAGGAAATAGTCATGCGCTTTCGGTTTAATCAGGTTATTCGGCTCAATTTAATCGGTATTCGGATTTTTCGATTATCAAGAATTCTGCTGAATTAAACCGAATAAACATTCGGTTCAATTCGGTTCGGTTTCATGTTTAAAATTTAATTCTGAATTAATACCGAATTTTTTTTTCAGTTACTTCGGTTTAATTTGGTTAATCGAATTTAAATTACAAGTCCGAAATAACAAAAAAAATTAACAAACAATAATATTGTGCCTGAAATTTACAATTAAAAAAATAGACCCAATTAACAAACTAAATAATAGGTCCAATACATTTCAAGCCCATTAACAATTAGGCTTAGGGTTTTGCTGTTGTGGCTATTTTTGGCTGCAACGGTAATGATGGCTGGCGATCAACTCGCCATGTGAACTGCAATGATGATGGCAAAGCTCAAAAACTCCACCAGATCCGTCGTTATTGCAGATCCCAAGTATCATTTTCAACTACTTTGGTATAGATCCGCCATTACTATCTTCCAAGCCACCAGATCTAACAACATAATAAATCCATCAATATAAAAAAAACTCCGATTAACAAGAAGCAAACATCAAACTGCAAAAAAATCAAAATTTGATGATAATTAAGTATTAAGTATAAGAAGGAAGAGCTTACAAGTAATATTAAAACTTAGGGGTTGAAAGAATAAAAGCTTCTTCAAGGCATGACATCCGGTTGAAAGATCTGTGTGCAACACGGTGGCGAGAATAGATTTAGAAAAAGATGGAGAAGATGGAGACACGGATGAAGAAGAAGAAGAAGCAGAAAAGTCAAAAATAAATGGCGAGAGAAAGTAGAAAAAGAATAGATGTAGATATTTTTTTGTTTTTATAAATCTCCTTAAACCGATAAATCTGATCAGTTAGTGTCTACCGAACCGAATCGACCCGAAAACCGATCTCTAATTTAATTGATTATGATCTGTTTATAGCTCAATTTTAACTGACATCCGAACCCAAAAATTTTGGATCGGTCCGATCCGAACTGTTAGTCCAGGCCTAGAAGGAAAGCTGAAAGCAAGAGTCATGAGTCAAATAGTACAAAACATATTCATTTGTGAACACAACAAAACTCATCTTTAAGGCCACATGTCGGCAGCTAGGCACAGAAACCTACACGTATCATTTTGCTTCTCATCACCATTTTTCAAGACTACCTTGCTCACTTTTCTTTGTCCCACTTTCTATCTCATAGCAACCCAAATATCATCATTTTGTCTTTGATGCTTATTTTCTACTTCTTCCTACTCTCAATCAAATACTCCTCCATACTTCTTTTTTTTTTTTTTGATACAATCATAGACAGGGACTACTTCACTTCTAACCCAATCATACAAATTATACAATTGACAAACCAACCGATCAGTCCAATAACCAATTCATCAATTGGGGTCCAAACCCAATACACTAATCAATCACATTTCCAGATCAATCAAATTCATCTCCTCTAAACAGTAAAATACCAGCTCATCAAAAAAACTTTTCAGTCGCCAATTATCAGATTCAAAACACTAATATCAAACAAAACAAACCAAATATAGAATGCAACACAATGTGATTCCTTTTTCTGGGAATCCAACCAGCCAGCTGAGAGAGTGAGTGTGTGGTGTGTACCCTTTCATCTATTTTCAAGACAACTCAGAGACGTTTCAACAATTCTCCAACGAAACTATCTCTAGAAACATCCTTAACTTCCTCTTCACTTCCCTTAACGAGCTTCTTCAATGTCACAACACCTTCACTCAGTTCCTTTTCGCCTACTATCACCATCCAAGGAATCCCTGATTCCTTAGCACGATCGAAATGCTTTGTTCTCCTTTTGCTCACTAAATACTCTGCGTTCACATCTGCCTCCCATAACTCACTAGCCAATTCTGCTGCTTCCCCTAGTTTATTATCTGTCATTATACTAACCAAAACCTGTGTCTCCGTAGGTCGTATCACCTCAATTCATAGCAAAACAAAATATCACAAAGATCAAAAACCAATCTTTTTTAATAAGGTCAACAAAAAGCATTAGAGTTTGGGAAGTTACTTGATTCTGTTTCTCGTTAAGTTCTTCCATTATATTAAACACTCGTTCGATTCCAAGGCTCATCCCAACAGCAGGGACTTGTCTTGTTCCAAACATTCCTATAAGGTTATCATATCGCCCACCAGCACCAATTGATCCAACCTGCAGAAAGAAGAAATCAAAGGCCATTAACTTTCTCTAATTGAATTGTGAGAAGAAGCCAAACCGTTGGATCCTACCTCTGCTCCTATACAAACAGCTTCAAAAATGACGCCGGTGTAGTAATCAAGACCTCTAGCTAGGCTTAGATCAAAGACTACTCTGTGAATGCACTTTGATTTTTCAAGAGCATCAAACATGATACTCAACTCATCAAGAGCTTCTTTTGATGACTGGTTAGCTAAGAACTCACTCCCTTCTTGTCTCAGTTTGGACAATAGCTCCAAGGGAGCTCCTTTCTCTTTGACAAATTTGCCGATTCTGTCTGCAACCTCTGACGACAAGCCCTTCTCGTCCACCATTTCTTTCTTCACTTGCTCAAACGATTGCTTGTCTAACTTGTCAATACTCGAACAGATGGTTCTGAATTTCTCAGGTGGTACTCCACATATCTCCAGCATTCCATCAAGCAGCTTTCGGTGATTCAGTTTCACCTATTTAAACAAACCAAATCAAGAAAAATAGCCAAAGAGAAAACCAACCAGGAAAAATTAGGACTTTCAACTGAAGTTATTACCTCATAATCTCCAATCTTCAAATTATCGAGGAGTTCAGTTAATATCTTGACAATTTCGAAATCAGGTCCCATTGGTTCGAACGAACCAGCGATATCAAAATCACACTGATAAAACTCTCTGTATCTCCCTTTAGATGGATTATCCCTTCTGTATACCTTTGCTATTTGGTATCTTTTGAATGATGTGATCCCATTCATAGCCACATACCGTGCAAATGGAACAGTTAAATCATATCGTAAAGAGCAAAGCTCTCCACCCTGCAATTAATGTATCATGAGCACGGCTTTTGACAAATAATCAATAAATAAACTGATTGAATCACAGCAGCCGAGATGAGTTTTACCTGATCAGCAATATCATAAACCAATTTCGAGTCTTCTCCGTACTTCCCCATAAGGGTCTCTCTCAGTTCAAAAACAGGAGTATCAAGCGCAGTTGCACCATGCCTCTTGAAAACTTTTTGTATGATTGAAAATGCTTTTTCTCGGACTGCCATTTGTTCTTTAGCAAAATCTCGAGTTCCCTGTCATGGATTCAAAGGAATGAGAAAAATATTCTGAGGCCTAAAACATTTTCCATCTACGAGATTGCAATTTACCTTTGGAAGCTTAGGAAGTCTCCTGTTTTCATTACTGTCTACAATTTCCTTTACTTGATCCAAGAAGCCATCAAAACCATGACCCTCTGGGTTAAATAGACTTAAGATTTGCTCCACCCATTGCTTCGATGACTCCATCTGGTCACCGACACTTGCTGCCTCATTAATCACCAATCTCTCTTTGATAAACTGGATAACTACTCCTGTCCCCTTCCCTAAAACTGCTTTTTTCACATTCTTCTTCTTTATCTTATCGCTCTTCGACTCCTCTTTCTCTGCACCTACGCTCTTCTCAACGATCAATTCTCCACCTGCGAGAGCAAAAAAGGCAACAACCGCCTCCAACCCAACAATTCTCCATACAATTTCCAGAGACTTATTCAATCCATGAGCAAATATGCAGTAATCCTCTTCAAAATGAGCACTATTGTAGCTATCCTTGAGATTTTCATACTCAACACAGCTTCTTTCAGACAAACTACTCCTCAGATTCTCATCCCCAATCGACTTCAAACAAAGCTTAGCACGAAGGGACGAATATACTCCCAAATTCTTAATCGCGGTTGACAAAGATGACAATGTTGTTCCTAAAGCCTCACAAATTCCAGTATTTCCAGACCCAGTTTTGCCTCCTCTAACACCTGAATTCAATTCTCTCCGAGAATCTGCATGCAAGCTTTTCACCACAGACCTGAATTTCCCGTGAATCCATGGAATCTTCGAAATCTCTTCGATTTCTAATTTCCCCACACCTTTATACCCGTTCAGCAAAACCTTGAGATCACCAGCAACACCAATCGCATCTTTATCACCATTCCCATCTCCTGAATCCAACAAGCTAAACGAACTTATATCAGCCTTTGTAACCTCACAACTCAAAGCAGCTACAGACTCCACAATCTGGGAAAGAGCCGTCGATTTGTGATCTATAATCGAACAGAGACCAATCAACGATGCGCACGACTTTTCCAACACAACGTTTTCCCCTTCTGTCACATCAATCTCACCGGATTCGAAATTCTCAGCCTTCGAATTCAAAATCTCCAAAATCTTAACCGGAAGAACAGAACGAACGGTGGAGGAAGAGGAAGAACCAGAATTCGACAAAATAAGCTTGTTTAAAAGCACAACCAAAGAAGCTCGGATTTCTTCGTTCGTTAAATCTCCAGGTAAACCAAAGGAGGTTCTTGTGATTGATGGAGTGTTTCTAGTGGAGAATCTCTCGATCGCAGAAGAGTCAATTCGTACATTAGCGACACCAGAGGCAATCTTGTAAACGGAGGAAGAAGAAAAAGAAGATCCTTTCCCTCCGAGAGTAATGGATGACCTCTCCGCCGCCATTATTGCACTTACAGAGCTGAAGCCGGAGAGATTATGCTGTTTAGGGTTTTCAGTTTTCAGTGGGTTTTCTCGGGTTGCGTTTTAAGCTAACCGAAGCGCTTGTGAAACTGACGATCTTGAAAACAGAAAATTGTAAAAAGATCCTCCAAGTATCTAATTTTTATAATTTAACCATTGATAGACGAAAATTACTATAAAACCCTCCAACTCATATCGATAATGTTTTTTTTTTATTAACTCCACAAAAGCACAAATCAAACGGACTTAATATAAGTTCAATAATCAATCATTCAAAGAAGCCAACTTTTTTTTTTACTCTGGTAGCCATTAGAGAAATACAAAGCTCAAAAGCAGTAGCTTCAAGATTCAACAACACTTATTGGTATCTTTTAAACGGATAATTCGATCTGAGAAACAAGGATACCATCAGTATCTGCATAAAGCCATTCACCATCGCAAATCCGAGTGCCTGCAATGTTCAAAGGGACTCTTTGTTCACCAAGTCCTTTCTTACTAGATTTTATAGGATGAGAAGCTAAAGCTCTCACTCCAATGTCACAACCATTCACTATGATCCCTGCCCATCCGTTGTTCTGAGCGTGTACTACAGGGTTTCCTCCTAGTATCGCACAACGTAAACTCCCTCCACCATCCACCACAAGAACTCTTCCATTGCCTGTTTTAAGATTTTAAACATTTCATGACTTTTTGATGTAAAGAATACAGAGAGCAGATTGGTTTGTGGTAAAGAAGTCTCTAGCCACTAGAACGTTTCTGGTCAGCTCAAAGGTGAAATTATTTGATGTTCATTACATCCTTCACTTCATCATCACCATTATCTTTCTCTCTATAGAGTTCTTGATGTGAAAGTACAGAGACAAATTGGTTTATTCTAAAAACATGAAAGTCGCACGTTTTCACAAAATATCCATTTGCAAGTGACAATAGATGATCTGAATCATATAGATGATCTTAGACTTGTTCAAACATAGTTTCACGCAAAGAAAGATTAAACCCACAAGGCAAAATACAATTTGAGATTAATCTGGAAAAAAAAATATGATGATATATATTCAGGGTCAATCGATCAAACCCACAAGAAAAATTACAAACTTTTAAATTCCTTTCACAAGGAAACAATTCAAAATCTATATTGATATATAGAAGGGATTAAGATCGAGTCTTATTTCACTTACCTGAATTGGAAGAAACTCGGATGAAGCAAAAAAAAAAAATTGTGTGTGCAAGTCTCCGAGAAATGAAGAGATGATTTAAAGGAGAACCAAGTCATCAACATACTTGCTTTGGTCTTTTCATAATAATAAATTTTTGACTTTATTAATCAGATCGAAAAAAGGGAATCTTTGCTTACTTTTACTTCTTCTCTGGCTGCTACTCTGTTTCCTTCACATATTTTTTTCGCTTTTTCAAATTTTCTTCTGCTTTATCTTGGATCTACGATTTTTATACATCTCAGAAACAATGCAAATTTAAGCGTAGAACATTGATAGATCATTCCCGAATTCAAATACAAAAATAAAAACTGTGTTGTTGCCTGTTTTTGCTTGAAATCTCTAAGGTCTCTCATCTCCCAATTATTATCATCACAGAAATCAAAAAGAGAACGAGAAAGATGATCCAAAAACTTAAGAAAGATTTCAGAGTTTGTGGATGGTCTTCATGTCTATAGCTTCAACCAAAGTTCCTTTCTCAACATGATCCCACCACTTCATCAAGAAATTGTCCACCACCAATCTGAACCATGGTGACAGTTTCAGACCTTCCTCACCCGCATCTGCTTTCTTCACCAGCTCCTTCAGCTCTTCCCGGCTCACATACTTGATATCAGCTACTTCGTCTGGGTTTGGTTGAACCTTCACGTCCCTCACAATGAACAGCAAGTAGTCAACTGCAAAAGGGATAACCAACACAGAAGAAGCTAAGATTTTGTGATTGTTTTCAAGAAAATGGGAAAATGAGTCTCGGAAAATGTTATTACGTTCGTGCTCTCCCCATTTTCCATCAGAAGGAGCCTTGTAAAGCATACGTCCCAAGGCAGTGAACTCATCGACTGGTACATCTGCAGCTACAATACCAAGCTCATCGAGAAGCTTTCTTTGTGCAGCATTCCTTACACCTGATGAATATGAGATACAAACTATGAGTTTCTTCAGAAATAATGCATAAGTAAGAAGTATTGAATTGTTTGCACAGCAGATACCAACCAAGTGTATTTTCCTCAATAAGCTCTGATTCGCGGTAAAGAGGATGGCTGCAACAAGTGTTTGTCCACACTAGAGGGAAGGTAACCTTTGCTTTCGACCTTTGCTGTTCCAAAGAGAAGAAGTAATTTCAGTAGGATAAACATATGAGTTAGCTTATCAAGGCCAGCCAACCATCTAAGATCACAAGAGCATCATCCCTACACCCAATAAGTGCAACAAAGTCTCTAAAATTAAGCTTATGATCTAACCTCACATATTTATTTATTGAGCTTATTTTTATCTACACAAAAGGTGATTACCTAGTCATCACAAGCCTGTGATTCATTGTATACTTCAAAGCAGTCATAAGCAAATACCTGGAGAAGTAACTCATAGTTGGAGTTGAATAAAAATACACTAAAAGCCCTGTGAAGCAAATTCTTAGCTTCAATATTTTCCATCAGATGACCTGCAGATTTGATAAGATATCAGTATCTTGAATAGTGGCATAGAAAGAGCTAAGAAGTAATAATAGCCGCCCTCCAATCACTTCAGTAAGACGACTATTTACAATTGTAGACACTGAAAATGTTAATATCTACACCAGAAACAATATGTTTTACACATTTGCGGAAAGGCCTAAGACATTTTACTCAAGGTGCGATCTAGAGGGGCTAAGCACAACATTAAATCTAAGCAACACCTTATATCAAAAATATTGATGCACCAACTGCAACTAAGTTCAGTCATAAGCAAACAATAAAGAAGCACATGAATTTGAATGGAAAACACTAAGAGACAGGACAAGACTCAAACCAAGTTCACTTACAATTATATTTGCTGTCATGCCCCACAACACGATCAGTTTCATCAACAAGAATGCATCTGTAAGCAAGATTTGAAAATGAAGAAATAAACATTAATTAAGATGGACAGACGTCTAGATTCTAGTACTGCGCATCAAGAAACCTAAAACTTGGAAGAAACACTTCCATCAGAGTAAAGGATCAACCATTATCATCAGTAGATTAAGTCTAAACGGAGATAACAAAAATTTAAATCCAAAGGATACATTTTTGGCCAAAAACCTGTGAACATAGCTAAACCTGACTAGTCTATTCATCCTAATACTGTGACATATTTCACAGAAGAAACTAAATCGTTGACTTTTTGGCCTGAAACTTAGAGAAAAGGAAAACACATGGAAACCTTTGACAAGTATTAAATCCAGAAATCATTTATTATTACATGAAAGTCAACAAATGAATAGACCTAAATCCCTAAACCACAGTTAATCGACAAAAATCCAAATCCCAGAACCAAATTTCGTCTTTCCTCTCATTTTCACAAGGACCCAACAACAATGGAGAAACAAAATTCCAAGGATTCAATTTATAGACAAAAAGGTACTATTTTGACAAAACCCAGAAACCGAGAGAATTAGATAACACAAAACTTACTCATCCTCAAACATGAGACGTCTCTGAACAGCATCCATACCAGCATCTTTAGAATCTGTCATTACGGTACCGGAAAAAGCACGAAAATTCGGCAACCTTCTCGATGAAACGAATCGGATCGATGGTAGAGGTAAAAGGGCAAATCGGGAAGAAGAAAGAGCAAGAGATCTGAGGCGAATCAATGGGAGATTAAATATAGAAGTAGCAGACATTGGTGATTGTGTGCATGTGGTGATGACCGATGCTTTGCTGCTTTCTGCTTTCTGCTTTCTGCGTCTTAGTTTAGTAAAGGTCCACGATTCTTACCATGTACCTCTCCGTAGTCTATTAAACCCCCAAACAAAAAGCGGATAAGATTTTTTCCCTTTTTTTAAATAAAAAGATCTATATAAATAAATTTTTATTGGCCATCGTTTTGATCAGAAGAGAGGAGCACAATTAGGGTTAGGGTTAGGGGTTATCCCTTCCTGTGATACTGTTCCTTTAGCCGCCGTTGAAGATAACTGGTAAGGCCAAGCCAAAGAAGCATACGGCGAAGGAGATTCAAGCGAAAATTGATGCTGCATTGACTAATCGAGGCGGAGGAAAGGCAGGAATCGCTGATCGGACTGGAAAAGAGAAAGGAGGTCACGCTAAGTATGAGTGTCCTCACTGCAAAATTACAGCTCCGGATCTAAAGACAATGCAGATCCATCACGAATCGAAGCATCCTAAGATCCTTTATGAAGAATCAAAGCTTGTGAATCTCCATGCTGTCTTAGCACCCATAGCTGAGACCAAACCTAAACCTGGCATCAGAGGAAGCTTGAAGAAGTAATTTTATGTTTCAATTTCATGAAAAGTTGTCATCTTTCTGGTTTTGAAGATTATGATTTGCTACTCTTTACCCCCAAATCTATCATGTTGTTGTTGATGATGCTTATGGCTTCTACCTTTTTTATGATCTCATACTTATTATCTGCTATTTTTACGAAATGGAGGGGACTTTATATGAATAAAAACTGTTATTTTGAGTCCATCTCTTTCTCAAGTCTGTGTTATAAGTGCAAGTGAAGGTTTGATGTCATTTGGCTTAGCTTTGTAGCTTCATCAATCTCTCTGTTTATTTGTTTTGACATAACATTTTAAGGGCAAGAATATGTTTGATAAAGAAGACGAGAGGAGTGATCTTAGATCAACAACCTCTGTTTCTTTTTTCAGACAAGTTTTAGATGAACAAGATAAGCGAAGCAAGCACGATTGTGTTGTTTGTTAGATTTCTGCAGTACACGTTTGATTTAACTGGATTGTGTGTTAGGAGGATTAAGGAGCTTGAAGTTATTCGCCTATTGAAGTTGCAAGCACATCAATGTGCAGACATCTTCTTGTTTTCAGAAAACTCTTGCAGACATAAACAGAGATGTCCATATTAAAACCTCAGAACCTCTGTTTCAGTTCAGACATGAACAGCGGATTGATTTGTTGACTCCAAAAAAAAAAAAAAAAGATTAGATCAATTATATGATGTATTGCAAAGATGAGCGACATCATGATCGATAAACAGAATATGATCTCTACACGTTAAAGAAAGCTGATGAAATTGGATATTTTTTAATTATCCTTAAAAATATACTTGTGTTAATACATGTGCTATATAGTCAGAAACCTTGTCCTGCAGTGCACATGGTATAAATTGGAAGATGACTCGATACTCTTAACCTCCTATGTTTTCAATTTTAAAAATTGATATTTTTGCGAAAGTATACTACCGAATTTGATTGGCTAGGAGAAGTTCTTTTAACATAAACCACGAATGTTTTAGCTTTTTAATATTAAAAAAAATACTGTTAAGTTTCTGCCAATTTTATTTCAGGATCCATAATTGGACCTTGATTAAATAATTAGTATAACAATGAGAAATTCTTTAAACTGCAAAATTTTTATGTTTGATTTTTCAGAAGATCATTTAAAGTTACTACTACAGAAAGCTTGTTAAAAGGTTTAACAAAGTATTTAATACATCTATTCATTTTTTTTTTGTCATCGGTTTAATAACTCTTTCTATGAATTTATAGTCTTGGTATTTTGCATAGCGTTCCACTCATGCAGTTATTGTTTCAAATTAATTGTATAAATAATTGTTAGATAAGGGCAACTTGAAGAGTTGACAAAGACAGATAATGCAACATAATAAGCATTAGTGGTCATTAAGTTAAATGACCTCTCATGCATCAGTTTGTAATGAAGAATAGTAAACCTTTCTGTACATTCTATTTCTAGAAACCCAAATAGAACTTCTGATTAAGAATTTTGAGATGAACAAAACTTGTCCTAATAAAAGAATCACTCAGACACCAAATCAGTCGAAAATCAAATTAAAAACTCGAAACATATCCCTTCTGGGTTGCTGCTCTCTTTTTCAAACTTTAGCAGCCTGCGGTTTTGGTGTCTGGACATTTTCTTCTTCATGTAGCAACCTTCTCCTCTTGAAGCCGTAACCGTGATAGCGATACATGATGCTGAGGAGACACTGCCTCAAGCTCACTATATCAAAGGTCTCTATAAAATTCAAGTCCCTTTGTCTCCACTTTATACCCGCGTTCTTCTGGTATTCCTCAAGCACCGATGATAAGCACCAGCTCTGAACTTTTCTTAAGCATCCCACTAGACAACCTGTCCTATGCTGCATTCATAATAAGTTCAACTATAAATATCTCACAAAACAAGCCAAGACCACCATGTAATAATAGGCTAAGTTCGTATAAGAAATTGTAAAATTACCTTTCCACGTTTGCAATGTATGAGAACTGGATGGTTTCTTACATCTGCAGAGAAACAAAATATCTACTTTTAAGACTCATGAAACAGCTAATAAGAAGAGCGACCTATAGATATCAAAAGACATTATCCTTACCAACTAAGACTTTAAGAGCATCCAAGACTGTATCTTTTGGCATTGGAGTTGGAGGATCCTGCAGATCATAAACAATGCGATATAAGCCACAAGCAACAAGAAAGAATTGATGATTAACAGAGGCTAAGGAAGCTTTAATGAAACTCACAGTTTTGCCTTCGATTCCAAATTGGAAAAGCTTAATGTTGTTGGCCTCAAGAAACTTCAGATTCTCCTCTGGGTATGGTTCAGGACACAGATAACTGTTTTGGTGAATCAAAACAAGAACTTGTCAACCATAATCGATATCAATTAAAACATTATAATTGAATAAACCCAGAAGATAAGATTGAATAAACACTATAATTGAATCAAAAATCTTACATGATGGAACGAAGATTTAGGGTTTCGAGGAAACTGAAATTCTCAGGTTGAGGAAGCCCAGATCGGTAAATACCATCTTCAACCATAGAGAAATTCGACGGCGGAGCTAAAACACCACCGTCGTTACCATCCGTTTCCATGATCAAACACATCCAACACAGTTAAACTCTACGGATCAAATCAGAAACAGAGAGAGATAGAGGACGAAAAACAGAGCAAAACCCAAGAAATCTTAAGACTTTGATGGAATTGAAATAGAGAAAAAAAGGTATTTTTATAGGAGGAGAAGGGATCAAGTGGGGTTTTCTCTCTATTAGAAAAAGCAAAAAGGAGACAACTTTGAAAAGCGGACTCAGATTTTGGGAGTTTTTGGTAGGATTCTTCCTTCTCTTTCTGTTAATAATAAACCTTAAAGGATTTAGTGTGGGACCTCCTTTTAGGAATCTCCATGATCCTGACACGTGTTGCTTCCTCTGCTGTTCATTAGATCTCACAGTTGACAATTCTTACGAATCTAAATATGGGTCAATCCCTACAACTTCTTTTTAAAAAGTCCCTTTATAAACATTAAACAAAACTTCTTACGCTCGAATAAAATCACGAAAGAAAAGTAAACTTAAGTGGTCTCATTTAAAAAATTTATCCTCAAGACTTGAAACTGTTGAGTATTTCTTGACTTTGACAATTGTCGTTGACAAAAAAAAAAAAAAAAAAGGGGAAAACCCAAAGACTAATCCTTTATTACAAAAATAGGATAATATGTGTATATTTAAGTTATATGAATTGTTTTCTAATTTTTAAGTATCTAACTTAGTATATCCAAATTGAGAATCTAATTCTTTCCTTTGCCTCCGGATAAATCTAATATTGCTCATATGCTAAGATTGATTCTTAAGATTCATATATAGGGTTTGTTTATCTCATCATACTTGTGTTTTGTTTACAATGCTATACTATTATATTATTAATTTATGTTCTATTTTTAGAAAAACATAGTAATGTTTTAGTGTTTTCATTCACTTTGCATTTACGTTTTACATCACGTGGATTGTTATTAAAATCAAAATTTCGTTTTGATAAAAACATATATAATTTTCGTTTAAATTTCGAAACTACACTTGACAAGAAAAAAAAGATTGTGTTTTTCTTTTCATTTATAATAATTGATTACTGTTCTGATTTTTTCATAGGTTAGGTATAAAAATTTACAAAAAGCTGAGTTTGTTTTCATAATCAGGTCATCTGATTTATACAGCTTGTTTGTTTTATCTATCAAAGTATCAATCCAAAACATCTTCATCATAAATAAAGAGAGATGATTATTATTTGGTAAGGAAAATGCCAAAATGTTACCAAATTGAGAGTTTTCTCCCACCAAAAACAAAACAAAATATTCAAGATCTTCTGTGTCTTTAGCTTCAATGGATGGATGAAAAACCTTGAAAAAGTCAGTCTTCAACAGAATCAACCTTAACCTCTGATTTTGTCTTATGCAAAGAGCCTCCTCCATTGTCATCTTAAACAGAATCAGCCTCAGCCTCTGATTTTGTCCGATGCAAAGAGGCTCCATTGTCATCTCCTGAATCATCATCACCATCATCAAAGTAATTAACACTTTGTTCATCATCAGTTTTTGAGCTAGGAATGTGCTCAAGATGAGTATGCTCTTCCTCTTCCTCTTCTTCTTCCTCTTCTTTCTCTTTCTCGTCCTTTTTCCTAGGTGAATCATCATTATCTCTGTCACTATCATAGCGCGAAGAAGTGCTTTCGTCATTTGATTTCTGGCTGCTTTTAATGCTTAGCCTCTCATCACTGACATCCACATCTTCCCAGCTATATCTATACTTTATCTTCAAGCTCTGCGCCTGGTTCTTCTCATCAATAGGCTTTGGTGGTGGACTATCTTGGTCCTTTTCATGTTCATCATCTGAGTTAGAATCAGACCCATCATCAGATTTATCTTCATGTTTCTTCTTATTCTTCTTCTTCTTGCTCACACTCTCTTTTTCGCTTTCCATAGTTGATTCTTCGTCTGATGATGTACTAGACTTGTCATCTTCCATAGCTAGCTCAGGAACAGAAGATGCAAAACGTGAATCATGCCGGCTTAAGGCTATAGACATGCTCTTGTCCTTGAAGGATAAGATAGGAACTGCAGTGGGAATACCGTCTTCTGTAGGCATCGAAAGGAAGCTAAGCGCAACCATTACATCGCTTATCAAAGGACGAGCTGTTGCTTCCTCTTGCACACACATTGAAGCTATTGCCACTGCTTGGTTTAACCCTCTCTCTGAGAATTTCTTCTCCAAAACTGGATCTGCCATATCCGGATATCTTTTCGGATCTCTAAATATCTGTTGTGCCTGCGAATAACATGAATGGTTCAGCAAGGAAACAACTTTATGATTTGATCGATTCAAAAAAATACAAGAAAACAGTAATCTTTATAGTTTGCTTCTTACCCAAGAAACTAAGTTCTGTTCATCATTAGGCCTAGTAGTATCAAGAGCTTTTCGACCTGTGATGAGCTCAAGTAACACAACTCCAAAGCTATAGACATCTGATTTAATAGTGAGAGTTCCACCTCGCGTATACTCAGGCGCAGAGTAACCATAAGTTCCCATTACTCGAGAAGATAAAGCCATCATCTTATCACCAGTCCCTGGTCCTAGCTTATGCAGACCAAAGTCAGAAAGTTTAGGAATAAACTCATCATCTAACAAAATGTTTGAAGCTTTCAAATCTCTGTATATCACAGGCGGATTCGCTTTATCGTGTAAGTAATCAAGCCCTTGCGCTGCGCCATACGCAATTTGCATCCTCGTTGTCCAATCCATCGGTTTGCAGTCTGATTTTGATTATGCAACCAAACATCCAAAACCTCAGCACTTTTTAAGAATCTGTGTTGAGAAAAGAAGCTCTGAATATATAATAATACCGTGAAGATGGTCTTGAAGGGAACCTCCAGAGATATAATCATAAACCAAAAGCCTTTGATCTCCATCTGCGCAGTAGCCTACAAGCTTAACAAGATTCGGATGATCGAATTCGCCTAAAGACAAAACCTCAGTTTGAAACTCTTTGTTCCCATGTAATCCATGCTTGTCTAGTTGCTTTACAGCCACCACCTACATTCCCCAAAACAACTAATGGATCATTGAAAAGTATCTAACTTTGGTGATGAAACCTTGCAAATTCAAAATTTTAAACTTTAGTTTGGAGGAAGATTTGGGCAAGAACCTGGCCAGTAGATTGAAAGGTTCCTTTATAAACTCTACCGAATCCACCTTCTCCTAACAAACATTCTTGCCGGAAATTCTTTGTCGCCGTCGCTAATTCCCGGAAAGTGAATATCTTCAACGTCGTTTCTTCCTGTTGCTCTGTATCATCTGTCCGTCTCCGGTCTACACCAGGTGGTCTAGATTCGTTGTCGTTAGTCTCATTCGCAGTAGAAGATTTCTTGTTCTTTGGAGAAGAGAAACACGGAAAACAGTGCATAATGATCAAAATTTAAAGCTGATTAAGAGAAAGAAACAGAGAAAAAGACAAGATTTTTTTGTTTAGTTTAGGATTAAGCAATGGTCGGGTCCTTCAAGGGAGATTGAAGGACCGACGTAAAAATGAAAGGAGAAAGAGAGGAGGAAGAAGAAGAAGGAGAAAAAATCGAAGCCAACGGTGATCAATGAAGAAGAGTTTGGATTTTTTTTTTTTTAATTCTCAATCTCTCAAAAACTCTTTACCTTTTCCCAAAAGCATGGAGAACCATCCTCCTTTCAATTTCTGTATAATCTAATTTTAACCTTTTTTTAATCTGTAAAAATATAGTTTTCGTTCCCAAGTACAGGTCTTGAAGTGGATTAATCTGTCCAATAACAGACTAAACTTAAATTATTTGCGAGTTTTGATAGATTTCATTATTCTTCTGAAAAAATGCTATTTTAGAAAATCACCCCTAACTTTCGAAATAAACTACTACCTTTTTCATTTAATCTTAACCCCGCGCAATAGTCTTCTTTTCAAAATAACCCGCGTAATATATTAGGGCCTTTTGTTTTGGGTTAATAAGGCCCAACAAGTAAGCCCATTAGAATTATATGTCCCTCTTACATTGCAACGATTCCGGCCATCACTTTCATCTGCGTCTTCCCTTGTCATTCTCTGAAAAATGAGTCTCCGATTCAAATTGCGATCGCCTCGTTCTGCTCTCATTTGGATTCGCTTCACTCATCACTTCCAGATCTCTTAGTTTTTTTTCGAAAATTTCTTCTCCGTTCCAGAGACTCCCAATGGTAAATTGGATTTGTTTATTCGGAATTCTTCAATTTCCCCTCTTTGATCGTCTTCTGTTTCTTAATGTGTATCGTTTGGATTCTACCTCATAATTTTTCTGATTGACTTCAACAGCTGTGATCATTCTTCGTAGATATTGACAAACTCTGAGCTAGTTACTTAGTTTCTGTAGATTCATCAGCTGGTTTGGGGCTTTCTAAGTTTCCTGTTTTCCCCAATCCATATTTTGACTTGGGATTATTTTGGAATGTTCGTTAATTTACGAATGTATTTGATTTTTGATTCCCAGGAGATCATCATTTTTGTGTTCAATGGATTAAGGTTTTCTGTGTGTTGGATACAGCGAAATTTGTACACTTAATCAAATTCTATTGCTGTGTTATTTTGTTTACAGTGGAGTTTACGAGGCTGTGCAGCTCTTAAGATGATTGGTGTTTTGCACTGAACAAAAATCTGCTTTCAGATGCAATGCGTCATGGCTGATCAAGCTTTCATAGCTTTAGGTTCCGAAGATATTTTGGGAGCAGAACATGCTCTGGTAGTTGGGAAAGAGTTTCCCGATGTGGAAAGCTGTAGAAGAACTTTGAAAGATTTGGCTTTAGCTCTGCATTTTGATCTTCATATAGTGAAATCAGATCGAAGTAGATTCATAGCCAAATGTTCCAAGGAAGGTTGTCCATGGAGAATTCATGTCGCCAAATGCCCTGGAGTTCCCACGTTTTCAGTTAGGACACTTAACGGCGAGCATACCTGTGAAGGGGTACATGATATCCATCATCAGCAAGCATCGGTTGGTTGGGTCGCAAGGTCGTTAGAAGCACGGATTAGAGATAATCCCCAGTATAAACCAAAGGAATTATTACAAGATATTCGTGATGAGCATGGAGTTTCGGTTTCTTATATGCAGGCTTGGCGTGGGAAAGAGCGGAGTATGGCTGCACTCCATGGTACTTATGAGGAAGGATATCGTCTTCTTCCTGCTTATTGTGAGCAGATAAAGCTTGTAAACCCCGGAAGCTTTGCATCTGTTTCTTCTTCTGGACCTGAAAACTGTTTCCAGCGCATGTTTATTGCATACCGAGCATGTATATCGGGATTCACTAACGGTTGTAGGCCGCTTCTTGAGCTTGATAAGTTGATAGAGTGCATTTAAATGGTAAGTATTTGGGTACGATACTCTGTGCAGCTGCGGTTGATGCGGATGATGGTCTGTTTCCTCTCGCGATTGCGGTTGTTGATATCCCGAGGAGATTCAATGCGGTCGCTGTCATTTGTTGGGACGCTCTCAAAAGAAATGCACACTGCCTATTTGATCCTTTTAACCGCCTCTTCTGTTTTTTCTTCTTTTTTAAAACTTTTTGAATGTAAGAAGCTGGCTAGGAAAAAAATATATATATGTAAGTTGTAAATTTTTAATCTCTTAGGTATATTATAATACTAGCCTTTCTTCAAAAATTTTATGGTCCTAAACTGATGAGACGTTGTAAGTAAAAAGGAAGAGGCGTTATGAAGAGCATCTGCAATTGTTTTAAAACGAAATATTCCCAACGGCTAAAACGAAACATTACTAACGGCTAACAGTCAAACTTTTCCTTTTTTTTTACTGCCAGCTAACGTAAACTCTCTTTTTTTCCTTTTTTCTTTTTTTAGTGATTTCCTTATTTTATTGACAAAAGTAATTTCCTTTTTTTTTGATAAAAAAAGTTTCCTTTTCTTTTTTTAATCTGTTTCCTTTTTTTGCACTTGGACTTTTCTTTATAAGTCATCTTTATCTTCCATGAGAAATCAAAATTCTCATTCTTGCGAGAACTCTACTTTCATAGCACAATCACAATTTTTCCTTGTTTCGAACCTGAGCTTTCTTTTATAATTCATCACTTCTTTCGTCCATGAGAAGTCAAAATTCCCACTCTTGCGAGACCTTTACTTTCACGCCACATCACGAATGTGTTCTATTCGGTAGACTCTGTCTGGGTGAATCTCTAGATAACTCGACGAACAAGCTAATAAAGTTGGCCACGGCACCTCGACACATAGCAAAAGCAGCACCACCGACACATAGGAACATGAGGATGTCAGAGACGGCTTCCAAAAACAGAGCACCTTGCCCACGACAATTTCCGATCTAGACCTCCGCCACCGCCGCGTCTCACGGACGCGCCAGAGAAGGGGAAGTAAGGAATGAGAGCGCTAGAGATGGCGGATTTGAGACGACCTGAGAGAGAATAATCCGAGGAGGTCTTCCATGATGAAGCGGAGAAAAAGCTGAGTATCTAATTGGAGCGAAACAGACCTGAAGAAGGTATGCAATCACGCGGCCATATTGCTACGTAAGCATTCTTTACTCCCTTTTACAATTGATTTCGTAAAAAATTTGGTTTTCAAAAATTATATAAGTAAATAAAGTTTTTATTATATAAATATGTTTTTTTTTTGAAGAAATTGAATTGTTTCCGTTAAAGGTATTATAACTTCAACATGTTTTCATGTGATATAAATTTAACACTTTATTTTCTTATTATTTTAAAAATAAAAATATTTTCAAATAAAATTGTTTTTCAAAAATTATTTAAGTAAATAAAGTTTTACTATATAAATTAGTTTTGTTTTAAGGAAAATGAAGTGTTAAATTTTAAAATATGAAAACAAACCAAATTTGACATTCCGTTTTTAGAGTTTTCTTTGGTCAGTTAGAGGTGTTATAACTTTAACATGTTTTCATGTGATGTAAATTTAACACTTTATTTTCTTATTATTTCTCAATAAAAATATTTTCAACTTTTTTTTCCGGATTTATTACAAAAATTTAAGGTTTTCAAAATTATATATTAAGCAAATAAAGGTTTAATTATATAAAATATATTTGTTTTAAATAAATTGAAGTCTTAAATATCAGAATATGAAAACAAACCGAATTTGACATCCCGTCTCTAGAATTTTTTTTTGTCCGTTAGAGGTGTTATAACTTCAATGTGTTTTCATGTGATGTAAATTTAACACTTTGTTTTCTTATTATTTTTAAAATAAAAATTGTTTTACAAAAATTAAATAAGTAAACAAATTTTTAAATATATAAATTAGTTTTGTTTTAAAGAAATTGAAGTGTTAAATTTTAAAATATGAAAACAAATCGAATTTGACATCCCGTCCTTAGAGTTTTTTTTGATCCATTAGAGGTGTTATAACTTCAATATGTTTTCATGTGATGTAAATTTAACACTTTATTTTTTTAATATTTTTAAATAAAAGTATTTTCAAATAGAAATTGTTTTTCAAAAATTATATAAGTAAATAAAGTTTTTACTATATAAATTAGTTTTGTTTTAAAGAAATTGAAGTGTTAAATTTTAAAATATGAAAACAAAGCGAATTTGACATCCTGTCCTTAGAGTTTTCTTTGCTCCGTTATAGGTGTTATAACTTCAATGTGTTTTCGTATGATGTAAATTTAACATTTTATTTTCTTATTATTTTAGAATAAAAATATTTTCAAATAAAAATTGTTTTCAAAAATTATATAAATAAATAAAGTTTTTACTACATGTTTTAAAGAAATTGAAGTGTTAAATTTTAAAATATGAAAACAAACCGAATTTCACATCTCGTCCTTATAATTGTTTTTGGTCCGTTAGAGGTGTTATAATTTCAACATGTTTTTATATTATTTTAATTCAACATTTTATTTTCTTATTATTTTTAAATAAAAAATTATAAGTATGCAAATGGGTATTCTAAATAATTATCAGATCATTAATGTTGGGGGAAATTTTGTTTGATCTAAAAAGTAAAATTTATTATCTTTATCCAAACATGTTAAGGTAATTCGAATCTGAGTACAAAGATATGGACCGAAATACCCAAGGGTTAAGTAGATATAATTCGGGCCGACAAAAAAAAAAAGTAGATATAATTCGGAATTTTTGCAGTAATATTATGTCTCGGCAGTACAAATTTGTGTGAACTGTTTCGAGTAAAATAACTCGGGTCAAACAATACCCGCCCGGTTCGACACATCTAATTTCCCCGCCAAAGAAAAAGTAAAACCGCCAAAATTGTTTTCGCAGTGAATGATAAGACCTAAGAGAGAGAGAGAGGCATTCAGAGATCCAAGGGTGAAAGATGGGATCAGCTCCTACGGGATGCTTTAAGTGTGGCCGTCCCGGTCACTGGTCTCGAGATTGTGCATCATCGGCTCCGGCGGCCGGCAATAATGCCCCATCGTCTTCTTCCGCTCCGTCATCACAAATCCCTAATAATGACTTTCAGAGATCTTCCGCCAAAAAAGGAACCTCCCTAGCGCCTGTTCCCAAAGTGACGAAGACGAGAGTTCAAAGGCCTAAGCTAACTCCTAGTATGTTACTCTTTGAGGATGGTCTCGGTTATGTTCTTCGGTATTTCCCTAAATCCTTCAAGTATCGTGGACAAGGCAAAGAGGCAAGTCTTTTCTATTTCCCAGATTCGATTCTATTTCATCAGATCCGGAATCAAATTAGCGATTTTGATATATATATAATCTGGATATATAGGTGAGCGATTTGGGGAATTTGATAAGGTTGTACAGTGAGTGGCACTCTCATTTGCTACCTTACTATTCATTTGATCAGTTTGCGCATAAAGTGCAACAAGTTGCTTCTACTAAGCGTGTTAAGGTACATTGCTGATTGTTTAGTCCCCTTTCTCTGATATTCATGCACCTTGGATGTTCCTAATGGCAATTGCAAATCTAAGAATCCGGGTTTGAAGGCTGAGAATACAGTACTCTGATGATTGTATCAAGCATTGATACAATCATTGTTTGGTGATCAATCATGTGTTGCTTTAAACTTCCAAGTAATAGGATGTCTTAGGCTTTTTTTTGGTATATATGATCGTTTTTGTGCTTATTCCTCTTAGTCTTTACTTGATTAGCATACTTAGGTTCTGCCACTAACTAAAAACTATATATATTCACTGAATGGGTATTGTTGCCCTTTGCATTTATCTTTTTAGATTTGTATAAATGAACTGAGAGAAAGGGTCGCTTGCAGAGTTGATCCAAACAAGTTATACGAAAAGCAAGAGGAAAACACTCTTCCTTCTGATGATCAAGGTATGTCAAACAGATCAGCTTTCTTCCCTTGAATCTTCTTCTCTAATATCTCTATCTGCTTAATCTTGGAATTTAGTTTGGCTACATAATAAGTTTAGAGAAATTGATAAAAGGCTTCTTCTTGTGTGGCTGCATTCCACTTAAAGGTCAATTTCTGTCACTCCATTACAATCTTGTAGCTAATGACTAGTCTTTTTCAGGTAACCAAGATATGGATCAGCCAGGTCATGATGAGGAGAACATACCATTGGAAAGTGCGTATGTTGTTGATACTGATACAATTGATGGTCCTTTCCAAGAAAGTATGTTGAATGAGGTGATTGATAATGCAATGGATGTGAGACATACTCCGAAGCCACCGAGCGATGAACAAAACATGGATAAGAGCACTGAACTGACAGAAGAGCAAAGAGCACGGATGGAAGCTAATAGATTGAAGGCAATGGAAAGAGCTCAGAACATTTCCGAGGAACAGAGACTACGTATGGAAGCTAATAGGCTAAAGGCTCTTGAAAGAGCCAAAGCAAGGCTCCAACCAAATCAAGACTAGCGTTGCTATTACCAGACCTGCTCAATTTTCCAAATCTTTGGCTTTTCGTGTTTCGATTAAAGTTAATAAGTGTAACCACTGTAACAGAATCTAGCATATCTGGTAGATAGACTGGTACTGTGTTAGTTTCGGTTAGGTGTTGGTTCAGTTTTTTTGGTGTATTGTTCAGTTTAGGATCCATCAAACCCAATTTCATTGGCATAAAAGCTCTATTAATGTTTTTCAACACATTTAGCTAAAAATAATATGATTGGGTGTTATTTAATTTATATTAAATTAACCATATAGAAAAGGACAAAGATAATAAAAATGTCTGACGTGTTCTGTACCGTCCAATTTTGGTGGAGAAGATAAAATAAAAATTGGCACACTCTAAAGAAAAAAGAAAAAAATCGGTAGGGGTAATATGGTCATGGTAGGTACAAAAAATTGGAATTAATAAAATTATTCAGAAAATTTCTTGTTTGATTTGTGTGGAGGTGAGACGAGAACGCTTTTTTGCTTTTCGTCTCTCTCTTCAGTTCCTCTCACCTCTGTTTAGACGATTCTTCTTCTTCTTCTTCCTCTATTGTCATTTAACACTCCATTTTCTGGGTGTAGGAAGATCGATTCTGGTAGAGTTATGACAGTATAATGTCTAATGCTAATTATCATCACCATCATCATCGTCGGAGACATTTCTTTTCACGTCTATGGATTTTAATGCCGGAGTTCCCATGTCCTCTCTCTCACCTCTGATGAATCAAGGTCCACTTAATTTCTTCTTTTTTTTTTGATCGGGAATTTATTTTTGATGCAATAATTAAATTGGGTTTAATTTTTGTTTTGTTTTGGGGGTGGGTGGTTGTGATCAGATGCAATGTGGCAAATGAATTTGAGTTCAGATGAAACAATGGAAACAGGTTCGTACCCTGAACGACCAGGAGAACCTGATTGTTCTTATTACATTAGAACTGGTCTTTGTAGATTTGGCTCTACTTGTCGTTTCAATCATCCTCGTGATCGTGAACTGGTACGACTTCTGTTTTTTGTTGTTGTTGTTGTTGTTGTTGTTGTTGTCCTGTCTCTGATTCTGGAGTTTAAAAAGATCTGTTTGGTTGGATCAAAATTTCAAAAGCTTTGAAGTTGTTTTAATCTCTTTATCATTGTCCAATTTCTAGGTTATCGCCACTGCAAGGATGAGAGGAGAATACCCTGAAAGGATTGGTCAGCCTGAATGCGAGGTTGAGTATTTTCTCAAGTTTTGGTTGTTGAATCATTTTCTTAAACAAACTAACTAACTTACATTTATATATTGTATGTTTGCTCAGTACTATTTGAAGACAGGAACTTGCAAGTTTGGAGTAACATGTAAGTTTCATCATCCTAGGAACAAAGCTGGCATTGCTGGAAGAGTCTCTCTCAATATGTTAGGCTATCCTCTACGCTCGGTATGTTTTTACTCTTTTACTTCTCCCATTGTTTCATCCTCTTAGTCTTAGATAGTGATGCTCTGTAATATCATATTTATATGCAGAATGAGGTTGATTGTGCTTACTTTCTAAGAACCGGACACTGTAAATATGGTGGCACTTGTAAATTCAACCACCCTCAGCCTCAACCAACCAACATGATGGTTCCTTCTTCAGACCAACAGTCTTATCCTTGGTCTAGAGCTTCTTTTATTGCTAGTCCTCGATGGCAAGATCCGTCTAGCTATGCCTCCTTAATCATGCCTCAAGGAGTTGTGCCTGTTCAAGGATGGAACCCTTACAGCGTAAGCTTTCAAAACTACATATCTTATTAGCCTTCAGATAATCTGATTTGTATGACATGGTTTTGATTTTTATCGAATGTTTCCATATTTTAAGGGTCAGCTCGGCTCAGTTTCTCCTTCAGGTACCGGAAATGATCTCAACTACAGAAACTTACAGCAGAATGAGACCAACGAGTCAGGCTCTCAGTCTCAAGGGTCATTCTCGGGTTTTAATCCAGGCTCCTCTGTTCCGGTAGGAGGGTACTATGCATTGCCGAGGGAAAATGTTTTCCCGGAAAGACCAGGACAACCTGAATGCCAATTCTACATGAAGACAGGGGACTGCAAATTTGGCACAGTTTGCAAATTTCATCATCCTAGAGACAGACAAGCTCCTCCTCCTGATTGTCTCTTAAGTTCCCTTGGCCTCCCTTTACGCCAGGTAAAAGCTCAAAGACTGAACAAAAGAAACACATCTTGCTTCATTTTCTTGGATTTTTCTAATTGTTTGTCCGATAGGGAGAACCGTTGTGTGGGTTTTATACTCGCTATGGAATCTGCAAATTTGGTCCAAGCTGTAAATTTGATCACCCAATGCGAGTATTCACATACGAGAACACAGCTTCAGAGACAGATGAGGTTGTGGAAACATCAACTGGGAACCCTAGAAGACTCTCTGTGTCTGAAACAAGACAAGCAGCAGCAACAACCTCTGGTAAAGACACTACCATTGATACTCAGCAGCAGTGAAGAAACCAAAAAAGAACAAGAGCTTGAAAAGCTTTGATTTTATTCAAAGAAGAATTTGTAAATTCGCATTTGATTTAATCTCAAGCATTTATTAATAATGTATAGAGGTGATTATACAACTGATCTTGGTCTGAATCTGATCGCCATTGTTGTAATATTCTTTTAGCGAATCAGGTGAATAAAATGGAAGTAATTTCCCTCAAATTTAACTTTGGGTTAATAATGTATCATTGTATTACCGGTTTAGACCCGGTTCAGGATTGTCTTTGAACCGGTTTATTTATTTTATACGTAAAAGTAGCCGCAAATATTTTACGTAGTACGTATTGACGTAATCGATTCCCTTTCTTCTTCTTTATTCAATTTCTAAACTTCGAGTTCGTACTTTTGTCAGAAAGAGCATGAATCCAATAGCTCCACTACAACAATCAAAACGTGCAAAATTGAAATTGATGACGTATAAAGAGATCTTTTAAACATCATTCGTCGATGCCGAATAGGCTTGGTGAAAAAAATCCACATCATCGTTGCCACTTTTGTTTTATTTTATTACTAAAATATTCTTGGGCGTTTTTAACAGTTGGATTCAGGGCCCAATATAAAACCCAAATAGTAATTAAAACCTTAAAAACCCAACATTAAAATAAACGGCGTCGCTTTGCTTAACTCTATCGGTTGCCCTAATCCTCATCAGTCACCATGAGTATATAAGCTTTCGTTTTATTTCACCCTCTATATCCATCTCAGTTTTTAGGTTTTGAAAATTTGTTTGTTTGGTGGTGTTTACTTAAATCAGGTCATCTAACAAAGCAGGATTGGTTTATATTTGTACCAATTTTGTGTCGGAAGTTGACAACATTAGTTTATTGACCTCCATGGCATTATCTTCATGGAACTCTTCTCTTCCATGGAGTAGCTCTATGGAGGTCACACTACCACATTTAGTTAATGTATTCATATATAGTATTTGTATATATGTATCTCTGTTTGAGTCTAGCTGTTCAAATCATAACCATTAGTCGAGCTTATGATTTAAGTTGTTCTTATTGTAACATTTTTTCATAATGTTTTTGAATCTTAAAGATACTTAATCGCTGTGCCTAATATTTCAATGCGGCAGTCATCTATAAAGCAAATAGGTTATAACGACAGTACCAATTTTGTGTCGGAAGATGACAATATTGATTTTGCATCTCTATGAAAAATATCTTCTTGGGAAAGCTTATATTCCATGGAGTAGATCTATGGAGGGGTACATTATTGTTCAATTGATAAATGCGTTTTTGTTTGATTATTTTTCATGGGTTTCTGTTTTTGTCTGTGTGAGAACATTATTGCAGCAGCCTGAAGATTTTGTCTGTAAAAAATGGCAAGCAAGAAGACAAACCTTTGAAACAGAGTACTAGTAAATTCTCATTTTTTCGGTCAGAATTTGTTATGCATAGAGGTCAGACCTGTGATATCTTTGATCTAGTGAGCTTTGTTTTGCGGAGTAAGGTGAATTATAAAGATTATGAATGCTATATAATAATTTCCGCAATCAATTTCGTCTATACTAATATCTACTTCATTCTCCTTAATTTACAACATCAATATCTACATCGTTTCCTAATGTTTAGTATTTTTCAAATTAAAGTATTGTATTTGAAACTTTAATTTCAAGTTGAAATTAGATGTAACTTGAAATCTAGTTTCAGTTCATTTTCATCATATTTAAGCCTTTGGTTAGCCTCTAATTTGGAACATTGTATACACCTGCCCTACTCGTATTTGTAAAAAAAAAAAACAAAAAAATTATGAAAGAAAGAAAACATACGGACTGGACTCAACAAAACAAAAAAAAAACATAAGGGTACAACAAGAAAACAGATAAATGGATGTCTCCTTGGAACCGAATATTAAGATATATTGATAAATGTATGTCAAAAAGCCCATAAGCCCAAATTGATTAAATCTTTTTTCCGTGTTCGCTCCGATTATCCCACATCGGTGAACTTGGAAGAAAACCGGAGGTTTATATAACGTCAGAGCCACAAGATTGGTTGTCCCTTCGGGGACATCCGATAAAATTGGAACGATACAGAGAAGATTAGCATGGCCCCTGCGCAAGGATGACACGCACAAATCGAGAAATGGTCCAAATTTTTTTTGGGAAATTTTCCAGATCGATTTCTTCTTCCTCTGTTTTTCTGGGTTTCGTTTTCTCGATTCAGTTCTGTTTTTTACGATTCTTGTTTCCGGAGAAATTTATTTATCGATTCTATGTGTGCCTTCGATTACTAATACTCCTGCTATTGATGGCTGCTTATGCTTTAATTGAAGATTGGTTCATTTGAAAGTTTGGAACTTAGTTCCTCCTGGTCTGGACAAAAAGAAAATGAGAAATTAGAGCCAGATGATTTTGATTGAACCAACTGGCTTATGTTTCACAGATCTGGTTTAGATCTGGTGATAAACAGAACCGGGATTAAAATATTGTCTCTTAACTGCATATATGTAAAAATCCCTAGCTGGAGTGGTTGGTTCGTGACAAGTTTTTGACCAGGTTGGTTTCTTAGTGGCACCTAAAAGTACTTTTGTTTTAGCATAAGCTGCATCTTCAACATAACATAATTCGGTTTCTTTCTCAAATTGTACTCCCTTAAGCTTTTTTCCAGCATTTTTCTCGGCGGCTGTGATTGTGATTTTACAATTTTGTAGTTTGGATTTAGAATTGAGAATGGGAGAAGGATAATGAGTTCTTAAAATCATACAATTATATTTGTGCAACTGTAAATCCAACGACACTTGAAACCCTCTACACTAACCGGAGACTTTTAAATTTATATTATTGGTGGCACCAAATTACTTTATATTGGTTTGGTTTTTTTCAATAAATCAAAATAATGAAAGTCAACTTAACTTTTGTGGATCGTCTTTTCTACGCCTTACGAGCTATTTACCCATCAAAAGTATCGAATAACATTATATACAGCACAAACTATGATATAGATGCTGATTCCTATCCGAAAACTTTCCTAATTCTAAATACTTCTTAATTGAAAGTTTGGAACTTCGTAAACCATAAATGTTGGTTTTATTGATTTACAACATAAATCCAAGTTATTTGTGTGTATGTTTTTTTTACTGTTTCTTTAATAAAAAAAAAAAGTGAATTGGTTTAATTGGATTACAATCGATCTGAATCCAGTTTACCATTGGTTTTATGTGGTTCAAAAATAATTTCAAAATAGTAAACCAACATAAACATTGATGCATGGGTTTGCGGGCTTCGAATTTTTAATTAGAGGATATGTAGGTTTGAAACTTTCAATTCAGATATATTTAGAGTTAGAAAAATTAATAGATATGTATCTGCATCGATATCATAATTTGGGATGTATATGATGTTATATGATATTTTTGATGGGTAGATAGCTTGTAAACCCTCTTTTCTATAATGTTTTTGATCTGTTTGTTAGGGTTTGAACCTTTTGATACTCGTAACTTTTATGTTACGTATTATATATGTTAGTCTACGCTTATATATTAGTTTATTGAACTGTCATGCAGAAACCATGACGCGGGGAAAAGTAAACAAAACACGGACCCGAAGACAGAAGTGCGACCCAGCCTGAGTCGTCGCACCGCCCTGGTCTAAAGTCTTCCCTACTCGGTTTTTTTTTTCTTTAACTCTTTAATTACTTTAATAATTTATTTTATTTCAACAATGACTATTTCTTATTCACAGAATGAGTCTCACATGCGTACTCGTGTCAAGTCCAAAATTTTCCCATCTACTTCAAATATTGAACGCTTTGTAATCTGTACTATATAAATATAGTTATATACGTCATCAGGATGGTCACATCTATAAAACTCATTATATATCGTATAATAATCAAGATATAACACGTAAAACATAAAATATACAATTTACAAGGTGAAACACGTACACTAGATTTGAATTCGCGATATCAATTGTTTTGATATAAATGTGTTGTTTTTTTTTTTTATTAAATATTTATTTAGATTTAAATATACAAAAATTACTGATCATATGGGATATTTAATGATCAGATTACTAGGCTTACATTGTTTTACCAATATATTTAAATCTAAATAAATTAGTAGTAAACTTAATTAACGGAGGAAAATTTTTGAGTCATAAATCTGGACCCAGAATAATAGTCTAACATTTCAACGGTCAACATTCCAATTCAGTTCACAAACCTAACCCAAACGTTCCATTTCATACCTTTTTCTCTTTCAAGCTTATACAACAACCTTTGACCATGTCTCACTTTATATATAAATACTTAACCTTATACATGCATATATAAACACGTAAACAAACATATTTATACATATTCTCATCATCGCATTTCAGTTTGCATCGAATAATCAAAAAGCTATCTGATTTTTTTTTTAAGAAACCAACCAAAAAAAGGAAAGAAGGAATTATGGTGTTACCATGGAGATCAAGAGGAGGAGCAAAGAGACGGAATCAATTGACTTCCGGCGATATATCCGTCGTGCAAACCAAGATTACATCTCAACTCCGATCACCAAGAATGGAGAGGATTCAGTCACCGCATGTGTTGTTGACTCCGCGTGATGCGGCGGAGATAAGCGGGAGATTAGAAAATGCGGCGGCGCGTGAGGAATATGCCGAGTGTTTCGAGATTTTGAGTAAAATCAAGAACTTGGGAAGAGGAGGAGGAGAGACCAACAAGAAGTGTTTTGTCCAAAACGGCGGCGTTTTTGTGCTGTCTTCTTGTTTCGAAAGATTCGCAGCGGCGCGTGAGGTACACGTGCGTCTATTGGAAGAAATCTTGTTTGTTCTCTCTTCATGGTTGCCTCTGAATCGATCAGAGGGTTTCTCGAAGATGGGATCAACGGCTTCTCTTAACTGTCTCGTACGGTTCTTGAACGTCACGGATGCTAAAACGAGACAAAACGCTGCGTTTATCATCAGAGAGGTTATTGCAATTGACAAGAGGTATGTGTATGCGTTTACAGAGATCGAAGGAGCTTGTGAAGGATTGATTAAGATCATCAAAGACTCTGTTTCAACGATCTCGACTAAATCATCTCTAATGGCGATTTATAGAACGATTTCTTGTAACAACAAGATCGCTGCAAGATTCGTGAAACTAGGTCTGGTTGAATTAATCACAGAGATTATTGTGAACAACGCAGAAAAGAGCGTTTGCGAGAGATCTATCGTTGTTCTAAACGTTATATGCGATAACGAGCAAGGCAAAGAAGATATTCTTAGAAACGCTTTGATCGTTCCTCTTCTAGTGAAAAAGATTCTTCGAGTTTCGGATTTAGCGACACAATGTTCGGTCTCGATTCTTTGGAAGCTATGGAAGAACAAGAAAGATGGAGAAAGTGAAGATCGTTTCTTAGTTGAAGCTCTTCAAGTTGGTGCCTTTGAGAAACTTTTAGTGGTTTTACAAGTAGGATGCGAGGAGAAGACAAAGGAGAAAGCCAGCGAGCTCTTACGAAATTTAAACCGTTGTAGAAACGTGATCGAGCCGACGAATTGTGTCTATTCTTCAATGCATTTGAAGAACGTAAAGAAATCATTTTAATTAACAATATAATTATTCTTTTGTAACATATACTCTGTTTTTGGAATTTTGTCTGAATCATATTATGTTTCAACAGTCAAATACAGTTTTTGTCCATCACTTATCAAATCTACATCAATAATTTTAGCTTCATCTTCAGACAATACACAAGAAGCTTCCGGGACATTGAGCTGTTCCGATGCAGTTCTTACAAGCTCCGCGATACTTCGAGGCACCCACAATACAATCCCGCGTCTTCTTTTCTCTTTCGTATCATCAGGTTGTGAATAATACACTGTACATTTCTTCTTATTGACTTTCTCTGCAGATTATTCGCATAAAAAACACGTTAAAGTCTTAAACATCCAATAAAATATCGGTAACTTGATCTATAATCCGATTAAACTACCTTTGAGCTCTTTGGAGAACGAAGAGATTTGAGACTTCTTAGCGTCTTCGAGTAATTTTATTAACATTTTGTTCCCACAACCCAAAGCTTCATCTAGAGGAGTATTTCCCCATCTAATTCAAATACAAAAACCGTTACTAACCGCCAAAAAACAAACCGCTTTTTGTTTGGTAAGTTAAAAAATCAAAAAGAATATATACCTGTCTTTGGCAAAAACATTAGCACTTGATTCTACCAATTGCATTGCCAAGAGATACAATCCTTCAGAAGCAGCAACATGAAGAGGTGTCCTGTGATCATAATCTTTAGAATTAGGATCAATTCCGTTACCAAGAAGCCGTTTCAAGAAATCGCTGTCTCCTTTCGCCACCACCGTGCAAAGGAAGTCCCTGCGTTCTCTATGCTCAACGTAGCTCTTCTTTTACAAGTAACACCGCAACACGATCATTCCCGTTCTTGATTGCTTCAAGTAACGGCGTGTTCCCCAATTTATCTTTTACATTTATATCTACTGATTCTTGAATAAGATAATGTAATGTCTTCATATCCTCTAGAGGCTGCAAGATGCAGTCAAGAACAAAATAACATGTTAGATATATGTTCCAATGTCGATAAAATAATCTGAGAAGCGTCAAACCATACCAAAGGCGATCTTCCGTCATAATCTGTCTTATTCGGGTCAGCTCCAGCTCGAATCAAGCTCATAAGCTGATAAAGATCACCGTAGAAAGCTGCACTATTCAATAAAGCAAGCTCTGCCTCTTGTTTACTGATATGAAAGGTTATATCGGATTCTAATTGCTTAATCCGTACGTTTGATTCCTTCCCTTCAAGTAAATTGTTGAGAATCCTCCGTCCATCGTGGAAATATATCTCAAGAATGTTCATAAAAGATTGCTTATCAAGCCTTAGAATCCGACATAGCTCGGCAACTCGAACCGTGTAAGGCTAAGGAATATTGCAGAGGATTGAAATCTCACCAAAAGAACTGCTACTATTTCTTCAGATCCATCCTTGGCTGTACCTATCTCCTCCTGATTTTATTTAGATAATTTCTTGCTTTTACTAAGTTTGAATTTCAGACAATTCTAAGCATTTCTAAAAGAGAAAAAGGTGGAATTTTATTTACCAATACACCGTGACAAACGAAGTAGAGTTGATCAACAAGCTTCCTTGCTCCATTATAACTTCTCCAGGGAGAAAGAACTCTTCATGAAGTCTAATAACCTATAATAAAACCAAAAGTGAGTTACCTCAAGAAAAGTTTCAATTTTTACAGTCCAAATCAAAATACTTACAATCTGGTTAATGAACTCAGCTGAGCACCGACGAAAGAGAGGAACTTTTTCAATATACGGCAAGTATAAAGTTTGCGCAATCTGAAGTAAAAACATAAGTTTACATTTCCTTCAATCCTCTGCATCTGAAATCTGAATAAAACATTCATTGGTCATACCTTAGCGCGGATAGAGACAAGGATGTCTTGAAGAACAGCTGCCTCAGTGTAGCTACTTTCGTACTGCAGCCTCAAATGTCCAGTGATCTGACCACGGATGTTTCTACCGAGTTTGTTTCGGTTCATATACCGCATAATATCAGCCATCTTATCCCGGAACCTCTCTGTTTTTGAACCTTTTACAATCAAAGCTGTCATGTTACCGATCAAGTAAGCTCCTAGAATCATATCGAATGAAATGTAGACCATCGCAAATATCATTTCCCGCATATTAACTGCATGAGTATCTCCATAACCTGCATCAAAAGAAACATACCATGTTGGGATGTAAACCGAAACAAAATTTGGTTATAACCGAGAGAAGAGCAGAAACAAAGCAAACGATTCACAAAAAGTTTTCAGTTATCAAAACTTACCAACAGTTGCCATAGTTACAACAGCAAAGTACATAGAAGTAGTGTATCTAGTCCAAAGATCAATCTCTCTAAACTGGGAGTAACTGTAATCTCCCAACTTCAAGCTTCCAATCCAAGTGTACCCTTCTTGAGAATCAGGAAGCGTCGTAGCCAAGTAATAGAAGATACAAGCCGCGGTGTGAGTACAATAGAGCTCGACAAATATAAGCTTGACGATTCTTGTGAAAAGGTAATTGATTCTTATATCTTTCTCCATTTTGTGGAAAAACAGAATTACTCTATGAACTCGATATAGCCTTATCAACAATAGGTATCTCACTTCTTCTTTTTCCCCTGCAGCCTGTTTTCAAATTTACAGTTTCAAATTCCACGCTTGAATTCTTACGGCTTTAGCCAACTCAAAGAGTTAAAAATGTATACCTTGTAGATGATATCCCATGGCATGCAAGCAAGAAAATAAATAATAAAAGATGATTTTAAGTACCTACAAAAACGGTTTATTGAATTAAGAGACATATTCAGAAGAAGCCAGAAACAGAGGAGAGAGTTGTAATACCGTATAGCGATTGAGCTGCGTCTATAGATCATTCTGTAAGTTCGGCTATCTCGATAAGCGACGAAGAACGTTACAATATCTACTAAGAAAGCGATTTGGCCGACGATGTCGAGTATGAACAGATTCTCTGGTAATCCCCTGAAGAATCCTAATTCCAGTGGAGTGAAGAATGAAGATTATAGTGCCCATATCATTATAACATCGTCCACGCCTTGTACCACCTGAAAACCCCAAGAATCTCGTGATCAGTCTTTTAGATTTCGATAGAATCTTTAGTTGCTAAACTAAACCAATTTACTCTACACTTCAGCAAAACAGAGTTTTTTCAGGAATTAAGTGGGACCCTTAGGAAAAACGATCAATTGTGACCATTAAGAAAGTGATACGTGTCATTAAGTTGGCGGGAAAATGGATGAATAACCGAAGAATATGTAATCTACAATAAAAATAAAAGACGAAGGTGAAAATCACAACTAGACCCCTAAGTTGTTTGTTTTCACTACAATTGACCCCAGACCCTGAAAAGTAAGTGAGCTAATAATCATTAAAATATAATATATGGATTAAAGTCTGAAATTATAAAGCAATAAGGACTTAAGAATAAATATTTGAAAAACAAGACGAGAATGTTAAATTTACCGGTTATCGGGATGAACAATGGAGCCTCTGGAAATATCTCTGATTCCATTAATAACGGTGAACTTTCCGCCTTTACCGCCGGCGAAGTCTAACCCTAAGAAATTGGGGAGAAGATTGAATCTGTTTCCTCTTGATTCTACAATCGTATCTCCGAAATCATCCACCTCGTCATCCTCTTCCACGTCAGAATCTCTGCCGCTCCGATAAGAACCTCCGCCGCCGCTACTACCTCCAATTATCTTTTTTTGAAGAATGTAATTTTCTATAAATCTCCGCCGCTCCGATAACCCTAAGATATTTGAAGAATGTAATTTCTCTGTTTTTTTTTTAATCCCCTCTCTGTTTTATTTCCTTTTTTGTGATTTTCAGTTACGCCTAAAATTGGCGCCTGAGTTTTCTAATTTTGAAATTTATTTAACACAAGGAAATAAATAGCAACTCAAGTTTATGTCGATGAACAATACTACATCGAAGCGGCGAAATTTATAGAAAATTTTCGCGTGTGTGTTTTTTTTTCTGGATAGTGCTGTTATTTAAAATTTTGTTTTCTTAAAGCTAGATAAAGTTTATTTCTTAAAGCTAGATAATATAGTGTTAAAGAATAAAAATAAGGTGAAGAAACAATGATAAGTGTTTATTTTTAGTATGACCGATGTAGAGCACCACATAAGAGAGTCTTCTTTTATAACCACCACAGATTATAAGTCATTAAATCTTACATGTGATAAAGTTTTTGGTGATGTTCTACAGATTACGTTGAAGAGTCACTTTTGTCCTCATTTTGTTCGTAAAGGTTCTTTTTTATTAATGCAAAATGATTTATCCTTTATCATCAAGTTTACACATACATAAGAATAGAGGATGAATGATACTTCGGAAAGATAAATACTTACGATTGTGAGTAGTGTAAATCAAATAGCTATTGTTTGGTTATGTAACATTTATAGAAACCAATCAATGGTCGAAGCCGATTGGCGTGTGTTTGTTCTGTAAATCACATGAAGACTATCATTTGACCCTTGATTGGTTTCTATAAATGTCTCTATCATTATTTCTACATTTGTTTAGTCAAAAGAGTTTTAAAATTTGACCCTTGATTGGTTTCTATAAATGTCTCTATCATTATTTCTACATTTGTTTAGTCAAAAGAGTTTTAAAATTTTGCAACACATGGAAACACTCGAGTAAAAGAGTTAAGTGTTTTACCAACTGCCACGTTTCAAGTTTACCTCTTCCTGAACTATTCAGGCCCTTTTCGACAACTCCGGTGATAAAAATTAAGTCCTTGAATCATAACAATAACGCAACAACTATACTCAAATACCAATTTATCCTTTGAAATCGCAGATAATAAGCTTTGAGAATCCAATATAAAGATTTGTTTCCTCCAAGGATGCTACAGAAAATTGAATGTTTTACCAGTTACAATTATCTATTTTCAAAGATGTTGAGCTCTCCAATCAACAGCGGAGTCTTCGTCATCCTCATCATCACTGGGCGATTCTTCCTCGGTCTTCTTTGGCTTTTTAACAGACCCCTCAGAGGTTTTACTGCGCTTAGCTAATCTAGCCGCTTTCAGTTCCATTTTCTTCCTCTTCAGAATCTCCACTTTCTCTTTGTAAGATCTGGCAGAAAAAAAGATTAAAAGGAGAAGCAAACTGATTAATCGATCTTAAACAAGATTCAACATTTTTATCTTCTTGCTATAGCAAATTAATGTATCAAATCACCTTTGCTCTCGTTGTTCCTCCTCCTCTATAGTTTCCGCAGCATCAACCTGAGAATAAGAGTGCGGAAAAAAGCAATTTGTATAAGTTTTAAAAAGCATAGTTTATGAAGTTGTCAAAAAAAAATTCATATTGAACGAAAGTTATCTGACCTCTTCTTCTTCCATGCGGCTATCCACTACTTGCAGATCTTCTTGTATCAACTTCTCAAATTCTTTATATTCATCCCTGTAAACAGATCGATAAGTTCGCGAAGAGAATTCTTCAGTACAAAGTTTTTTACAATCCCATAAGATCATGACCCCTTGGATCTCAAATTTCAAATGTAAGAAAAGTAAGTGAACCACAACAGTTTGAGGTTTCTGCTTCTGAAAAAGTAAAAGCAAACAAAAGAAACTCACTTGATATCTGGTTTGACGAGCTTTATTCCACGGGCAAGCAGGTCAGCTTCTTTATTATCAAAGAAACCTGTTGGAAGGGCTCCTTTCACCACTGATTTCGTTTCTGAACCACTCGTGGTCTGTGTCTGACTCTGTCTAGGTTCACTGGTGGTCTTGGTATTTGAAGAATCGGTTTCCTGGTTATCAAAGAATCCGTCTGGAAGAGGTCCCTTTCCCTTTTTTGTTTCTGAACCTATAGTCTGCTTTGATTGCTGTACATTCTTGGATTTTGCAGATTCTACTTCAGCTGTATAAAACTTGACCAATAAGTTTTTGCCATGATATACAACAGCAGAAACTCAATTGACAAATGAAAGTCTCATCGATATTTCAAAATCATAAGACTACAAACCTTTTAGCATATCATCGACAAAAAAAAGCAGCAAAACAAAAATTCTTCTACTAAGAAATTTATTGGTTGAGAAAAATATGAACAAGAAGAGGAAAGTGCATTAGCCATTACCTCTAGGAGGCTCAGGATTTTCGAAGAAATTAGGTGGAAGACCAGATGATGACTGAGATTTGGATAATTTAGCCAAAGTTTCAAACTTTGTTGGCTGAGTTTCAGCAGGTTTGCTACTCCGTTGAATTCCTGGTGCACTAGCCTTTAGATTATCGATTGCCTGCCCCAACATTAATTTACCAAAGCTAAGTGTTAATTACAAAGACAGAGACTCTCAAGCCAGAAGTTAATTACAAAGTCCCACAATTCCGTAGCAATCCATAATCCATACAAGATCATGAATCTAACACTTAACACATATCTTCAATGAATCTAAACCATCAAATTTCCTATCGAGAATAGAGCAGAAAACACTAAAGCATTGGAATAAATATACCTCATGATGCTTACGAGAAGCTTGGTGTACATCCCACAGTGATTCCGATTTCAACACGACGTTGCAAACTCGGCACACAGGCTGGTCTGATTCATTGTACCTATAAATTCAAACAACATAATCTCCATCACAACTTGTACGAGCAACTATAGCTAAAGCCTAATCCCAGAAGCGGGATTTGTTCAATTAGTGACATCAAAACGAAGAGAAGAAGCGATACTCGTTTACCTAACGAGAGGAGAATCTATGCGACTATCTTTCTTCTTCGCGTTGAGTTTAGAGCGAAACAATGCCTTCTTCTTTGCTTGAGCATCCATCACAAAGCAACCCACGATATTTAACGATTAATCAAAACCCCTATACGAATACGAAGATCTGAGAAATTCTCCTACATAAACAAACCCTAAAATCCTTTGAAGATTTCACCACAGCCTAGAGGGCACCGGGAGTATCCAAATTCCTCCCCCTCAGTTCTTCTTCTCCGTAATCACCTCCGTTTTACGGGTCGGGTCGGGTCAGGTCGATCCATGTCGGGTTTGGGCTTGAGACTTACGGGCTGATTCTTGGTTGGTAACAAAAACTGGGCCAGACTAGTTATCTCTATTAACAAAATACAGTAAACTTTTGTCTATTTAATCAAAACCTGTAGAAACTCAACTACAAATTTGAATCAAAACCATTAAAAACGAACTATATATCATTCAATACCAAACATATGAAGTTCTTGAATTGAGTTTTTTTTTCCTTCTACTGAAAATAAATACTTCATTTGTTACCGAATTAATAAATAGTAAAGTTTTTGAATTTGAGTTCATCATATGGTTGAGACCATATTGTAAAAATAATAGATGACTTCATGCTCCTGTAAGCCGCAATGCCTCCACGAACAACTCTTTCAGAGAACCATTTGAAGCCGCGATTCTCTGCGATGTGATGTCCAAATCTTTACCCGATCTGATGAACACCAAAAACAAAAAACCAGTTAGATCAGTTGGAACGTTGAGTCATGAGTGTGTTTGGTTTTATCTAAACTCTTACGGATCAAAAATGAGTCCGCCTGCTTCTTTAACGATCACAATTCCGGCTGCAATGTCCCTGTGAGAATTGATATTATGCCATCAATAACTAATCTTGTCTGTGATAAAAAACTGAACTTTTTTAATCCAAGTAAAGCAAGTAAGATAATTTACCATGGACCACCGAAACCGATTTCATAGAAGATATCAACCCTTCCACAAGCGACACCGCAGAGGTCCAGTGCACAAGAGCCACTCATCCTAAGGGACCTAACCTGATGAATAAAGACACAACAATCATGAGTTTTTGCAGAGGTTAAAGCCAAGTGGTGGAATTCCAAATATCTCTCAATAAACTTTCACCTTGGTTAGCAAACTGTTGATTCTGTTGGTTGTATCATCTAATGTAGCTTTATCTCTTTTAGTACCCACCTGTATTCAATTGGTCGTAGAAGCAATGAGAGGAGGCTTCGAAGCAAAATCTAGTTTAGTAGTATAACATAAAGGAGCCAGATTTTACCTCTGTAACGAGCAAAGCGGTTACAAGTTCGCTTTGAGTTGACACTGCAAAAAGAACATTGTTTGAGTTGAAAAAAGAAGGAAGAACTCAAGTCTCTAAACCACTGTTAGCTATTTTTTTGATGCCATAGACAGAGATCAACAAAGTTTTCAAGTCTATAGAAGAATGCTAACCTTTAATTTGTTTTCCATTCAAGAAGGCTCCTTTCCCTTGGACACCAGTGAAAAGCTGTTTGATCATTAGATATTATGTAAAAATTGAGAAACATATAGCTACATTCATGTCCAGAGTATCATCAAGGAAACTATCTATAATAATAAATGGTATCGACTGAAGAAGGGTCTGTCTACACAGTCTTTTACCTCATCCATAATCGGATTAAAAACAACACCAACCACAGGGACTTTTCCAATCGTAAGTCCAATGGACACACACACAAAAGGGAACCTGAAAATATCAGCATTTGGTTTTGTTCTTTAATAAAATGTTCAAAATGAAACACACAATCATACAAATGGAAATTGAGCAAGAAACAAATCTATATATACCCGTGAACGAAATTTGTTGTTCCATCAAGAGGATCAACAATCCAAGTTGGTTCGTCTGTTAATTCTGTCACGCCAAATGCAGCAGTAGTCTCTTCTCCTATGAACTAATTTATAGCAACACGTCATGATCAGTGCAAGGAAGGAGAAGCTAACAAAGATCCAACACAAGGGTAATTCAGAAAGGAATAATGACCTTGTGATTAGGAAAAAGCTGTTTGAGATGATTAAACACGAGTTCTTCACATCCTTTATCAGTCTCTGTCACCAAATCCACCTAAAAAACAAAATTGTAATACAGTCTCTTAACATTAAAACCTAAAAACAACGAGTTCAGAGGCCAACAATACATGATTCAAAAACAAAATTGTAACACTCTTGGATGAGTAAAAGTAAAATAAAAGTAGCTATTCCCGTTTTGTGTGACAGTGTGCGATGAAATAAAGAAGAAATCTTGCAATGAAGTTAATCAAACAAAAACCTGGCCTTTGTGTTCAACATGTTTGGTCTCATAAAACCCTTTACGAATGATCTGCAGAAAGAATCCAAAGGAGCCAAAATTAAATCATATGATTAGCCATAAGATCGATCAAAACTCAAGGAGATCAAGAGAGAGACCTGTCCAGCTTTTTTAGCGGCATCAATGGCGGCAGTCAAGAACTGATCTACAGAACCTTCATCAAATGTCGCCCAAAAGAAAATGAGAAGACATGAAAATGAAAAAGAAACAAAAATGCAGTTAACAGAGATAGAACGTGTATTTACCATTGTCCGCCATTTCCGATGAAAGAAGGAAGAGAGACGACGAAAAGAGTGATGATTTTTACTTGTGGGTGTTTTTTTTTTTAGAAGAACAAAAAGTTACGGTTTTTTGTGGTTGGGCATAGACCGAATATTCGAGGCATCCAATCTTAAATAAGGTTTCTTAAATTACCCAATTAGGATCCAAAATTAGTATTACCCAATAATCAGAATCCGAAATGGAAACAAAGATATCTCTTTTCCGGGTCGGGTTGATCTGAATCGGATTTGGACTTCAAAATATCGGGCTGGTTCTGATACATTAATGGGCCGGGCTTTTCTTTTTTTCCCTTTGTACTAAAATGTGGATTACGGATCAAAATGAGTGACCACCATCTTAATAGCTGTCACAACTCTACTGCCTACATGCGATGTTTATTCCAAAAGTGTTAATTTTCATCAGCATAAATGGAAAAATCGTGTATTAACAGAAATACTAATTCATTTTATACCGTTAACATTGTATTCAATTTCAAATGACTCATCTCTACCTTCTGAAAGGAACAGCCTTCTTCTTTGATATTACGACAACAATACTATATATAGATTATCATTTGACGTTTATATAAGATAATATAAAACATAATGAGTCTCTCAGGGAGCTGCCTAGTGTTCTTCGTCACCTTCTTCTTTCTTCTTCCTCTTCTGTATTCAGCTGGGAGCTATGATCCCGGCTCGGGTCTCGAGTCACTCGCTCGTGGGATGCTCGATTCAGCCAAGGATCCTGAGTTCTTCCAATGGATGAGAGGAATTAGGAGGAGGATTCACCAAAACCCTGAGACTGGCTTTCAAGAGTTCAAAACGAATCAACTCGTTCGTGACGAGCTTGACTCGCTCGGAGTGAAGTATAAGTGGCCTGTGGCGAAGACTGGCGTCGTGGCTTGGATCGGATCCGGTTCTAAACCCGTTTTTGGACTCAGAGCCGACATGGACGCACTTCCGTTACAGGTTCTTGTTTTTTTTTTTTAAAATTAAAAATCCGATTTTTACTCGATTCCAGATCACTTGGTTTTGACCAATGAATTTGAAAAATTGGGACAACAAAAAAAGGAATTAGTGGAATGGGAATGGAAGAGTAAAGTAGATGGGAAGATGCATGCTTGTGGTCATGATACTCATGTTGCTATGCTTCTTGGAGCAGCTAAGCTTCTTCAATCTAGTAAACACCTCATCAAGGTCTCTCTCTCTCTCTTTCTACTTATATACATAATAGAGATGTGTGTGTAGTAGGTCTTTGATTGATTTAGTAGTGTATGCCCTGCAATCAAAATGTCAACTTCCCAAATGGTTTTTGAATGAAACAATAGTTTATGCATTCAGAACCAGCAAACCAAATGTGAGATTTCTACAAACGGGTCAAAATCTGATTTGGTAAAGTTTTGGGATTTTGAATGAAACAGTCAAAAGCAATATGTTTTATTTAGAAATGTCTTTTGTGTGCCCAGCCCAATGTGAAATTTCTAAATGGCCAGATTCTGATTTGGTGAATCTTTGGGGGTGTTTTTGAATGAATCTTATTTTTTTTTTTTTTCTGGCAAAAGGGAACTGTGAAACTTGTGTTTCAACCAGGCGAGGAAGGTTATGCAGGTGCTTATGAAATGCTAAAAGACGAGATTCTACACGACTTAGATGGTATTCTCAGCGTCCATCTCTTTCCAACTATCCCATCAGGTGGTATCGGCTCTAGGCCTGGGACCGTTCTTGCAGGTGCAGGATTGTTTACAGTAACGGTGCATGGTCAAGGTAGCCACGCAGCTACACCACACTTGTCTAAAGACCCTGTTCTTGCAGCTTCTTCCACTGTTGTTGCCTTGCAACAGATTGTCTCGCGGGAGATGGATCCACTCGAAGCTGGTGTAAGTTTGTTTCCAACTTCTTAACCATTGGTGTTTGATGATGAATCAGAATCTTGACTAAATGAGCGGAAATCGGTTTTTAATGTTTCTTAGGTGGTTACGGTTGGATACATTGAAGGAGGTCATGCTCAAAACGTAACACCGCAGAGTGCGAAATTTGGAGGTACTTTTAGAAGCTTAAGCAACAATGGCCTTCTTTTTATTAAAAGACGGATCAAAGAGGTAAAGAGATCGATTTGGTTTTGGTTTGGTTTCGTCGATCGATGTGAAAATTCTGATACTGATCGGTTTTGTAATGGGGGAGTAATCATGGATTGGATAAAGTATTGGTCCTTAGATCCTGTTTAAAATGTCTTGATGATAATGATGCAGATTTCAGAGGCACAAGCATCGGTATATCGTTGCAAAGCAGAAGTAAATTTCGAAGAGAAAGAGCCATCGCTTCACCCGGTAATGAAGAACGACGAAGGCATATACGAGCACGGTAAAAAAGTAGCAGAAGCAATGATTGGAAAGAATAACTTCCATGATTTTCCAGTGACAATGGGAGGAGAGGATTTTAGCTTCTTCACTCAAAAGACAAAAGCAGCCATTTTCGTGCTCGGGATAAAGAATGAGACGATAGGCGCTGGTAAGCCGCTTCATTCGCCTTACTTCTTTGTTGATGAAGAAGCTCTTCTTGTTGGAGCTGCTCTTCACGCAGCCATGGCAGTCTCTTATTTGGATAAACATGGTCATGGCCATAACCATGAGGTTAAGACTGAGTTATAGAATGTTATAGTTGTATGCATAGTCGTGTCATCTACGTGTTATTTGCGTGATTTGGGAAGCACGTTACCTAATTTAACATATGACTATTCAAGGTTGGTATACCTGCATTAGATTCGGGTACAGTATAAATGGTTGGAAACAAAAAAAATTAGGTAATCAAATTTAAAAATTAAATCGATAGGACAAATCACAAGTTTGAACAATTGAATAAATCTTGTCAATCTCAAGCATATTACAATGGTACAATTTTCTTTTCGGCTTGTAGGAATATAATATACTTCTTTAAATATATGGGAAATTACAGAAACTTATATATTTTTTATATCCAAAAAAAAAAAAGGGTGTATCCGACAGTAATATTGTTTTTGTCAACGGTAGCTCAGACATATATCAGAAATCTGGGTCTTTTTTTTTTTTTTTGTCACACTCAAATCTGAATAGAAAACATAAAGAAACAAAAGAAAAAGACGACAACTGCCATTGATTTTTTATTGTAACTTTATTATGGGAAATTTGGCTCAAAAGGTCATATAGCTTCTACTTTGTTCATTTATAATTTTTTTTAATAAATTATCATTTTTTTCAAAACTTGTCATAGCAATAGGAAAACACAAATTTTCAAAAAAATTATCAAAACATGTTCATAAACAATTAAAAAGAAGATTTAAAAAATAAAGGTTTTAATTTTAAACAGTTTTAAGTAGATTTTTATCTTAATAAAATATGTTCTAAAAAGTTTATAATATATATTTCGAGAGTTAGAATACGTATTCTATCTTAGAATACGTATTCTATCTTAGAATACGTATTCTATCACTTGTACATCTTCTGGAAAAATTAGATTATGTATTCTAGTATTTGTTCATGTTTTAAAAAATTTAGAATAGAGATTTCAGAATACATATTTTAAAAATTTTAGAATTCACATTCTACAAAATTTAGAATACACATTCTTCCACTTGTACATGTTCTAAAATATTTAGAATATGTATTCTAGGAATCTACAAAATTTAGAATACACATTTTAGCAATTGTATATGTTCTAAAACATTTAGATTATGTATTCTAGAAAAAATAGAATACACATTTTGATTTTAAATTTTTTTTGTTAGAGATAGAAACTGAATCTAAAATTAAGGAAACTTAATATTTTTTTAAAAAAAATTTAAATATAGATTTTTGTATATATTAAAAAGTATATATATTGAATAATCATTTATTTACCAATAAATATTTTGTTTATTCAAAAAAATCTATTTTAAATATATATATTTTAATTATCGACGAAGAAAGTATGTATTTTTATTTTTTATTTTTTTATTTTTTTCTTTTATTGATTTATTTTTGGATATATAGTTTAGGTTTAATATATATATATATATATATGTATATATTATTTGTATTAAGAAAAGGTAAAACTCTATTTGAGATAGAGGTTTTGAAATTTGTTAATTTTAAGAATTATGGGTATAATGGAGTTTCTATAATTCAAAAAGTATATTTTACCCAAGATGGCAAAAAAAAAATTTAATGGTCAAATTTGATCAAAAACATCATATTTTAACAAATTCCCCCTTTATTCTTGGTCTAATGAAAAAAAAATTAAACATCGTTAACAAAACATTAGTGTGCAGTGATTTTTGAAAACAGTAGTTATCATTCAATTCATTAATGTAACGCAATGACCAGTTGACTCCTAGTAATTGTTACAAGTTACAACTATTCGTCACCTTATTATTTAAATATATGTTATTATATTCTGTAATTAGCTGTCATATTAAATATACATAAAGATTCTTTTACTTTTTTGTCAAAAAGGGAAAATTCCAACGAGTAGTAACTTTTCTTCCCTTTCTCTGCAATTATGTTTTTCTCTTTCTTAACCGGCTTTAGATAGAGAGAGAGAGAGAGAGCTGAAACTCATGTAACAATAAGACTTAGACTTTTGTTCTTTGTTCAAACCACTCGGAAACGCGTAGCCGAAATAAGTGACATTCATAAATTTATTTATTGTTCAAACCAAGAAGACGAAGTATTACGAAAATTTGAAGAAGATGAAGAACAAGCCTAAGCTTTGTCTCTCCGTCGTCTTCTTCTTCTTCTTTTATCTCGCAGCGGTGACTTCAGATCTAGAGTCTGACCGGAGAGCTTTAGTCAACGTCCGTAACAGTGTTCGTGGTCGTCTGTTGCTATGGAACATGACTGCTTCTCCGTGTAATTGGCATGGAGTTCTCTGTACTGGAGATCGGGTTACGGTGCTCCGATTACCCGGAGCTGGTTTATTCGGTTCTTTACCAATGGGTGGAATTGGTAACCTAACCCAGCTTCAAACTCTATCTCTTCGTTTCAATTCACTCTCTGGTCCAATTCCTTCGGATTTATCGAATCTAGTTCTTCTCCGTAACTTGTATCTCCAAGGTAATGCATTTTCCGGCGAGATTCCTTCGTTTCTCTTCACCCTTCCCAACATAATCAGAATCAATCTTGGGGAGAATCAATTATCGGGTCGGATTCCGGATAATGTCAACTCCGCGACCCGGTTGATTACACTCTTTTTAGAGAGGAATCAACTCTCTGGTCCGATCCCTGAGATCACTCTTCCTCTTCAGCAATTCAATGTTTCTTCCAATCAATTGAACGGTTTGATTCCGAATTCGTTGTCCAATTGGCCTCGAACCGCTTTCGAAGGTAACTCTGTTTGTGGGAAACCCTTAAACCCTTGTGATGCAGCTGAAAGCCCTAATTCCAGCCCTAATTCACCACCGGGGAAGAAAGATAGCGACAAGTTATCCGCCGGAGCTATTGTCGGAATTGTGATCGGATGTGTTGTTGGTTTATTGTTGCTTCTCTTGATTCTGTTCTGTCTCTGTAGAAAGAGAAAGAAAGAAGAGAATGTTCCATCGAGAAACGCTGAAGCTCCTCTCGCTGCTCCGACCTCTGCTGCTGCTATACCCAGGGAAACGGTGGTTGATGTTCCGCCGGCGAAGGCTACAGCGTCGGAGAGTGGTGTCGTGAGTAAAGACTTGATCTTTTTCGTGAAATCTTACGGGGAATTTGATTTGGATGGATTGTTAAAAGCTTCAGCGGAGGTTCTTGGGAAAGGAACAGTTGGGTCTTCGTATAAAGCAAGCTTTGATCATGGATTAGTGGTGGCTGTGAAACGTTTAAGAGACGTTGTGGTGCCTGAGAAAGAGTTCAGAGAGAAATTGCAAGTTTTGGGATCAATGAGTCACGCCAATCTCGTCACTCTCATTGCTTACTATTTCAGCCGCGACGAAAAGCTTCTTGTCTTTGAGTACATGTCTAGAGGAAGCTTATCTGCGCTATTGCACGGTATAAATATCGAATTCACTATTACTACATTTTAGATTTATGGTTCTTAGTTAGTTGATGTTATGTCTCTTGATGATCTTGATAGGCTTTGTTAAGTCATTATGCTTTGAGCTTGGGTTTTGAGACTATTTTAATGGTTTCGCAGGGAACAAAGGGAACGGGAGGACTTCGTTGAACTGGGAAACCAGAGCCGGTATAGCCTTAGGAGCTGCAAGAGCGATTAGCTACCTACATTCACGTGATGCGACAACTTCTCATGGAAACATTAAGTCCTCGAACATACTCTTGTCTGAGTCATATGAAGCTAAGGTCTCTGATTATGGTCTAGCACCTATTATTAGTTCTACATCTGCGCCTAACCGTATAGATGGTTACCGTGCCCCTGAGGTCACCGATGCTCGCAAAATCTCCCAAAAAGCTGATGTCTATAGCTTTGGTGTCTTAATCCTTGAATTACTTACAGGTAACAAAACAATAAAGCACAGATCTTTAGCTACGTTTTCTTTTCAATTGTTGCGGTCTTAATAAGGTTTTAAAATGGAACATTGCGTTGCAGGTAAGTCTCCAACACATCAGCAGTTGAATGAAGAGGGCGTAGATTTACCGAGATGGGTACAATCTATTACCGATCAACAAACACCATCTGATGTGCTTGATCCCGAGCTTATAAGGGACCAACCTCAGAGCAGTGAGAGCATTATTCGATTATTGAAGATCGGTATGAGTTGCACGGCTCAATACCCAGATAGCCGTCCTTCGATGGCCGATGTCACCAGACTCATCGAGGAGGTTTCTCATTCATCTGGCTCCTCCAATCCAGTATCCGAATGATTGTTTCGGGGTCTAAATTGATCGATTTGAAAATTGTTTGGGGTTAAATTGCAATTTTATTGCATAGTATCTACCCCCCCCCCCCCTCTCGCCCTTTTTTTCTTCTTCTTTTTTCTATGTTCTGGTTCTAGTTTGTTCGTTAATTCTTGAGCCTCAAATTGAGATTGAGACCTTTATGTTCTTTTTTCTCTCCTATTTTTCTCAATTTTAAAAGTTCCAAAAATGTCTATAAAACTATTGCTTCATCTAATTTTTGTATAAATATATAATTGATAGTGTGTGAATAAATTGGTTTTTGTTTTTTTTCGTTTCACATCTTATCCTGCCATCCTAGACTCTTGGTCAACTATTCAGCCAAAAATAAAGTCAAGGATTTATATCTTTTATATCGCCGTCCAAAATTTTTGAAAATGATTTTTGTTAATTAGGAGTAGTAAAAACAGGAAAACAATTATTTCCCTAAAAATCTGTTTGCTTATTTCTTCCATTCGTTCAAGACCGACCTCACATAAAAAAAAAGTCAACGACAAAAGTAGGCAAGTAGGCATGAATATCTTCTCGCGAATGACTGACAAAAATTTCACGTTTTCATTAAATTTTAAGTTTTATATTGCGAAGTTGGTCACCACTAACCAGTAACCGTACTCGACAAGGATTAAAAACTCATTCTAGAATGAAATAACACTTTTGTACTGAATGAAATAACACTTATTTATGATCATGAAAACTGAAAAAGTAATGAACACAAAAAAAATTGATTAGAATTATGAACAATATTAATTACTAGTGCTGACAAATTGTTTTAGTTAAAACTTAATGGGAAAGTGTATTTCGAGTTACTTGAGGAAAAAAATATTGTGAAATGGACTTCGAATTAAATGCTAAAATTCTCCAATCTTTTCATGTGATTATACCATTTACACCGAGTCATGGACAGTTGACACAACTTTTTCTCTGTTCCAAATCATATTAGTATCAATGTGGGTACACATTGCACATGGGTATTTTTCCAAATTTGTTAATGGTTTTAAATACTCCATAACATAAACAAAATAGGCATGTTAATTTGTTGTATAACCTTAAAGTTCCAAAAAGTATGGCGAATTATAGTTCAATTCATATTCTGAAACTATAAATCATCATTCAATTTTTATTTTTATTTTTTGTTGTAAATTCTTAGTAAGATTGTTAGCACAAATCTTTATCACCGTCAACACAACCTTTGTTATCTAATACTTAATATCGATATTTATACTCCTAATCCATAAACTGATGGTTTAATCTTGGAAGAAAACAATAAGATAGGGCCAGCATAGAACATGGCTTCCACACATACAACCAGTTTTGGCTAATTATCACAACTAGTGAACTAAATTATCAATATTAGAAAAATCATTTATGAATGATATTAGTCATTATTTTGATAATGACTAATACGTGAACAAGTATTAATTTTATTTATAACTAATTTCTGAATAGGCAATTCCATGAGATTTTTAATTTTTAGGAAGTTATGGGCTTTATGGCATAAGGCTTAGTTCTGGGCTTTCTGGCTACATGTTTCTACGTCAATTGATAATGAACCCCATTTCTTAGTCTCATGTAACCAAACACGACAATAAAAGTGCAAATGACATAACAAATAAAGAGTGCAAAGACAGATGTAATAGATTCTACCAACTTGTGGAAACACAAAAGTAGATAAAATATTCTCAAATGGAGTATATATATAAAAAAAGTTTTAAGGACATTTTGGACCGCCTTCTTTAGTCTTCCAATTGTTGTAACATGGACAAGTTTGTTTGTTGCCGTAAGTGCCCGAAGGAACACAGAGACATTTGTTGCAACACTTGAGGCAAAAGAACATGCATGGCTTCTTGTGTGATGTTGCTGAACAACGGTAACTACACTTCAGCATCCACAGGCGATCAGAAGCTAATTTCACGTGGCAATTCGTCCATTTCATATGCAAACAGTGCCCGTGATTTGAAGGGTTTGCAGTCTGATGGTAAACAAGGTAGCTTGACAAAGCAAGCCAGATATCAAAGTCGAAACCGCCTAAAGATATAGTTGCTTCTGGTACGATTTCAACTGTTTTGATTATAGGTCTATTGTTCCGTTAGTAAACGACTCTCTGCGTTTTAAAGATATCATGATTGACACCTAGGGATTTATTTCTTACCTATGCAGTGGGGAGGTAGATCTACGAATGAAAAGGGCAGTTCAAGTGAGCAAATATCAAGTGTAGCCAAATGTAAGGATAAACTGGCAAATGTAGATGGTTTACCCCGGTCGAGGGAATTTGGAGAGGCGGGGGAGAAAAGCAAAGACGCTGTTAGTAACTGTCAAATACGAAATAATAGGGAGGATATTAATAAGGGCAAATAGGTTGAGAGCAGCGGTTGATGCTGCTCTGCGTAAAAAGCCCAGCTTTAGCAAAAACAGAGGGTTGGAGCAATCTGATTTGCCTTCAGTGTCTAATGTGGATTCTGGTTGTGTTAAGGCTTTAAAAAATATGCACTCGAAGGTGCCAGTCAAAAGAGATTGGCCTGTGGGATTTCAAGGATTGCCAGGAGGGCATCCAAATCTACGGACAGACAAGCAGACACTTGCAGTAAATGGAAAGCAGTTTACACTCGCTGGTGCTGATGCAATGGCTGCTTCCCAATCTCTTGAGCCCGAAGTTCATTTTCCTTCTGTAAAACCTGTCACTAGAGATTTGCATGTGGCTTCCCCAACTGTACTGTCGACAAAGTCAGCCATCCCAGAGCATGAGTACATTTGGCAGTATGTTTTCGTTCCTTTTTATGAAGATTTCTTTTCTTGTTTAGTTGCTTGTAGATAAACCTTTTATTTCCTTTGGCCAGAGGGGACTTGGAGGTGCAGAAAAGCAGAAATCTATCAGCAATCCATAGTGAAATGCAAGCATATCTTTCAACCTTAGCATCAGCTAATGTTGTTGAAGTGGTGAACCAATTTCCAGTAAAAGTCACCTTGAATGAAGTACCTAGGCTGTAAGAATGAGAACATCATGCTCAAGTAAACAAGATCAAAATAGAGATGTTAACTAGAGTGAAAAGTAAATTCATCTCTGATTAAGTTAAACATTTCTGGGAGCACAAGCAGCTGGCCAAGGAAGTACAATTTATCTCTATGTGAATTCAAATTAGTAAAGAGAAGGGCCTTTTGGGGTTTTGGTTGCTGCACTAGGTTTGAAGCTGTCTCCTATATATAAGCATATATGAAGACATGAGAAAGGTGCTGAGAAGCAGAGAGAGAGAGCAAGACACAATGTAGATCTATGGGGAGAGATTGAAAGGGGTTTTGAGAAACAAATAAGTGTAAGTTTTGGGTAGTTTCTTAAGTAGCAAATGATGAGAGACAATGTGAATCTTAGCTAAGGAAGAGCTTTAGTAATCACTTGTATCATTTGTAAACACCTTTCTTCTTCATAGTGGAGTTGGGGATCTATTGATCCTAACCGGATGTAGCGGCTCATTAATGCCGTGAACCGGGCTAACAAATCATTTGTGTGCTCCTCTTCTTCCTTTACTCTGCTCTGTTTATTTTCTTCTTCTTCTCCATTATTGCTCTGCTTCGTTTGTGTGATCTTGTGTTTATGATGACAAAGGTGAAAGCTTGAGGTTTTGGATGGTTGTAAAACCTAACATAGGCTAAGTACATGGCCTGAACAGTTTGCCAATATAGGTGCCAAGGAACACGATGTTGCTCTTTTCTTCTTTGCCAAGGACATCGAGAGGTAACTGCAGATAATTGTGTTTTGTTTCACATGATTATTCATGTTTTGGTGGCTTCAATGTTGTATGTCTAATCCACTGATGATATATATTAGTTGTTTGCTTGTGACACAGTTATGAGAAAAATTATAAGCCCCTGGTAGATAACATGATCCAGAAAGATTTAACCCTTAAGGGAAACCTCGAGGGTGTTGAGATTTTGATTTTTGCGTCCAACCAGCTTCTTCAGAATTTCCAGCGTAAGAATGTTAACTCTTTCACTTCGTGAACATAAGTTTTGTTGCTAGTTTCTCCTTTCTCAAAAGGATAAAACTTCTGTTGGATTTCAATGCTGGTTTACAAAATTAATATCTGTTCCTTCCATTGAGGAGCAGGTATGGCTCTTCATTCATGCTGGAACACTCTCTGATAAGTTTCAAAAATGTTTCACTGATGTTTTCCTGGTTCTTTTCAAATGTAAGGCCTGATTTTATTTGTCGAAAGTCTATTGCTTAGTGCTATATCTATTGCGTACAGGCTGGAACATGTTATTTTTCATTTGGGGTGTGTTCCGAGGAAAAAAAGAGAGTTGCCCTAATCCACTCAAGAATACACCTTTTCCGGCGTCTTGTGTTTTGCCAAATATGGGGAAAGCGTTATCGACACATGGGGCCTTTTGCCATAAGAATCCAAGCAACAGAGAGTCTTTGACTGATAGCACATCGACCAGAATGCAATCGTGCATGAAGGTGGGTTGCTCTAGTCCTCGGCTAGTTATACATTTCTTATCTGATACAGTGGCCATTTAATTCTCTGCTCTAGTTATTAATTTATCTTACTCTCAGGTTTGTTTTAGTTTAGAGTATTCTAGACAGTTGCTAGGTTTATCTTAACATCGTCCACATTGTAGTGATGGATTCGTGGATTTGAACAGGAGAAGGCATTCTCTGTTTCATATGGAGATAGTGGAGCGGTTGAAGAAACCGAGGAAGGGGGGGATAGGTGTTAGCTCACACTCCAAGGATGAGAAGACGTCAGGTACAAAAAGGGTTTGATTTCGGCTGAGGAGCTCTGAGGTTCAGTTCCCTGGCGAGGAAAACTTAATGGCAACAACATCTTGGCTGTGTTCATGAATCGTCTGTTTTTGAATATTGACAGGGCCTAGGACAGTGAATTCCTCCGACATGAACCTGAAAATGGACTTGGATGATCTGAATAAAGAAGGGTTATGTGAAGGTCCAATGAACAAAAAGCTGAAGACAGTCACAGGACTTGCATCTGGCAATGAATCTGTTTCAAGAAAATCTGGCGCTAGGTCCTGTGAGCAGGAGGAGATCATCAAGAAGAATCATGATGCTACCGAAAGGATTGTGTTCCCTTTAGATTTGAATGATGGAAAGGAAGACGATAATGAAATGGTAGACAATAATCCGAGACCACTAGGCAATGACAAAAACAAACAGAGGTCACTCGGTATGGTCCCAAATCTTGAGTTGGGTCTAGGAGAGGAGAAAACTACACTGGCCATGACAACGAATTAGACCACAGGATTCGTCTTGCCTTTCATGGCTGGAACCACAACCTCCATTGAAGAACGTAAAAGTAGCAGTAGTCATAAGCCACAAGATGAGATGGTGAATCAAGAAGACGATGCAGCTTCTCTCTCACTATCCTTGAGCTTCTCACAACAAGAACATGAGAGTCAGATATCAGTGTCTGGATGGGAACGCAAGAAGCAGAATGTGAATACTCCTATGTTTCTCTTCAGAGGCTTCCCTGACAAATCCTCATAGGTTCTTACTTCTTTAGGGATAATAAATAATATGATCGACATGGGGATTAATCTGCAGCTTTGGATAATCTCTTCATTTAGAAAAAACCTTGTTTTCTTGTTTTTTGAAGAAGACCCAAACCAAACCCAGAACTCAAAGCTTTGTACGTATAAAGGCGATGAGCAAAAACACATGAGAAGATATTTGTTTGGTTGACTTGACTTTATCTGCTTTTAATATAAAGTGTGTTTTGACTATTTCTAATCTCTCTATTTTACTCTTATTCATTCAGAGATATAGCATAGAAGCAGTTGACTAAATTACTGTTTTCAAATTTGATTCCCAAGTCGAACGTTGTGGCAAGCGGACATTTGTAGTTTAAAAAAAATAATAGGTACTAAATTGAATAAAACGAGAAAATGATGTTCTTAGTACGAAAGTGTGAAAGTAAAAGGAGTAGTTCAGGAAATAAGTAACTTTATAGGGATATCTTAGTATATAAGTAACTCTTGATGGGGTATTTTAGAAAAATAAGATACTCGCTTTTATTTAATTTTGGTAAACCGGTTTGGTCAAACTTAGACTATTATCCAAATTAACTCATGAATTGCTGATCAATTATTATTCGACAATTCTAGTTTCATATGCATTTTGAAAGTTAAAGTTAATGAAGTTTTTTATTTGCAATCAACTATGTCACACGAAATATCGTATAAACTATCTATCATATCTATAAAAAAGATTTGCCGGGTGCCTCTTGATGCTACCTACCTTCAAACGTTACCCCCAAAACTAAAGAGCCATGCCTAAATAAATAAATAAAAACACTAAAAATCAAAGCAAAACCACAGATTCGATTGATTTTTTCGCTGTGGAAATTCCAATTCTTTTTTCCTGGAGAAGCAAAAAAAAGATTTCAGTAAATCCTCTACCATTAGTTTGATTTTTGCCTTGGGAAAAAGAAAATTCTGAAGTCACTTTTTTTTTTTCTGTTCTTTTTAGGGTTTTTATTCTTGAGTTAGATGATGTGTGAAGAGATTCTTCTTGTGTTCGTCTCTGCATCATATGGAAGATAACAATCCTCCCAAGGTACCCCAAAAAAAAAATTGTGTTTTTTGTTGTTGTTGTAATCACTGATGATTACTGGGTTTGATTCGCTATTGTTGTTTCTGTGATTCAATCTTGTTGTGATGTAAAATTCGTTAATTTTATAGAATATATCATTCTGACTATTCTATTGAGTGATTTATTAGATTGTTGAAGGGTTTGGTTTTTGTTTAATTTTGGTGTTTTTTGCAAGTTTGTGTTTTTATCTTCCACTTTTTAAAAGGATTTGATTATGTTCAAATGATCCATTAATTATAATTCTGATTTACTCTTTTTTAAAGGATTACTATAAGATCCTTGAAGTTGATTATGATGCAAATGAGGAAATGATCAAACTCAATTATCGGAAGCTTGCATTGGTTAGTAAAAGACCTCAAATTTGATAATTTTTCATAGATTGAAGTTTGATTAGTTAACAAATATGCAGAAGTGGCATCCTGATAAGCACAATGGTGATAGTGTGGCTACTTCAAAATTTCAAGAGATAAATGAAGCTTATAATGGTAATGTCTTTGCATAAGTGTAGGTTCAGTTTTGATTAGATATTGAACTGGATTTGTCTAGTGTCAGACTATGTTTCTTCGGCTCAGCTACCAAAACTTCACTAACCTTATGTCTTCATGTAATTTGCACTTCTTATTTCTTGCAGTGCTAATGGACCCTGCTCTACGTTTTGAATATGATTTAACTGGTATTTATGAGATTCACAAATATACTTTGCGGGTATGAAATTTTAGCTTGCGCTTTCGAATTCAGTTTAGCTTTTTTCCGCATTATCAGTATTTTGATTCTTGAATGTAACGCAGGAGTATCTGGCTAGATTTAAGGGAATGATACTCACTTGCAATGGACTTGGTATCAGTCACACCACCTCATCACCATGGTACCTCTCTTACACTCAATGTTTTTGTTCTGTTTTCTTATCCCATCTTCATCCAAACCTAACCGAAATTTGCTTATAACCTAAACCTGGATTGATTGTTATCAAATCAAACCGAATAATCACCCCGTAGCAATCCTCTCTCTAACCCACAAAACCTTGAAAATTGCAGGACACAACAATTGGCTGAAGGCAATAACACGACAGATGATCAAGGTTTCAATCTGGTTTATTCCATGTACCGCTAAACTGATTATCTTTGTCCATCATCTATTGATACCTGATGCAATTCTGTCTCACTTCTCACCGTTTTTACAGGATACTGTATAAAGTGAAGAAGAAACATTGTGTGGTTAGCTTCACAGATTATGAGTAGTTAAGCCTCTACTGTATTATGATCATTCATGGGTCACACTTAGAGTAGACATGAAAGTGAAACAACAATAAAAGCTTCAACCTTGGATACGTGTATGTGTTGTAGCTCAAATTATTATAACAACAAAATGGATATTTTTACATCTGTGTTTGGATTTTTGTTTTTTTTTTTTTCACCAATAAAAACAAAATTATATAATTTCTCGTACATGATTTTGAATTTATTGATACTAAATTGATGAAAATGTGAACCAACATGTAAAGGTTTCTAAAAAGCAACTTTTGTGTTAATTTGTCACTTCGTCCATTGAATGTGCTCGATATGTCATGCTTTTTTGCCTTTGTCCACGACCACCATTGAATGTGCTTCACAGTTCACACTTTTTGTTTCCATTGTGATTTTACTTGAAAAATATATAATAAATAATACACTTTAAAATTCTCGTAAAACCAGTTTAGACTCGGCAAATTTGTAGTAAATCACAGTCATATAAAATGCCACATTCTAAATATCGAATGTCCATCAATATCAACACACCCATTAATATGTTCTTTAATTATTCACTATAAAATCTATTTAAAAGTAAAGATAAAACCATAAAACATATAAAAATCGCAGATGAATCAGATTACGGTCGGATTACTCTATTCAACTAGGCTGCGCCGTGTTAAAAAAGTTGGAAATAAAAAGTACTTTTTATTTACTTTATACGAAATATTTCTTTATTTATTTTACTTTTAAGCTTTTAAAAGAATATCAAAGTTAAACTGAAATTTCCAGGCTTTTTAAGTGTACGGTGCAATTGTACTACAGCCACGGAACAAAAATCTAAAGGGGAAAAAAACAAATTATACTTTAGCTGTTTTTCTGTGTGCTTGTCATCGTTTAATCATCTCCATCGTTCATCTTCTTCGTCTTCGCTTTGTCAACCAACCCATGTATTCACATGCCTTTTTCTTTCATTTATGTGAATATATTTAAGGTTTTATATTTTTCACACATTTAAAAGAATTCATAAATATTATAAACGTCGAAAATTAAAAGGGTTAATATTTTTTTATGGCATCTCATACATAAATTATACATGTATATTTTTAAGCCTTAAGGGACCTTTTAATTATTTTAAATAAATTCCAAATAGAAATAAAGAATGGCAACTTGGCTGTAATGTGTGGTTCTGCTACAGTCTATACCTACACGTAACCTCAAACGCATCAACCTCTCACGCCAATTATTGTTATATTTTTGTTTTATTTGCCCATAAAATAATAGGTTAAAACATATAAATATGTAAAAAATGAAAATTTAATATACGAAATAACCTCTTTTTGTCAACCTTATCATATTATATGTTGTATGATGTATTTACGACATTTATGATACTTGTCCATTTAGTGAGCCGAGCGGACCTCCTTTGATTTTTCCTAATTCATAATTTTTTGTTAATATTGAAAAGCGGCAAAAATATTTAATTGTTAGAATTACAACTGTAAATATTTAACTTTAATCATTTTTGAATGTTATTCACAATCACAATTTACCATTTGAATAGTAACTGTGTTCTCATTTTATATTTTTATTTATAAACTACTAAATTTTATCCTGTCCTACAATCAATCAAAGCTATAGCAGGTAACAAATAAATCTATGAAAAGAGTTTTTATATGTATTTATAAACCAAGGTAATAATTCCAACCATATAATGATCGATATTCAGAAATATTTGAAAAATATGGTTATTAATTATAATTATTGATTAATTATAAAATAAATAAAAAAATTACAGAATAAGAATAAAATAATAAGAGCAGGCCAAATCCACTAGTATATAAACGCGTCATCGGCTTAACCCAAAATTTCACTCCCTAAAAATCAGAGATTCCATTTTTCCAAACTCTCTCTTTCTCCACGATTCTGATTCTATTTTTTCTCACCAACCCTCACAAAAATTCTCCGTTGATTTTTTCTCTCTGTCTATCTAATTGTCTCTTTTTCTCCATCATGGGCCACGAAACAATGACGACGACGACGCTCGTGTTCACGTACGGAACTCTGAAGAGAGGATTCTCAAATCACGTCCTGATGCAAGATCTGATCCGATCTGGTGACGCATCTTTCAAAGGAGTTTATCAAACCCTAGAAAACTATCCTCTCGTCTGTGGACCTTACCGTGTTCCTTTCCTCCTCAACAAGCCTGGATCGGGTCAACGTGTCACCGGAGAGCTTTACGCCGTTTCTCCTCGAGGTCTCACCCGTCTCGACGAGCTCGAAGGGATAAGTCGCGGTCATTACGTCAGGCAGCAGATCCGTCTCGCCGCGGCGGCGGCGCATGAGGAGGGAGGAGATCTGGAAACAGAGGTGGAAGCGTATTACGCACACAAGAGCTACGAGGAAGAGCTATGGAAGAGAAATCGAGGGAGATCGTTCGGCGCGTACACGGAAAACGAAGCGCGTGGATATGTAAAGCGTATTGATCGGCCGCAGCATCTTAGCTTCTTGGATCATATCCGTATTTTCGTATCTTCTCCATGTGATTGATTTTTTATTTTTCCCTCTCTCATCGCTTTTTATTTTTGGTTTCTAAGGGTCCCACTTGTCCGTCTATCCGTACTACGGTTTGTTTTTGTTTTGTTTTGATTAGGTTCTGTGATTGTTGGATGTAAGACATATAATCCCCATCTTAAATAAGTTTAGGTTGCTTTAGTTTATATATTGAGCAGAATAAATAGGTTTAGTTCTTAAATTTCTGAAATTTCGTATCCAACATCAGATGTTTGTGTGTGTGATGTTATCAATCTCAGATTTATAAAACGCAATTTGTCCTGTAATTACAACTAAATGAATGATCAAATGATCATAGATTGGAGATGTGCAAAAAGAAGAAGATTATAGATTGGTAAACAAATTAATCTCTGATACTTGGCGAGTTATAGTTATTGTTGTCATCTTTAAGACTTTAACTAAGAAAAAGTCAGGGAGTACTAATTTCATTTTAGTTTTATTTCGGATACTCTATTATTTGCGTTTATTTTAATTTTAATTCGACCATTTGCATTTTACTAATTAGCAATTACATAATCCAAAGATTTCACATCAGGTCATGTCACTAAAATCTAAACAACCTGCCACTGTCCCAGGTCACTAAAATCTGAAGAAAAGAAAAAACAAACTTTTTTGTTAGACATTATTCTTTTTAAAACAGTGAATTTTAGCTGACTAAATCAAGCGGGCAAGTGGCAAGTTAGAGACTAGTTCAAGTATAATAACACTATCCTCGAATGATGCTTGATATAATATTTGTTTTTGTATTAAAGTTTTTTTTTCAATAAAAAATGTACTAGGTATGGTGCTTACTGCTTAGATTCTGGCTGAGTGTGACTAATGACTACTAACATTAACAGCCCAGCACAAAATTCAGGTCCAGTAGGACTGAAAATCCAACCCGCCCCAATCACTACCCCTATGAAAGTGGTTTCTAGCAACTAGCTAGTACTGCAAAGAAAGTCGAATGATGGGAAATAACTGAAACTTTGATCCAACTTTTGAGTTGGTTTTAAGGAATCCAAAAGATAAAAGCTACATATTTGGTCGTACCTTACAATCTATACAAAAGTCTTTTGAACTTGAGAGGAGGATTGATATGTGATTTCATAAATCGATTTAGATCATGCATTTGCTGTTGATTTGAAGCATGTCTCGTCCATAGTCGAGTAAACGCAGCCATCGTTTGAGAGCTGTTCTAACGCATCCCTGCCACATAAACCAAGCAATTCTAGTAAGAATGATTTTAGTTTATATTGTATCTTTGTCGAGGAGGGAAAGAATAAGAGAGATATACTTGACTTGAAGTGGAGGAATCCTGAGGTCGCGCGCAATCACATCACAGTGAACTCCAGCTTCAGATGCCCTGACGTAGATTCAACATATATTCAACCAAATATAACACTCAAGTTATGCTTCTGAACGAGTCAGAGAGAGAAAGAGAGATATGTCGAGTTTCAAATGGCAATAGTTTTTAACACACAAGAATATTTATCTTCTGCAATAACTTAATTTCAAACATAAGCGACAAGGCTTATACTTGTGGTAGTTGAATGAATTTTAGTTAAACTTAATTAAGGTTGGCACATAGATACTTAGTGGTTGATTTGCTAATTCTATGAACTATAGTTTGATCATGAGTCATTGAAAGTTGTATGAATGATAGATGAACTTACAGGTGCATAGGTTGATTCAAGTAATTCAAGACTGTCTGCCTTACACCATGCATTTGATCATTGAATTGGTTCGGGAACTGAAAAAGATTCTTCGACAACTTAAGAGGGACATAAAAGAGCCTATAGAAAAATCTGAATTCTAGATTGGATCTGTGTAATACCTGATTAGATGGACCAGTTTGGTATGGCTTTGCAGGGGTTGGATTTGTTGAATATGACATTTGGGGCCTAGGAGTAGCAGTGGCCTGAGGAATAGAACTACCCTGAAGTAATTGAGGTTAGTATTAAACATGAATAAGTTTTAAAGCTGTGGAACAAAGCTTGAAATAGGGGTGAAGAATAGACAAATACCCGTGGCATGGTGTTGTACATGTGTACATACATACACTCGGTAAAGTGGTGTACAATCTCGTTGAAGTCAGTGACAGGCCTGGAAGCATATTATTATAGTCAAGCATGTAGCTTTCAGATGAAGCAAAATATAATATGTAACATTCTGAGCCACAGAAATATCAAAGATCAAAAAGAAATTTCAAACCTAGAAAGCCAAATATGAAATGGTTGGCTGACCTAGTATACCATAGACTGGTCGAGAAACTATGTCAAGGAAACAATGCTACCTTATTGAGAAAACATTCACAGATCGCTTCCCTTGGAAACTTTTCAGGTGTCCATATAGGCGAACATACATTCCCAGCCTGTAAGAGATGTGGACTATCAAATTTTCATACTATAGTAACTATACCAAATCAAAGAATCTCAAATGAACTGCAGAAACATACTTGACTGCTTCCATTTCTTCAGTTTCTTGACGTTCGTGACACCTGCAGGTAATCGTCCACAGTGAATCAACAAGATATAGTTGAGCTCTAATGACAGCATTTTCATCTCGAGGTTCTATTAGAATCAGAATTGAAGAACCTACCATCTAACACTATCAACACAGCCTGTACCGTCATCTACAACAAAATCGACCTGAGTGATTCTGTTCTCCATTCTACAGATTCGTCCAACGATTGAAACCTAAACATGAATATAACACCAAAGCTCAAATGCTTAACTCAATAGAGATCAAGGCATAACATATCAGCTGACAAGTTTAACTGCAGCAGAAAGAAGAGAGATTACAGTGTTAATATCAACACCGTCTATGGAGAAATTCGATTCACCGTTGGTTGATGCGCTATTCAACTGCTTCAATGTCAGGGGAAGCAAGGTACGTACATCGCGGTTCTACAAAACAGTGATGAACACAAAACACATTGCTGAATTGCTCAACTAAAATGATGTTTATACCCAGATTCACAACTCCACAAACATACAGTAATTGTATTGACATGTATAGATTTCTGATAAGATGCAAAAATCACGAACACATCGACATTTCCAGATCTCTCTGGTCAGCAATTTGTGCTTCGATACTTTTCATCCATGTAAAAACAAATTTCTAGAAAACTCGAGTAGAACTAGCATAATTTTCCCGAGAAACGACTAGAATAAGAGAGAATCGGATATATAAAAAAAGTATAGAGCACGCGAGTAAAACTACATGATAGCAGAGAACTTCGGCAGAATCTTAAGAACGATTTCGATTGCACATAACGCGGAAAGGATCAATCAAATTTCTCGATGGCGAAGAAAATTAGAGAGATTAAACCTTGAAGGCCGATGAGGAGTCAGGTGCTTGCGTAGTTGCCTGAGAAGGCATGAAACCACCGCCGGCGAAAGCGGCGTTGCCGTCAAACTCGCCTCCGTACATGTTTTTAGTTCGCTTTCCTTTGTTGCTGTCGATCGAAATAATGGAACGCCCGTCGCTTCAACGGAAGATAATTCCAGCTTTTGAAATTTCTGGTAATTCTCTGGAATTAAGAAGAAGCTGGAGAGTCTGTAAATAATTATCAATTAATACCAATTATAAAATATTTAGTAAATTCTCATAGTATCTTCTAATATCTACAAATTACGAAACTCAACTTTTTGTATATTATAAAGTTATTGATAAAATGGATTATATAGTTCCCGCCAAAACTCTCCCTAATTTTCCCGCGATAAATTTAAGTTTTCCAAGTGAGTTTTTTTTTCTATTTTCAAAAGCATATTTGTTGTCTGATAATCTGAAATATCTATCATTCGAGCGCCTCGGCTGAGTGGCTAAGTCAGGTTAAAAAATGGCCATTGGGCCCAAAATAAGAAATGCCACCAAGCAGTTGACCTGAATGATTTTTGGGCCAAAACTGTAACATCTAGATACACCATGTAATTGTATTGCATTTCATGTATCAAAGGTATTGCACTTTATGATTATGAAGACATAAAATCAAATCTTATGGTTTATGTCATGAAAACAAAAAAATATATTCAAATTTCTAATTGCCAATGATATATTTAACAACTCATCAAGTCATAAGTAAACTCACAGAATAATTTACTAATCTATTGCTTATGAATTTCAATAAGAGACCAAAATTTAAGCATCACAAGATTAAATCAGGTTTCCCTAGTCACAGTGCATGACAAAAAATCGTTCTCTAAATACTAACGTAACGATACATTGCATGGCTCCTAAGAGATATTTGAGCATTTTTGTGAGAATGAAGTTAATTAATTACTATGTAAGTTATGTTGAGTTATGCTTTGGGAACTACGAGTGTTATAGCAAAATACAGACTATACACTCAGGTTTTAGTTTGCGTGAGTGTATCATTTGTTTTTGTCTTTTAGCAAATATTGATGGTTTGATTATATGTGTACACAAAGTATACTTGATTCTTGTATGTGCCGTGTACATGTACGCATTTTAAAAGCACATAAAAATTATTAACGTCCGTATTTATAATCTCATGGCGTTGGGTTGGATTGTGCATTATGGATTAGGATAATTTGGTTTTGTCCTCTTATTAATTTGAGGAGATTTTAGTTTTAGCATTATTTATTCTGGAAAAAATAAAATGTTTGAGAATTAAAATGGACTGTTGAATAAAAACTAAATGGGCCAGAACAAAATAATAAAGGAATTAGGCCCAAAGCCGAAGCTCACACTTAACGTCAGTGGGACCCAGACACCTGAAGTGCAGAGCGTTAAAACATTCCCAACTCGCATTAAAAGCGCGTACTAATAACTCGCTCTAATTGCATTAATTAATGTAGTCTATATAACCCACCAAATCGGCTAAATTTCCAATGCTAAATTTCCAAAAATGCTAAATTTCGGGGCGTGAGAATGAGTCCTTCGACTTTAACAGTACAATCTACAACAATTTGCATCATTCTTTTTTTTTTAATTTGCAAAATAATATCACATTTAAATAATAATAATAAATTAAAATAAAATTTTTTGCTATCAATCAAATATACTTTTATCATTATTTTTTTACATATATACTTGTATCATTATAGTTGCGCAGATTTTTTTCAAATGATTATCATTCAAATATATGTATTGTTACGGGATTGTTACATATATACTTTGTTTTTCTATCATTATCTTTCATTTATTTTAACCTCACCATTTTTTCTATCCACAAAATATCTCTTGCTGCACTGCTAAAACTTAGGTTACCAATAAAACAAAAACACAAATGACAAACAATATTCCTTCTTAAGGTTTAGGAATATTTTTCTAAAATAAGAGGAAGATTAATTTTGTTTACAATTCAGTTAATGAGAAATGGATTATTAATTGTAAATACGGTATCTTGGTCGTTATTCTTTGCGTTTATCACGTAGGATCGGAAAACGAATCGGACATTTTCGTTCATTATATATATATATATAATATATATATATATAGTTGGTTTTCGCTTTTTGTTAGGAGTGTGGCCACTCATGAGAAACCTCACCAACTTATATCATCATTCATTCTACGTTAGTTCATCAATCGTTTCCTTAATCCCATGATTCAAATCACTCTCTCTCTCTCTTGATCTGTACGCTACAATGGAAACCCAGTTTCAGTTTTGAGTAAATTTGAGTTTCCAGGTTCAAGATTCAGAAATTCAATACAAACATCTTCTATCAATTTTCAAATTTTCATCGTCTAACGTAATTTACTTGTCACTGATCCACAGCAGCAGCGTAACGGAGACTGCGGGCTATGGCTTCTAAGATTAAGTAAGCCATTTTCCTCAGATCCTTTTGTCTCATTATATTGTTGGAAAATGTCGATTCAAATTCCTATATGGTTTTATCTATGTTATGGATTGTCTATAAATGATGTAGATCTATTAGCTCTGGGTTTAGGGTTTAGTCTCTTAATAATCTTTTAAGGAATCTGAATCTATTTGTATCACATGATCGTTATTTAATTATTCATCTGATTCTCCCCGTTTCTCTAATTTTTAAATCTTATAAAGCTTTTGTTTTTATCTTCTGTTCTACTTTGATTCAGCTGATTTAACACTAGACTTCACTGGATTGAGATTTTTTTTTGTGTGGTATATATATAGAAAGTGTTTAAGTTTGATTGATCTTTTTGAGTCAAAATCGGAAAAGATTCTATCTTTAGCTACAAACATTGGCAGATTCATGATGCTTGTATAGTTAGTTATTGCGATATGTCTTTGTGGAAATTCATATTAGAGAATCACCGACTCTAAAATTGTACATTATGTTTTGATTTGTTTTGCTTGATGAGACTTTGTTGTGTGTTTCTGAAGCAGAACTGGTTTATCTGAAAGTACTTTGGGGAAATCATCTCCAGCATCTCTAAGAGTGCCTAAACTGACTCGGATTGTGACTAAATCTGAACCTAATTCTCCTTCACCGACTCAACATTCGCGGCTGTCGTTTGACCGCTCTTCTTCTAACTCAAAGTCTTCTTCCACTGAGAAGAGGTCACCAGAAGTTCCAACCCCACCACAAGTAAGTGTGCCAATATTAGTATCTTTTTCGATTTCTTGAATTCAGGAATCTTTTTTGTTACTGGTCTTAAGTTGGGTTTGTGTTGCCACACTATGCTGCAACTGTTGATATGTATTGTTGTTTTCTAATGATTGTTTGTAGAAAACTCAAACACGGGCTGTGAAAGGATCAGAATCGCAACTTCGGTTGATTCAAATCAAGGAAGATTTGAGGAAAGCGAATGAGCTGATAGCATCGCTTGAGAATGAAAAAGCTAAAGCTCTTGATGAACTTATAAAAGCGCGGAGAGAGGCTGAAGAGACATCCGGGAAATTAGATGAGGCTTTAAAAGCTCAGATAAAGGCTCTAGAGAATTTTGAAATTGAGAGATTCGAGGCTGTTGAGGCGGGTATAGAGGTGGTTCAGAGAAAAGAAGAAGAGTTGAAGAAGGAGCTCGAGAATGTCAAGAACCGACATGCTTCGGATTCAGCTGCTCTTCTTTTGTTAACCCTGGACCTGGAGAAAGTCAATCAAGAATTGGCTAAAGCTAATGTTGCCAAGAGTAAGGTTTTGAGTCAAGCAGATGATGCTAGTAAGATGGCTGCAATACATGCTGAGAAAGTGGAAATCTTGTCGTCTGAGTTAATACGGTTGAAGGCTTTGCTTGATTCAACCCGAGAGAAGGAAACCATCTCCAAGAATGAGATCGCTTCAAAACTAGGAGCAGAGATAATGGTTCTTAAAAGAGATCTTGAGAAAGCGAGAAGTTTGGAAGCAAAGGTAAAGGAACTAGATATGATCATTGAGCAGCTTGATGCTGACTTGGAAGCTGCGAAGATGGCAGAATCTTATGTGCACGGCTCTGCTGACGAGTGGCAGAACAAAGCTAAAGAATTGGAGAAACGGTTGGAAGAAGTTATCAAGCTGGAGAGATCTGCCTCGGTATCTCTAGTATCTGTGACAAAGCAGCTGGAAGGAAGCAATAGTAGATTGCACGATATGGAATGTGAAACTGCTGATCTTAAGAAGAAAATCGAGATATTGGAGATGAGCCTAGCTAGACAAAAGATTGATCTTGAGAAATCTGAACAGGGGCTAAGTATTGCAGAAGAAGAATTATCTAAGATTGAGAAAGAGGCAGCAAAACTGAAGAATGAGCTTGAAACTGTGAATGATGAGAAGAATCAGACTTTAAAGAAGGAGCAAGATGCAAGTGCTCAAAGGCTCTTGGAAGAGAAAAACAAGATCTTGTCAGAACTGGAGAGCTCAAAGGAGGAAGAGGAGAAGAGTAAGAAAGCAATGGAGAGTTTAGCTTCGACATTGCACGAAGTGTCGAGTGAAGCATGCGAGCTGAAAGAAAAATTGTTGAGTCATGGTGATCAGGATTATGAAACACAAGTAAAAGATTTGAAATTGGTCATTAAATCAACGAACGAAAAGTATGAGAATATGCTTGACGAGGCGAGACATGAGATTGATGTTCTTGTCAGTGATGTGGAACAAACCAAGAAACAGTTGGAAAGCTCAATGGTAGATTGGGAAATGAGAGAAACCGGATTGGTGAATCACGTGAAGAAATTTGATGAAGAAGTTTCTACAATGGAGAAAGAAATGAATAGGTTGGGTAATTTGCTGAAAAGGAAGAAGGAAGAAGCTGATGCAGCATGGGAAAAAGAATCCCAGATGAGAGATAGTCTTAAAGAAGTGGAAGATGAGGTGATTTATCTTCAGGAAACTCTCAGGGAAGCTAGAGCTGAAACCTTAAAACAAAAGGAGAAAATGTTGGACAAAGAAACCGAGTTTCAAAGCGTTGTTCATGAGAACGATGAACTCAGAGTAAAACAGGATGATTCTCGGAAGAAGATTGAGGAGTTATCGAAGTTACTTGAGGAAGCATTGGCCAAGAAAGATACAGAAGAGAACGGTGAGCTCAGTGAGAGTGAAAAAGACTATGATCTGCTTCCAAAGGTGGTTGAGTTTTCTGAGGAGAATGGTCACAGAAGTGCAGAACAGAAGTCTTCTAAAGTAGAAACATTCGACGGCATGAACAAGAAACCCAAGGACACAGAGAAGAAGGAAATGAAAAAAGATTCTCCTGATGATGATGCAGTTGAAGTTGAACTGAAAATGTGGGAAAGTTATCAGGATGAGAAGAAAGAAGTTTTCCACAAGGGAAATCCAGAAAAAGAGTCTGCAAAAGAAGAAGAGGAAGACATGAACATGATAGACCAAAGCGAGAAAATTTCACCTGAAAACATGGAAGAACCTGGAATTGGATTAACCGGAGAAGATGAGCTGGTGAAGGAGAAGGAGAAGAAGAAGAAAAAGACATTGTTTGGTAAAGTTGGAAATCTTCTCAAGAAGAAAGGACCCATGAATCAGAAATAAATGAAAGCATCGTTTGATTACTACACTTTTTGAGGCATTGCAAAATCTATCTTTTACATATATGTACACACATCTATTTGCACCGTTTTGAGTTCTTCATTAGTGTTTTTATTTGTTGGTTATGGCTTTCGAAATAGGCTTGTTGGTTTATTATGATTCTTTTCTTCTTTTCATTTTTTTGTTTGGCTTACTATTTTCTTCTTATCAACAAACCAGAAACAAAAGCTCTGTTTACTTAGAGATTTAGGATTTGCATGTAAAACCTTCTATTATCATCCACATATATTTGATATTTCTGTTGAAGGTATCAAATATTTTCTTGATCTTTTGTAGGATCTTATGATTTCAATAAAATTTTGGTCCATTTACATTATTTCCCTTGTTTTATGATTCATTAAGAAAAAGGCAACGGTTGGAAATCAAAATTGGAAAAGCGAAGAAATATCCTTCGTACGTAACGGTCGAAAAAATTATTAAAAATGTAACTACTCACTCTTCCACAAACGGCGAATTTTTTAAAAAATATACTATGTTAAAACGACGTCCGTCTGAAAGATATTGGACCATTTTCATAAACTGCCAACCCTTGGAAAAAATCAAGCCCAGCCCAATAGAGGGCAAATGACTTCGTTTTATTTGGTTTAATATTATTGCGAAATGTTTGGTTACACAAACTTACAATAAAGTTGGCTATATATTCATCTAAATGATTCTCTCTGTACTTTGACCGTGAAGAAGAACTTAATTACAAAGAGCTTTATATCCTTTTTTGGTTCTTCAAAACTGATAGGTTTCTTACTATGCAAGTTTATCACGGTAAGTAATTTTTTGATTAAGAGTTCTTAACGCATTTTTTTGACCGGGTTACAAGTTTCTCACTGTTAAAAAAAAACCAAATTTAACTTTTTATGGTCCTATCCTAACCTTGGGCATTGCACGATTTTCATATTCTTTGGACTTTTAAACAGATAACAAAGTAGAGAAAAAAAAAAGGTAAGTCTCTAGTTTAACGAAACCTTTTGTTTACTAACTAAATTATACTTACAAGGTAAAAGAAATATGATTGTTTATCTGTTCCATTCATCGTCAATCTAGCTACGTATAGTTCAACGTTTTATTTACACCTTTTGAGAATTGTTTCATAACATATAAAATTAGACCGGCTTATCCTTGATGTTGCGTAGTTAAATCAGGTGCATATGCAAGGTGAATGGTTCTATTAATGTAATAGAACAATCACTTGTCTTGTCTACTGTGTTATATATCAACTGTTTTGTGTGTTATATATATAGATAAGTAATTAAACGAAAGAGCATAAAGGTCTTCTAATCCAAAGTAGGAAAAAAATTACTTTATCATGAACAATTTTTTTAAATATCATATTCTTAACGTTTCTTAAATTTGTGATAATCTATCGATCAAACTACTTTAGAAAATGAGCGGCCAGATCAAATCGTATACGTCAAGGAATACTAATTTCTCACTACAAATGACGCAATATTTGTGTAATATAATATTTTTTATATACATAAGAATGTGTGATATAATATTTATTAAATTTTATCTGATCGATCTTTGTTACATTGTGCTATAATTTGAATTGAAATTCTGACTTGAATGGTAACATTATAATCCGGATTCGCTTAAGATTCGACTACTTTTTAAAGATAAAACATAGTTTTTAATTAAAAATTTCTTACAAGAATACTACGGATAAATCATGTAGACGAAAACTTGACCCGAATGATTATGAATTATATTTCAATAAGAGACCAAAATTCAAGCATCAGAAGATTAAATCAGGTTTCGCCTAGTAACAGTGCATGGAAAAAAAAAATCGTTCTCTAAATCCTAACGTAACGTTACATTGCATGGCTCGTAAGTATTTTGCCATAATTAAGTTAATTAATTACTTTTAAGCTATACTGAGTTATGCTTTGGAAACTACGAGTATTATAGCAAAATACAGTCAGGTTTTAGCTTGCGTGAGTGTATTATATATTTATTTTTGTCTTTTAGTAAATATTGATGGTTTAATTATACATGTGTACGTATATAATAATACCCAAATTATACTTGATTCTACTATACGTACCGTGTACATGTACGCATTTTTAAAGCACGTAAAAAGGGATAACGTCCGTATTTATAATCTAATGGCGTTGGGTTGTGCATTATGGAGAAAATTAGTCTATGGATTATTTGGATAATTAAGTTTTGTCCTCTTATTAATTTGAGGAGATTTTAGTTTTAGCAGAAAAATAATATTTGAGAATTAAAATGGACCTGTTGAATAAAAATTATATGGGCTAGAGTAAAATAATAAAAGAAAATAGGCTCAAGGTTCAAGTACACACTCAACCTTAACCTGAAGTAGAGCGCGTCAAAACATTCCCAACTCGCATAAATAGTGTGTACTAATAACTCGCTCAAATACATTCAATCTCCGTGGACTATATAATCCATCAAATCGGCTAAATTTCCAAAAATTCAAAAATTTTGGGCGTGAGAATGGGTCCTTCAACTTTACCAGTACAAACTACAAACAATTTGCATTCTTCTTTTTCTTTGATTCAATATCATCTTATCTTAAAGTATATTTGTATAATTTTTTATTTTTTTGCATTACTAAACGTGTTAAACGTAATCAAATTTTCTATTACATTCAAAAAAATTCAGGATAAATATATATTATCTCACGCGAGCATGTATTCAACTTTTGTTAAGCACTGAAAAAATGCATTTTATGATCATTATATTAATCAAGATTATGTCCGTAGGTAAAACCGATCAAGACGAACTATTAGTGTGTGGGAATGCTGTCGCGTTCAAGTAGTTGGAAACGATCTGTTCTACGAATATTTCACCTTTAAGACACGAACTAGCTGCTGCGAAAACGTTGATAAATCATGACTAAATATTTTATATTTTTCAACTTTCTTATAATAATTTTAGTTACATTTATGTTTAATAAATGTAAAAAATCGTAGCAATTATAAAATTCAGTCGTTTATATATGTCCGGTTAATCAGTCTCTTAGTTAATTGAATTTGCCAAAAACCACGCAATACTTTTGGATGTCTATCGTTTCATTTGTTCATACGATAAATTGACGTCAGCAAAAATATAAAAGAAGATTTACGTACAAAGAGCAAAGAAAAAAAGAAAGAATATTACTTAAAAGTGTTAGGGTTTTGGGGTCCCATGGGTTTGTGATCTCATTCAAAATAGTTTGCGTGTCTTAATGTGCTTAAAACTACATGTATACCAACAATGAACAACCATATCGAGACCTTTGATCAATTTGTTTTAGATGAACAAAATACTATATAACTTATGTAACATTTTGAAAAAGTTATATACTATATAATGTGTATTGCATCTATAATATTATATATGTATATTGTTTTTGTTTTACATTTTTTTTTTAAATCTCTACTTTAATCATTTTTATTTAGTTGTGAATTAGACAAAAATGTTTCTGAGTTTTGGTTGGAAAACGATAAATTAATTTTTGGTGTTAATGATAAATATATCAGAGCATTTATTTTCTTTTTCTAATGTGTATGAAAAAAAATCTAAAACAACATCATTTGTATAGAGTTAAAAAATCTGGAGAGGCAAATTTTATTATATACTTTCTTTGAAAATATAAAATGTTTAATTAATTATTGATTTGATTCGAACACGGTTCAATAGTTATATTAATTTGATTTGAGATGTGCCATTAGTTGACCAATGAGCAGTAATCCATAATATTATAGGCACTGTCTGTCGTTCTTATATATGAAATACGTTTTCATGAATAGTTGTGTCAACGAAACATTATAATTTATTCTAAATAATTAATTATTCCAATAGTGAATATTGAATAACTGCATAAACAATTAAACATACACGATCCCAGCTCAAGACCAATATACAATACCATCCATAATATGTTAATCAACATAAATTATAATTTGACAAAAAAAAAACAACCTACTCGATATATTGATTCGAACTGAAATCCACGTAAATTAAAAGGGTGATGCAAAATTTGCTTCATTTTTTTTTTTTAGTTGATGCAAAATTTACTTTAGAAAGTAATGGATTAGAAAACCCGTTTATCAAAAGAAGAAGAAGAACTAATGGATTATATAATAAAAGTGAAGAATCATTAATTAACATGTTATATATATATATATATCAAACATTTATGCCGAATTTTATAAATTCAATGAGTACGTACTTTTTTATGGCCATGCGTACTTCTATATATTTACTGGATTGTAACTTAAACTAATACGAGAGTTATAATAGTCTATCACTGCTTGAATATTAAGAGCTGGTAAGTAACTAATTTTTTTCTGAAATTTGAAGAAAAGTTTGTCAAACTTACATTGTCAACATGAATTAGTTGCAGCAACTTTTATTCGACACATTGCTTCACAAACTTGAACATCTTCTTATCCTCCACATTTTTCTTCTAGTTTCATGAAGGGTATGATCGTCATTACACTTATTTGATTGGATGAAAGTCAAAAGGACACGTAAGAAGAGCTAAAGATCTTGTTCCGACAAGACACAAGACAAAGACGAAAAGCCTCTTCCATGCTTATATATATAAGGCAAAGAACACACTTAGCTTCATTAACTAAGATCTTTGCTTTGGCCATTATTCTCTCTTTCTCACAGGTATATTATATGTATATGTATACTCACTTAACAATCTCCAATTTCTTTCTGTTTTCTTTTGTTAACTTATTTATCATGTACAGGTACATTTAATAGCTAGATCTTATAATAAAATGGGGAGATCACCGTGTTGCGATGAGAGCGGACTAAAGAAAGGGCCATGGACGCCAGAAGAAGATCAGAAACTGATAAATCATATAAGAAAACACGGTCATGGAAGCTGGAGAGCTCTTCCCAAGCAAGCCGGTTTAAACCGTTGTGGGAAGAGTTGCAGATTGAGATGGACTAATTACTTGAGACCAGACATCAAAAGAGGAAACTTCACAGCTGAGGAAGAGCAAACCATCATCAATCTTCATTCTCTTCTCGGAAACAAGTAATTCATTTACCATTTTTTCTTCTTAATCACTTTAATGAATATTATATTGGAGATGATTTAAAAAAATAAAAAATATATATATATATACGAGTTTCAGAAGATCAATAATTAATATTGGGGGTTTTAAGTTCTTAGTGCTTTTTATTATGAGTGGTTTTAATAATTTTTTTGCTAAAACTATTAAATTAAAATATGCTAATGTTTAATCAGATAGTATATATTCAAGTTCTTTTTCCTATAACGTATCTCTTTATGAAATTTAAATTATAAAAACTAAAGTTTAATTAATGTTACGAAATTAATTTTAATCTCTATTTCATCAGTCTTATTAATATTTAACATATATGAGAGCCTAAAAGTGTATAGATTTATATATATATATGCTATTAGTTTTTGGTTAGTTGAGGTGTAAAAGACTATATATATGAAAAACCTGCTACACTGGAGTTTTCTTGGTGCATGCATACTTACTCGTCAATGTTCAACATTTTCAAGTCTATAATTTATTCTTGTTATAGCTTGGCAATTTTATATGATACGTATAAGCCTTAACTAACCCACCAAAAAAACTATATCTATTTAATTATATTTTTTTCATGATTTTTTAAAGGTGGTCTTCTATAGCTGGTCATCTCCCAGGAAGAACGGATAACGAAATAAAAAACTATTGGAACACACATATTAGAAAGAAACTTATTCAGATGGGAATCGATCCGGTGACCCATAGGCCAAGAACCGACCATCTAAACGTTTTAGCAGCTCTCCCGCAACTACTAGCTGTCGCAAATTTCAACAACCTCTTGACTCTAAATCAGAATATACAATTGGATGCAACAAGTGTTGCAAAAGCCCAAATGTTACATAATATGATCCAGGTCCTTAGCAACAACAATACCTCTTCTTCTTCTTCTTCCTTTGACATTCATCACACCAACAATAATCTCTTTGGCCAATCTTCTTTCTTAGAGAACCTACCAAATATTAGTGAGGGTCTTTATGATCAAACCCAAAGCCTCTCTCACATTGATAATCAGCCTCTGGAATCGTTTGTTGATCAGAATGTGATTCCACCGTTGATTTCGGCATCTCCTGGTGAGTCTAAGGAAACTCAAATGATGATCAAAAACAAGGAGATTTTGAAGCATAATGATCATACTTCAAACCCTTCATCGACCTCAACGTTCACTCAAGATCATCATCAGCCATGGTGTGACATAATTGATGACGAAGCAAGTGCTTCTTATTGGAAAGAAATCATAGAGTAAGTTACAGAAACTAAACATTTTCACACACATATATTTTGATTGTTGATTTTACACGAGTTCTTGATAGTGCTTTTTTCTCTTTGCAGGCAAACTTGTTCGGAGCCTTGGCCTTTTCGTGAATAGAGACTAAAGAAACACATTAGCATTATTTTTTTCCTGTGGATATAGATATACACATATGTACATATTGTTAATTAACTTTCATATAGTTTGTGTCTTAATTTGTTTTCTTAAAATTTTCGACCATGTATGCAAAAAAAATAAAATGATACTGTAAAAAACTGATTAACGTATATTTATACTATTAATCTGTCATTTTAGAAGTAGTTCTCCACGTATTAGAGCTTTTAAATCCAAATTATATTAGAGAAATGAATTCATGACTAAATAGAGTCTCTAATATTTATCTTCTGGATTCAAATTTAGTTGGGGATGGTTCAGAAGAAGTGGACTAATAGAGTCTCAAAACTGACATAATCTTTTCTGTTTGACTTTATAAAGGAGCAAAAGAGATGAATAATAAAGAGATGGTAGCATTTAAAACATCATTGCACATCTTAAACTCCTGGCCACCTTTTATATATATCAAAAACAAGATTATAGTCTCAGCATAGGTTGTAATTTAAAATTTGAAGAAAATAGATACCTGGCTATTTTATATTTTAATCACGGGTAACTAACAAAGACATAGTTTTGTGGGTTTTATCATGTTATTGTTGTGTCATCATTAGAATTTTAATTCACATTGTATATTGTTGTCTATTTGACAAGAAAAATTATATAACTAAATACTATAATTTTCAGTTTGATTCAGTTAGATATAAAAACTTTGTTTCCCCTTTAATCCAAAGTATAGCTTTACAGTCAAAGCAAAAAAGATAACATTAGAATTCCTAGTTCAAATTAAACACTCAAAGTTAATTCTTAGTATTAAGAGTGTGACAGGAAAGACTTATGTAAATAATGGAGAAACGTGTGTTAATATACGAACACTAATGCTGCTCAAATATTTTTCATGAAAATAGAAACCTTTATTTAGACTATAGAGCCTACTTGGCTAATTGGTCACATTAATTTTTTTATTAATAATTAATTATTTCCAAAAATTAACACTAAGCGTTGCTTGTGGATATCGATTTGCAGGAAACATTAATTTGTAATCACACTTATAATATTAAAAAAAAATCGACAACAAGATAGAAATCGCACCAAACAAAATTTGACTACATCAGAAATACACAAAAACCTAAAATAGTAAAATCCAAACCATAGAAAAGATCGGGCAACGGAACCTTTCCAACCAAGTCAAAAGATGAAAACGGTTTAATTTCCTTTTAAATTATGATTTTAGTAAATTATTTCCCTTCACCATTGTCACACACACAAAAAAAAAAAAAAAAAAAAAAAACTCATGATGAAGATGAAATATCCATCAGTTTTTATTTAAATCATTCCATTCATAATTGTCAAAATCTTGTATTAACCGAGTTTATACCAAAATGATACAATTTTAATTTGGCTCCATAATAATTCATAAACCGAATTATTCTAATCAAAGACCGGATTCGGAAAACCGCAGGTTCAAAGGCAAACCTATAATTTTGAGAGAGAGATTTGGACCCGTTTGTTTGTTTTCAAAGAAACAACTTCGGTTTAATCGAATCACCAGTTCATGGTCTCGGTTTGGAACAAAAATATACTACCAAGTACCAACAATCGGAATTGCTTAACCGCCGGTTCCCAACCTAGTCACAACTCACAATGTCGTTTGTTACAAAGCAAACACTTGAAACTCGAAGTATATGTAGGTTTCTTCTTACAAAGTATCAAGATTTGGACTTAATCAACAGACATGGCCTCGGTTAAGTTCCTCTGATCTTCCAACGCTGTCCGAATCTCGTCCACCAAACTCTTCTGCTCATCTTCTATTGTGTTCTGTAACTCATCAACCTATATTCCCATAAAATGTTCACAATCACAAACTCAGACTTCAAACATAGATCGTGTAGTGAAAACCGTTTAAACTAAAAGGTCAGGTTTTTGACATTACCATATGCATCATTAGAGCAAACTGCTTCTTCCTTAGCTCATGCAATCTCCAACTTGCAGTGTTCTCTGCTTCAAGCTCAGCAATCTCCTTGTTCAATTCATATATGACCTTCTCTGTCTCTGACCTCGGTGGTTGCGCAGAAATCAGTTTCCTTATCATCTCACACTCTTCTTTATGTTGTCTCTCTATTTTACTCTCCTTAAGCTGCTTCTTTAGATCTTCTATCTCAGCTTTGGCCTGCATTATCTGCCTTTCCGTCTCATCTTTCACCTCGTTAAAGCTCTCTTTCTCCCTAAGATTTGCTTCTACTACCGCTTGGCTTTTCAGAAGCGGGATTTCGAAAGTAGACAGTTCCTGTAAGAAAGCTTTCGCAAGCCTACCGCATTCGTTAAAGTTATCTTCTTCTTTATCGACTTCGAGTACAAAAGAAGTGAACTTCTTCTGAAGTTTCTTCAATGGAGGTTCCCCTCGAGTGGTCGTGGTTCGAGTTAGAAGCCGGTTTCTTATGATTTTGTCATCATCCACTGGATCAAATGCATAATTAACCTTAGGTACTATAGTCTCTAATCTACCAGAAATCCTCCTTGCTTTAACTGACATCTCAACTTACTTAAAAACTCTTAATTCAACCCTGCATCAGAGAAGCACAAGGAGCATTCAACAACCAAACAAAAACCAACTCGCCAAATTGCATTTTGCTATAGAATCCAAATTTTGGTCAGCAATAAGGGTAAGGGATATAAGACTAAAGCTCAAATCTAAATAGCAGAACCAAAAGATAAAGTATTACGATTTACGCTATAAATTCTCTCGATTTCAAATCTTCCATTTCTCAATCTACTGTAAATGGATTCTTATGGACATATATCAAAAAATCTTATCTATTATTTCTTTTATTCGTAAGCAATTTCTCTATCGGAGCATTGGATGAACTGAATTAAACTTGACGGTGAGATTGATTTTACCCTGACGAACAAAAACAGAAAAAGATTATATCTTTACTTACTTGAAGTGGACCCAAGATCCAGATTCGTCTTATTCAATCAACACTCGATAAAAACAGAGCCCTTTTCAATGGCAAACAATACTTCAATTTTTGTTTTGAACCCTAAATCGATATTCATCTTCCTTCTCCCTTTCTCTTCTTCTTTTTTGAATTAAATGCAACAATGACTCTTCAACTTATACTATATTACAAAATAACCCTAATCTCTTAAAATATATACAAATAATCCTACAATGTTTTTTGTAACAGTCTGACGCCCTGTTAATTCTTTTGACAAATAATTAACTGAACTAATAGGTCCAAAACTATATAATTGAGATAATCGGAATGTAGTACACATTACACATGTCTAAAATTTACGTTCGTAAATAATCATTCAAAATAAAATTGAACTAAAATTTATTGAGATATAGAAATGTCAAATGTGTAACAAATCAAAACCATATAATATAACTTAAGACTCCGATTTAACGGGTCAAAAATCACATAATCGAACACGAATGGACATTTTCGTCGCTAAAAATCTGAGAGGGATAAACATGTTGGACTGAATATTGAGGCGGGTAACTAAAGATTTTGTATCCATCATAGTCTTCATTCTTATTATTGTTCTTGTTATTACTGTCTTTGTCTTTGTTATCTTTGCTTTTATCTGTGCTTTGACTTAGAAGTTCTGCATGTTTCCCAAGTTTTTTCTTAATTTTCTCCACAAGTATTGGAGGATCCATGACTCCTCGTACCACCACCATTGACTTTGACCGGTCTGGTTCTGCCGTTTGAACACCTTTAAATAACAAACATATCATCATATAAGTTGTTTTTTTTAGTTTGATATTTGATTTGTCTAAGTTGAAAATTAACTCATGGATAAACAAAATTATGAGTAATATTAGAAATTAAAGAATCAATTTGTATAGCTAGGTTTGTGAATAAAAACATGAATAAAATTTATATTACCTTTTATTTTCTCAATGCCCCTTTTGATTTCATGAACACATCCTTCACAGTGCATGTTCATTTTTAAAATTGCAGTTTTGATCTGTGGAGTACTCTGAAACCAGGCACAAAAGAAAGTAATTATTAATGATAGTTGGTATTTCAAAATATTTGTGATATATATTTTTGTTAAAGAAAAAAAAAACTTACGTCTTTCTTTTGTTGTGGCTCCTTCTGATCTTGTTTAGGATTAGGTTTTGGGAAGATTAACTCAGCATTTTTACTAAATTTCTTCTGCACTCTTCGTAATATCTTCATCGGATCATCAAATTTTCCGGACACAGCCACTTTATTGTCTCCAATCTCTGTCTTAATTTGTTCGACGCCTGAAAACAATAAGATCAACATTTTTAGAATAATTATTTGTTGGGTTAAATTAACACTTATAATCATTTCTGAGTATGATCACTTACGACAGAGATTGGAGACAACAAATTATAATTTTATTCAAACCAAAAAAAAACATAATAATTATAAATTCGATCCAAACCGAAATGTAATGTAATATTGATATCTTTCGATTGAGACAATATAATTCCATTAAAGAGGAAAACATACTCTAATAATGTTTGTTTTATTTAATTGAATATTACCATCATAGCCTTTCAAGCAATGAGAAACTTGTGCCGCGCATCCTTCACAGTGCATGTTAACCTTCAGAACAATTTCTGTATATTGATTATACTTATCAGATTTTTCGACTGAACCTCCATTTTTCTTGTTCTTCTTTACAGATTTGTTGGCTGATTCTCCATTTTGCTTGTTATTTATAGTACAAAAGAAATGATAAGTTCACCGAATTTACGTAGCAAATTACTGTAATCACCAAAGACAAAAATGCACATACCTTTCCCATTATCAATGTTTACGACTCCAAGTGCAATGGAGAAGTAGAACAATGAGACTCTATATATAAGGTCAGAAAAGTTTAACGATTCATTTTTTATTTAGTAACATACAAAAATTATTCATTTCTCGTTATGGATTATCCTATTTGTTTACAATTATTAGTAGGATTTAATTAATTATAGCATGACAAAGCGACAACTAAGTTTGTAACGATCCTTATTAGATTAAATTTACATTGGGACCATTGTAACTTCTTTATTCATTATCTGGATTTTCTACAATAATGAATAGTTACAAACCTTCGAGGTTCATTTTCTCACTTGTTAAACGTTTTCTTTGTTGTTGTTGTCAAATGCAGTACCAATTACAATATCTCCTCACTAAATCAAGGAATTTCGTATTTTCCGATGGAATTAAATTTACACGAGGATCGGTCCAACTCCAATTGTGTATTGAATATTTCCTCCTCCTTTTTTTTTTTGGGTCAAACTGTGTTGAATATTTCCAACAACAAATATATATATCCTTGATAAAAAAACCAAGCGTTCAAAGGTCAATTTTGTCATAAGGGCAAAAACTATGTAACATGTAATAATAACGGTTACATAGGAGTCCAGCAAGATTGGGTCTTAGGGTCCCAAACAGCAGGAATCAAGAATTTCAAGTGGTTGATTCCGTGTGAATTAAAGGCTCCACCGGTTATCGGGTCAACCCGAATTCTACCGGTAAAACCCGGGAAAGCTCCGGTTCCGAAAACCCGCTTGCACTTGGATGCAGGGTCCACAAGATACATCGAAAAGTCGTGTTTTGCAATTCCGTCGACGTTGTAAGGTGTAGTTTCAGATTTGAATAAGTGTTCGGTTAGAGCTGGATTGCTGGCGAAGTCCGCTAAACCGGTGGCTAGCTGAATAACCAATGCGTCAGCTCCAATTTCACCACTTGGCGGTTGATAAGTCATGCCACGTGGACCCTTATCGGCCGTGTGGAAAGGCCATGCGCACACTCCGGGACATCGCACCTCCGGGTTGCTCACCATTATGTACGGTTGTGCTTCTTTTTTACCTGCATGGCATTTACGTAATTTTATTTTATCTGTTTTACAAGTGCAAAATTACATGTAGAGAAATCATAATTCAGCAAGGTTAAAAAATCAAACCTTTAGTAGCATGGAGGGCGTGACGTTGGCAAGTTCCGTTACAAAACCCTAATCCTAGAGCATTAACTTGAGCCTCAAGTAATACAACGGGCAACACTTTGGACATATTTCCCACGGCCGTCTCGACAAGTTTCTCGGCATTACCGATTGTCAATTCCTTTCCAAACTTCATCTTCTCATTCACGTAACTCCGGACAATCTTCACCTTAATCCTCTGAGCTACTATTTTGTTATTCTTCTTCTGTCGGTAAATCTCCTTCACCTCAAACCTCTCTAAGTAACTCTCCACAATTTTCCACCACGCCGATACCTTCGGGTCAAGACCTTCCTTGGCGTCGAAGTTAAGCGATTCTATAAAATCTTGAACCCTCTCTTTTTGGATCGGCGTGAAATTGCCATACCATAGTAAAGAGAGATCAATGGTTCCATTTGGGATTTGCACAGGTGACTCGCGTGATAAACATAGAGGCGCGAGGAGAAGGAGAGTAATGATGGATAAAGAGGAGGAAGAAGAAGAAGGCGCCATTGCCACCGCGCGAGCAAATTTTTTTCTTTTCTTTTGGCCTTTGATTGGGGGTTTTAGGCTTTTTTTTGGGGACGAAGTAAATAAATTGATCGTTTAAGCTATTTTTTGACATCAAGAGCTGGTTAATTTTGTTTTTGGATAATTACCAATGAAGCAAAATAGCTAATTTTAAACAATGCTAACTATTTTTAACAAGGGTGGTGAAAAACTCTTAACAACTTACAACACTCTATTAACGCGGAATGATGATGAGCTTATGAATCCGAGCCGACAGAAATTCATTAAGTCAAAAATGGTGACTATTTACATTACACCTTTTATTACGGAGAGAAGAATGAGAAATCACATGAATCGAAAATAATGTATCGACTGTAGTTGTATAGCTAAAGTTAAATGAATTCGTGCCCGGACGATGATCCGAGTTTAGGTTTGGTTTGCGTGGACAAGACGCAATCCGTGTCTTTTCAAATTTTGATATATTTTTTAAGTGCCAGATCACTGGATCCGACCCGTAAAACCTAATAAGATCCGGGTATATATTGCGAACGTGGGTCTGCGTGCGTTTGAATTTGATTGGTTAATCGGAACTTTAATTCTCGAACGAAGGGTAAAAAGATTTTGCCCTCTCCTCACTTCTTGGGACCTCCTCGTTTGAACCGAAGCATCTTGGCTCACGTGCTGTGCAACAAACAACCACGTGCTTCTTATGTAAGGAGTACTACATAAATTCGTCCTATGGTTGGAACATTCGATATGTTAAATAAAAATTTGTACCATTTTAAATCCCAATGAGGGGAAAAAATAATCGTGCTTTCCACTCATTATCGCTTTAATTTCGTGATTATTCATTACCAATATTTTATTATATAAAAACTTTAATATATTCCCCTCCAACAAAAAAAACTAGAGAACAAAGATTCAGAATTAAAATAAAAAGTTCTTGGCATATTGCTCAAATAAGCAATTTCATAATGATTTTTACAATGTAGATATATGGATTAGGCTTATTTATTTTTTGTCAACGTAGAGATATTAGGTTTTTTCATATGTTTTATTTTCATCCCTACCTACTTAATTAAGGCCAATACAATATTGTTGTGTGTTTTTATATTTTCTAGTTGAGCCAAAAATGCGAAACGCAGAAGACAAAAACGGTAATTAACCGCAGCCGGATTCCCATTATTTAACGCGAGCAAGTGCCACGTATGAAAAGGCTTATGTAGGGCCAGATACGTAATAAGGAAAAAAAGACCAGGTACGTTAGTAAATAAAAAAAGGCCAGATACGTCGGACGTCGAGGTATTTTATCCTCTATAAAATATCTAATTTAATAAACCTAAAATCGGACGTCGCAGAGAAAACGAGATCGACGGTTAGAAAATAAGACACGTTATAGCACTCTGCGAAATTCCACCGCTTTCTGGAATTAAAAAAATGAGTGTATAAATAAAAGAGATAAGAGTTAAGAATTTTTGCAGAGTACTAAAATCAAGTGTTCAACTTCTTTCTTCTCTTCGTAAAGATCTGTACTTTTTTTTTTAATTTCCAGTGACGTTGTGAAGCTCTGTATCTGAATCAATCAAATCAGATCAGTTAGCTGTTTCTTCAGTGATTTGATTTTGAGGAGATAGAATGGAATCGATTTACGAATCTGTACAGACGGCGAACTCTTCGGCGTCGTCTACGGCTGTGCTGAGCTCTATTCCACCTTTTCTGAGCAAAACCTATGATATGGTGGACGATCCTTTGACCAACGACGTCGTGTCATGGAGCACCGGGAACAACAGCTTCGTCGTCTGGAACGTGCCTGAGTTCGCCAAACAGTTTTTACCAAAGTATTTCAAGCACAACAATTTCTCCAGCTTTGTCCGACAGCTCAATACTTATGTGAGTGATACCATCCATCGATTCTCTTTTATTGATAGTTTGATTTAGGGGGAATCTCACTTTGTGTCTTTGTTTTGGTTAAATCAAGTATGAAGGAGTAGATAAGATTTATGGGCTTCATTCATTTAGGGTTTCAAAAATTTTAAGCTACTATTTCAAGGATTAGGAAGTGTTAATGGTGCTATTTTTAGCGTTTTTGGAAGCAGAAAGTAGTAAGCATTAGTTATTTTGAGAATTACAACTTACGAATGATTTGGGATGAGAGATTGAAAAGAAAAGTCTTTGAGAGAAGTCAACTCCGTTGAGTGGTTTGAATGATGTAATGATGTTCTAAAGAGTTGTTTATGTTGGTAAAAAAGAATTATGGATGTTTATTCGTTTTATGTTTCTTTTAGTTGCATAGTATTGTATCGTTTTTAAAGAGTGGATTCATGTCTTTGTGGGTTTTGACAAACTCGTGCAAGATAATTTTACATACTTGTATTGTCCTTGTTTTGCAGATATTCTTCGCTAGTATTGTCTACATGTATATCCCCTGGACTACAACCAATATTTCTATCAGTTGTCCCATGGGAACTTTCCATTCGTTTGTATTTGTCCGTCCAGGTACATGCCGACACACTAAGAACTAGTAGTTTCCTTGAACCATGGTAGTTTAGTGCTGCGGTTAGACTCAATGAAGAGATTTTGCCATATTTTACATCTCTAGAATAGTGGTTACTAAGCATTTGATGGTCTTTATGTTAATACCTCTATGTATAACTCCTCTATGCTGGCTTCCTATTTCAACGGAATTCAAGTAACTTCTTGTGGTTGATGATTTTTCCATTCTTCATGTGTCGTTTTACAGGGTTTCAGAAAAGTTGATCCAAATCGCTGGGAATTTGCAAATGAGGGGTTTTTAAGAGGCCAAAAACAGATGCTCAAGAGTATTGTCCGGCGGAAACCTGCTCAAGTGCAGCCTCAACAACAACCTCAAGTACAGCACTCATCTGTTGGTGCGTGCGTTGAAGTCGGGAAGTTTGGACTCGAAGAAGAAGTGGAAAGACTCCAGCGGGATAAGAATGTCCTTATGCAAGAACTTGTGAGGTTAAGGCAGCAACAACAAGTTACCGAACATCATCTGCAAAATGTGGGGCAGAAAGTTCATGTGATGGAGCAGAGGCAGCAACAAATGATGTCGTTTCTAGAAAAGGCTGTCCAAAGTCCAGGTTTCTTAAACCAGTTTTCGCAGCAGAATAATGATGCAAACCGAAACATTTCTGAAAGCAACAAAAAGAGGAGGCTACCTGTTGATGACCAGAACAATGCTGGCAGTCACGAAGTTAGTGGTCTTAGCCGCCAGATTGTGAGATATCAGACATCGATGAACGATGCAACAAACACTATGCTCCAGCAGATACAACAGATGAGTGACTCACCTAGCCATGAATCTCTTGCAAACAATCATGGCAGCTTTCTTTTGGGCGATGTTCCAAATTCTAACCTTTCAGACAATGGAAGCTCCTCAAATGGAAGCTCCTCAAATGGATCACCTGGAGTTACATTGGCAGATGTTTCATCCAATCCTGCAGGCTTATATCCTGCAATGAAGTATCATGACCCATGTGAAACAAATCAAGTCCTGGAGACCAATTTGCCTTATTCTCAAGCTGATCTGTTGGCTCCAAAGCAAGGAGCAGCAGCTTCAGGGGGATCAAATTTGGATCTAGTTGGATGCGAGACAGATAATGGAGAGTATTTGGATCCAATAATGGCTGTTTTGGATGGTTCAATAGAACTAGAAGCTGGTGCCATGAATGAGTTGCTTCCTGGAGTGCAAGATAATTTTTGGGAACAGTTCCTTGATGAGAGCCCAGTGATTGGTGACACAGATGAGCTGGATAAGTGGAAAATGAACTAATAATGGAGCAACTGGAATTACAATCAAGCCTGAGTAATGTGTGGAGCAAGAATCAACAAATGAACCATCTTACTGAACAGATGGGACTTCTCACATCTGATGCGCTCAGAAAATGAGATCGCCACAAGGTAATAAATCTTTCTTTATTGATGAGTTGCTATATCCACACACTTTACCAGAATCTTTGTGCAAAACCTGTCTTCTTGATCTCGCAGATGGGTTATGATTTTATAGACTCGCAAGTCGCAACAACAAAAAGGATATGGCCAAAGGGGGTATGTATGTCTGTATGTATAAAACTGCTTGTTACACACTGCTTTGTAACACTATCATTCTTGTCAGTGTGTAATAAAAGGAAGAGAAATAATATCTGCTTCAGAATGAAAAGGAGATGCTCCGAAGTGAGATATTCTTGTGTTCTTGTGTATGTCTTTATGATCATATTACATATATGTATGTAATCCTGAGGCCAAATCTTACCTGCTTTAGTGTTTTGAGTTTCAAAACCATAATTTATAGACATTTAACTTCATATGACACGTTTATATAACTCACGTGTGGATTGCTGTTAAATCCGACGCGTTTCATTTTCAATATACTATTTTGCTAGCCTGCTATGTGAAAGTTCGTGTTCTCGTAGATCAAATATGGTTCACTAGTTGTTGAAATGTGAAATTTACTGCTGAATAAAAAATGGTATTTATAATTTTGAGACAAGAGAAACAGACCAAATTGTGAAGATAAAAAAAAAAAAAAACAGGCCAACGAGCCCAAATTTGCCCCATGAGCTATGAGACATCTTTGCACCACGAGCCCAAATTCTTCCTTCACTTTTAGTTTCTTGCACCCAGAAACCAATTAAAGGAATATAACTTTTAGTTGGCTTGAACTGTTTGCCACACAATACATACTCATACATTAACCCGAACGGCGTAAGCTCAAAGAAACTTATAAGTCTCTGATTGGTAATAGCAAGGGGATAAGAAAGTATGAATACAAGAGATTTTAAAAAAGAAAATAAACTTTAGTTAATATATTATATGTGAATAAATGATGACTCGTATTTATGTTTTACTATGTAGTCAAGTAACCTTGTATATATATATGTACTTTTTCTTCTCTTTTTCTTTGCTGTCGTTGTCAAGTCAACTACTTACCTCAGATATGTGAAGAAACAAATCAATATTCTAAAATAAAGAGTTTTATATAATGAATTCTCGTTAGATTTGTAAATTTTCTTTTTCTTTTCAATAGCTAAATATATTAAACGTTTGATCTGTGAATAAATTTCAGTATTCCAAACTGAAGGAAATCAGTAAATTTGATCCAAATCTCATGATTCATAATAACCAAACTGAACGAAATCAGTAATTTAGATCCAAATCCAGACGATCTACAAACTGGAAATGGAATTGAAGCCAATGTTCAATGGGTACAGCAAGAGATGGTTTTCGTATACATGATATGGATCTTTTTTTCTTTTGGGTTTGTGCCATGTCATATAAAATCCAAAATAGAAAAAAAAAAAACTTTAATCTTACATAACAAATTATATGGTTATTTGCTTTCACAAAAGGTAAACTACAAAGAATGTTAAAACTTCTAGAATCAAACCCTTTTCAAAGTAATAAGATTTAAATTAATTATTTTTGTTGTTAAATTAACTCTGCTTTCTAAAATGTTGCTGACGGTGAATGATGAACCAATGAGTGTTTATTTGTAGTTTATGTGAATGATGAACCAATGACGGTGAATGCCGTAGTTTTTGTAACGATTTATAACAAAATGTCTTTTGAATAAATAAAAAAACCAACGGTTAAATTTGGAAAAATAAAAACGCGGGAATATGACGATGCATGACTGACATATCCATTTTTTTTTGTAGCAATGGTTGTACCTACCTTGAGTTTGGGACATACAATTCTCTATATAAACGACACACTATAGGTTTGTAATTTGCAAACAATAATAAAAGAGTCACATACAACTTAGAGAAAATGATGAATTTTACCCCCAAAAAACAATGCCGAAGAAGATTACGAGTGTGGAGATGAAGAGCAAAGCAGCAAAGGTTCCTAAATTCATTAGATTTTCTCAAATGCTAAGTTTAACAACTCGTTATTTGCTCTTTCCCCTTTAGGTTCCAAGTCTAAGCATTAAGGTTGAACCGGAGCGAAAATTGCCATTGAACAAACCATCGGTTAATTCCAAATATGTGGTCCGCATCATGCGCGCGTGGGGTCCGTCTTTCGGAAGCGTGGGAGTCGAAGACTTCTGCTGTGTTCGTGTTTGGCCCGAGCGTCTGAAGACCATGTCGCAGGAGACCAAATTTGTCAGCGCTGAAACTGGTGATCCTATATTCGAGCAGCAGTTCACTTTCCACCACCATTGTGCTCTCTCGACGCTCATGCTCTCCCTTGTGATGGTGCGGTTACCGTTGCCTATAATGGAGTCTCAGCTTGCCCAACTGTCGAGGTCCAGCGCACTCATCGAAACAGTTATTGGAACTGGTTCGGTGCCTGTACCAACCGCACTGCAAATCCCTATCGAGAGCAACGTAACTGTCTACGACGACGATCAGCACGAAAAAGGAACAATCCAAGTATCTGTTGTTAAGGAACCATCACCGGAAAACTAGTGCTTTCTATGATTGGTAACTAATGAATTTCCACTAAACAAAAGCTCGATCATAAAATCTTAATTATAAACATATATATATATATATATGAATAAATGTGAATCGTGTTTCTATTTCATATGTTGTCAAAAGCTACACTATATGTTTTAAAATCAGTATTCTACTAATAAAGAGTGATATATTCTGAAATTCGTTTTATTTTTATCTTTTTTTTTCCTCAATAGGCAAATTTATTAAACTTTTAATCTGTGAAAAAAAGTTCGTTCTTCCTCTTGACATTCTCCTAATTCCATCTCTACAAATCCCATCTCCTGGTTTATATCCAATAACCAAATTGAACGAAATCGCTAAAATTGATCCAAATCCAAAAGATCGACAAACGGGAAATGAAATTTACGCCAAAGACAAATTTCAGCAAAAAAAGAAAAGAAAAAGAAAGAAATTTAAGCCAAATAAAAGACTAATAGCAAATCTTCTTTAAAGTAATTACATTAATTTAATTAATCTTTTGTTAAAGAGCTTCTGCTATCTAAAATGTTGTTGACCGCGTAAATTATTTTTCAAATGACTCATTTCTTTTTGCCGAAAATAATATTTTAGAACAATTTTTCTTTTTTAAGTTTGTTTCTTAAACGGTTAAAATCTGGAAAAATAAATATGACTCATGCATGATCCCACACATCCATTTTTGTGGCAGTAGGACCCACAGTTTGGTGATAGTGAATTTTAAAGTTAGTTTCTTTTATTGTTTTTAATTAATGCTACAGAATCAATTAGGCCCAATCGACGCCTTTGGGTCGTAAATAAAATTTTAAGAATCAGCTTCATTGCTCGTTTTATATTTTGTTTTATCTTGTTTTTCTTTCAGTAACTAAATCTGTTTAATCTTGCTCTTTCTCTAGGAATCTCATGTCCTGATTTAAAATTCAATTACCAAACCGATCAAAATCGCTAAATTTGATATAGATTGTAAAGTTTACAATCTGAAAATCAGATTCAACCAAAGTACTCCAGAAGTCCAGAAGATAAATCAGATAGTTACGAGTCATGATATTGACAAAATCTGCACCCATATAACATAAAACAAGGCAGGGTTTTAGGCCCCCACACTGATGACTGATCTAATAGTTTTTTATGGACCAAAACCTAAGAACATTTTTAGTAGTAATCTCTCACATAATTTTTCAAATAACATAAAAAAATAAAATGTTAATAAAATATTGAGAATTTCTCAAAAAGTGTAAGAATCTCATGCAATATTCTCTCAAATGAGAGATTCATCCACATGGTTCTCATGTTTCCTGAGAAACTTCTAATATTTTATTTTTTATATTATTTGAGAAACTACCAATATAGTTATTCTAATAGCCGATAAATAAAATAAAATAACAACTCATATTGCTAAATTATTATAAAAAAAATATACATTTTTTTCTTAGGTTCAAAACTCTAATTCCTTAATCTCATCAGTTTTCCACCGCTCCTCTCCAACGTAGCGAAAATTGAGATCTTGACACTTACGATCATTCGTACGTTTCCATACATCTTGGCAAATTGTGCAGTCCGAACAACACACCATAAATTTGTCAAGCTTCTCATTGCCGGTTTGTATAAGTTCTTCCTTAGGTTTCATTCCTAATAAAATGTAAGAATCTCCGGGGACCCCGCTTGGTTTTGCAAAAATACAATGTGTAAGATTTAAAACCTTAAGGTTTGGAAGCCCCACGATGAGCGTAATAGCTGCTTCTATACAGACATAAGAGCAACGAAAACTCAGTCGTTCAACGCTCGGAAAGTTACGTACAATTATATTAGCTAAGTCTTCTTTCAAAACACTATGAAATTTCATGTTTGTAAGATTTCTACAGTTGTCTCCGATCATTCGAAGCTCAAGGCTCAAGACGTCACCTGGCGATATAAATGGGCCAATAATCAACGTTTCAAGATTCTTCCATTTACTAAAGGCTGACTCAATTGAATCCAGATTTAGAGTTGTCCACATTGGTAACGCAAGTTTTCTCATGTTTGGCATCCTTGAACAAAAAAAATAAAGAGAAGAAGATGAGATTAGATTTATCTGATTTTAAGATTTTTATTCAACAGTGACATCAAAATTTATATGAGTAGAAATAATTGTACCCATTAGAAAGAATCGCGAGATCCTCTTCGACTATATTGCAATATAAGTTGAAGAAAAAGATTATCGGGACACTACGGCCGAATTTGTTGATCTCAATCAAGATCTTCCTAAGGTGGTATCGATGTTTTACTCTATCATTATCCTGTATACCTGGCACAATGGGGTTATCCAAGAAGACTGAATGGAGTTTGATGGTGTTCCATATAGTTCTATTGTGGGAGGCAAGGAACCAAGTTATGCACACTCTTGATGCTCCCATGACAACGTCCACTACGTCGAGCTTCTTAAAAATGTTGAAAAGTATGTCTTTATCCATCTTTTCCCATCTCGGAACATTTTCTGACTCTTCTTGACTCTCCATTAATTCCAATGTAATTAGTATAGACTAGATTTGAGTTGGAGGGGCGAGATTTCTTAGATTTCGAGGAGTGTTTGCTTTGGCCAAATGTTTTAGGATATTTATAAGGTATGAAGTTTTGACTGTTGAGATTTAAACCCATTTCAATTCAATAAATATTGAAAAAGTTGTTTGTGCAATATTTTTATTTTTAAAGAAACTGAATGTAAATGGTTGAATGGACATAACTTTTTTAAAAATAAAGTATTAATGTGTCAAGATTTTTACTAGTTTTTATACTTTGTATAGATATTTTTATTTTAAATCATTAATATATAATAATGATTTATATATTAATTACCTCTTTATTTATTTATGGAGTTTACTTTAGAAAATGTACTTTTATGGCAAAAGATATCATATCTGTATTTATTTTGATTGGATATCTTTTGACAAATTAAATTCTCTCTTTAATTTATGGCAAACAATAGGAGAGATTTGTAAGCACTTAATATTACCAGAAATTTTAAATTTTGAAAAGTGTTTGATTCGGCCAAATGGTTTAGGATATCAATCAATAGTGTCTGAAAAATATGGTATATCGACAGAGATCACAAAAAGGGCAAAAAAAATCTGTTGGCATCAATTCACAATTTCATACACCCAAAATTCCGGGGGAAATAACGCTTAGCACGACTGTTTTCTCTCCACCGAACAATCATTGACCATTTCACATATTAGTTTAATAAATATTTTTATTTAATCTGCAATCATTTATTTGAATTTAATAAATTAATTTTTTTCCCTCGCTCATTTAATAGGAAATCAATGTTACTCGCTCGACTTCCTAAATTCATACCTGTCGTTGACTTGTCAAGAAGAAACAAATCAATCTAAAAACTTTTCTTCATTACGAGAAACAAAAAAAAAAATACTCCACCAACGAAATCAAAGCTTGACCGTATTCAATATCAGATCCGAGAGAAAAGATGAGCGTCGCCAACGAAGACAAGCCGGTGCCGGCGCCGACTAAACTAGGCGACGAACAATTAACGGAGCTTCGGGAGATTTTCCGATCATTTGACCAGAACAAAGATGGAAGTTTAACAGAGCTTGAGTTAGGCTCACTTCTAAGATCTCTAGGTCTAAAGCCAAGTCAAGACCAACTCGATACTCTGATCCAAAAAGCAGATCGGAATAATAACGGAATGGTCGAATTCTCCGAGTTCATCGCCCTCGTCGAGCCAGATCTAGTCAAGTGTCCTTATACGGATGAACAGCTTAAAGCGATCTTCAAAATGTTCGATCGCGATGGAAACGGTTACATAACGGCGGCGGAGTTAGCGCATTCGATGGCGAAACTAGGTCACGCGTTAACGGCGGAGGAGTTAACGGGGATGATCAAGGAAGCAGATCGAGACGGTGACGGTTGTATCGATTTCCAAGAGTTTGTTCAAGCGATTACTTCAGCTGCTTTTGATAATGCTTGGGGATGAAGAAATAAAAGGTATATATTTAGTTTGAATTTTTTGTTTGCTTTATATGGAGATTTCTTTGTTTCTAGAAGATTCCTCTAATCAAAATATATTTTGAAGTATATGTGTGTGATTCCATGGAAAATATTGTGAGTTATTTACTGTTTGATATTTTCTTGGATGAAAGAAAATTTTATAGCTTGAAGAGAAAGCTATCATTGTTGGTCTCAATAATTAGGGTAAAGCTACATTTAGCTATGCTTGAGTCAGAATCAATCCATCGTTTTTGAACCACCTAGTTTATAGACAAAGGTCTCAATAGGCAAAAGAAACAAAAGATTCTCAAAACTTCTAGTAAGAGAATTGTACAAATCCATGTAAAATGGAGTAATTAACATGTAAACAATTTCCTAAGAATGGTTAAGAAGAAGGGAAAACAGATGTGCCGCGAGGCAATGTGGAAAAACTTGGAGCCAATTAACATGCTCTGTCCCTTCTGCTATAGAGTGTGAGTTACTATTACATAAGCTTTAGACCACCTGTTACATCATCAACATTATCAACCGGTCCTGCACATGTAAACAGTTATATTAAACTAATGCACTTGTATCTAAAATATAAGATACTGTATATAACTCCTCTCTTCTACTCCACTTGTATATTAAACTAATGCACTTACCAAGAATAGCCATTACTGTCCTAGAATCTGGAAAAAAATAACAGAACAAATACATTAGATTCTTATGTTTTCCAGACTATGGTTAATTAGGATTTTGAGAGTGGTTTGAATTCCAAATGACAGTAACTATGAAACTCACTTGGAGCAATCTGCGTCTTTCCGGCATCAATGGTGATATGGGTAGGCAGTTTAAGGGACTTTGCTTTTTCCTGTCGGTATCAACAACGTTGTTAGACCTCTGAAGTTGAAATCATCTAAAACAATCTAAATAAGATCTTAGGAGTCTTTCTTCTATTTTCTAACTAAAAATACAAGTTCAAGAACAAACAATCTGCATTCTTGCAAAAGACAAGAAGATACCTTCAGCAATAACACATGTTTAGTAAACTCACTTGCAAAACTAGCACCTCTTCCTCACTCTCGATTTTGACAACAACTTTTGGCTGAGCACAATTTTCCCATCTGCAATAGCAATCAGTTATAAAGAGAACAACCAAAATAAGTTGATTAAAAAAAGATTTGAAGTAGACTATATGACATAGTGTGATGTACCTGTTCAAGGCTTTTGGCGCCCGTTGAAGGAGTTTCTTGTATAAACCTAAAGTTGCATGACTATATATAATGCAATGAGTTACTAATCCAATTTAAGAAATGCTACTGAGGACTAACAGAGAATTGATAACCACCTGCATTGAGCAGCAATCTTCCCTTTACCCATTTTAAGATCATTCCTCACAACCAAAACCTACACAGACAACAACAAACATTTATATCAGCTTCTTGTTTCTTGGTACATTGCAAAAGAGAAAAGAGGCATAGTAAGTCTAGAAACCATTTTGAAATTTTTGCGAAAATCAGCAAGTTTCTCTATTTCGAGGGGTTCCTTGAACTTAGTCTTCTTAATTCCGGTGGATCCTGCATGTATGGCGACAGATTTGGAGGAGACAAAGATTCCGCAGGTTTTTAGTAAAGTGCCGATGCAATAACCAAGTGCAGCTCCAAGAAGTAAGAAATTTATTAACCACATCAAATCCATCATCCTTCAAGAATTAAAAAAAAAAAAAAACAAGACCAGAAACTTCCATTAACTCAAACAATGATGAATCAATGTGGAAAAACAAAATAACTAAAAACTAATGATTCCAAGAAAAACACACTACCAAATTTGGGAATGTAAAGTAAATAAGAAAGTTTTCTCAAGTAATACATAAAGTGAACAAAAATATATAAAAAACTAGCCTCTAAGACATATGCTAGTTTAAATTACACCGACACAAAATCTTTGATTGATAAAGCTACTTCCTTTCATCAAAGACATAAGAATTGGTCGAGAAGAAATTTAATGAAATATGAGACCAAGTAAGGTTTTTCGATTCTGCGGTTTCACCAATGGGGATTTTTAGAAAACGACAATCTAATAAGGTTCTGGTAAGCATTCTAGATTGTTGGAACAAATAAACGAGGGACGATTAATCAAAAGTACGTTGTTACCTTATTCTTCCGGCGGCGGAGCAATGACAAGTCTTTCTTCTTTCACGTTTCAACGATTTAGGCGATAATCTGGTGTTTGGGAACACGAATATGTATGACTATAACATGTATAAAGTCATCGATTTGCATTCCATAGTTTTTGCAATTTTAGAAAAACGGCAGAGTATTGGCTATTGGGCCTTTTGGGTCTTGATGACAAATTTTTTTATCCTAAAATTAGAAATTTATTATTTCTAGTTTTTTTTTTTAAATAGTAAAAATCTTAGATACTAATTTCTATGCTTATTTCTTACACTAAAAATCTTAAAATTTAATAAAATCCTCCAAAAATCTTTACACAAAGTTGTCATTACTCATTAGCAAACAAAACCACTTTTTTTTGTTTTCTTAAAATAAAATTGTTTTTTTATATAAAATCTAGAAGACTTGGTCGATGTACAGTTATTCTCACAACCAAACATACCTAAAAAGTTAAACGCGTTTTCTTACCTTTTTTTCTTTTATTTATTCCCTACGTCAACAACAGCTTCGACCTTATTGTAGATTTTCTTCTCTATTTTTTTTACCAGATTAACCTGTTTCAGCTTTGTTCTTCAAAGCTTCACTTCTCGTTGCAACGTACTAAAGGTAACTTCGCTTATCTCTTCATGCAATTTTCTTCGTTTTTAGTTTTGATTACATGCCGATTCCCACATTCGTTCGAAATTCTGGGTTTCTCTGATGTTATTTACTGCTTTTGCTATAGTTTTTTGTTTTTTTTTGTCCTTGTTGATCATCATGACTTCAAGAGTATGTATATGTCCTGTTTTCTTCTAAATTTTGATATTAATGAAGATCGTTATCGAATTTTGGTTTCCTGGGGAAAAGCCCTAATCTGATTCCTCAATTCAAAGTTGGTTTCTTCAAATCCGATTGCCTAATGAGGCTTCGTTGATTACCTGAAGAAGATGAGTGACAATCTAATGGACAAAGTTAGCTCGTTTAGTGAGCGTCTCAAGATTGGAGGTTCTGAGGTGAGCAAGAAAGTGAGTGCTGGTGTTAGCTCTATGAGTTTCAAAGTGAAGGAACTTTTTCAAGGCCCTAATCCAACTGATAAACTAGTCGAGGATGTGACTTCAGAGAATCTAGAGGAACCTGATTGGGCTATGAACTTGGAAATATGTGATATGATCAATCAGGAGAAGATTAGTAGCGTTGATTTGATCCGCGGGGTAAAGAAGAGGATAATGATGAAGCAGCCTAGGATTCAGTACCTTGCCTTGGTTTTGCTTGAGACTTGTGTTAAGAATTGTGAGAAAGCCTTTTCTGAGATTGCTGCTGAAAGAGTTCTTGATGAAATGGTGAAGCTCATTGATGATCCGCAAACCGTTGTGAATAATCGGAATAAAGCTTTGATACTGATTGAAGCTTGGGGAGAATCAACCAGTGAACTTCGCTACTTACCAGTTTTCGAAGAAACTTACAAGGTTTGGTGTTCGTAACGAATTTGGTTGTATACTTTATCACTCTACTATTTACTAACTAGCTTGAATTATATATATATGTTTGTGATGCCTTTGTTTCAATATTATAGAGCCTAAAATCAAGAGGTATCCGCTTCCCTGGACGTGACAACGAGAGCTTGGCGCCTATTTTCACACCTCCTCAGTCTTTCTCAATACCAGAAGTGGACACCACTGGTCTTCCACAGCATGGACGTGTGCCGTATATTGCTCCTCCTCCTGTACGAAGCTTCACTGAGGAAGAGACAAAGGAAGCTTTTGATGTTGCAAGGAACAGCATTGAACTTCTATCAACGGTTTTGTCTTCTTCACCTCATCAGGAAGCTTTACATGTAATTCAACTCTAAACATCAAATATTTCATGGGGTTTTCAAGTCTTCTGCCAACGTCATGACTCATGAGTGATGAATTTTTCTTTGCAGGACGATTTGACAAGTACATTGGTACAACAATGTCGTCGATCCCAAACCACGGTTCAGAGAATCATCGAGACATGTGGAGAAAACGAAGCCCTTTTATTCGAAGCCTTGAATGTTAACGATGAGCTTGTGAAAACTCTGTCTAAGTATGAAGAGTTGAAGAAACCTTCTGCACCATTAGTTGCAGCTGAGCCAGCTATGATTCCTGTTGATGACTCTCCCATTCATGGAAAAGAAGAAGAATCGCTGGTCAGGAAATCCTCTAGCGGTGCTCGCGGAAGCAGCAGTGATGACATGATGATGGATGATCTTGATGAGATGATATTTGGTAAAAAAGGTTTTGGTAATTCTTCATCTGATGCTACTAATGCTTCTGGAAATGACCCGAAGAAACAGGAACCTTCTACAAACGATGATCTCATTCGCTTCTGAGATGTTTTTAAATTTATTTTAGTGAGAAAACTCTAGTGGATTGGTGCTTGGTCTTTGGCAATGCATGCACAAATTTTGTGTTAGTAATTTAATCTAAAATTAACAAAACAATAAATGAATCAAAAAAGTAACCAACGGTAAATGTTTTACTTGCTCGTCCTCGTATCAGATTTGTGGTAGAACCAGACAGACCCTATACAAAACAGTAACAAAAGTTAAAAGAATCACACAAGAAAAATTAACAAATTTTATCACTTTATTGGCGAAACCTCCAACCCTAATTTGAAAAATTTCATTGTTGGTCTCTGTTTGGGAGGTCAGATGAAGATGAGCATTATCTGCCTCAAGAGTTGTTCTTCAGTGAGAAACTTGTCAATCTGAAATTAACAAATGCATTTGGAATTTATTGGTGGACTGGAGCTAAAGGCACTTTCCTACCGATGCTTAAAAGTCTTAATATTCGCTCGGGAAGGATTTTTTGTGATGATAAGATTCAGTTGCTACTTCCTTGTTTCCCTGTGCTTGAGGTGTTAGAAATGAGTACTATGGTGTGGTTTGATTCTGATGAAACCGTGTCAAGTGCAACTCTCACTAAGCTACTGATTTGCGGCATTCGCTCTGAAAATCCTAAGAGCATATCTTTTGATACTCCAAATCTAGTTTCCTTTATCTACGCTGATTTAGTTGCCGAGGACTATCAATTAGTGAATTTTAAAAACTTATCCAAGGGTCGAATTGCGTTTAGAGTAAGTGACGATCAAATCAAGCGAGTAAGAGAGCCAAATAATGATTGGTTAGAAGATGATGTCGTCCTAAAATTTGGCAATGTGGTGAAGCTTATGAATGGCATACAAAACGTTCAGGAACTTCACTTGTGTCCTGATACTCTCGAGGTCAGTTTTCTTGTTTTTATTCTTTCTTTTTCTGGTGAAATATTTTATTAATTGCAATTATTTTTTCAGGTGCTTTCTCTTTGCTGTGAATCGATGCCAGTGTTCAACAACGTCAAAATGTTAGCTATTTACAGTGAAGAGAGTCGAGGATGGCAAGCATTGCCAGTTCTTCTAAGGAATTGTCCACAGTTAGAACGTCTAATCATGGAGGTACAACTATAAAACCACAAAACTATTTGGACAAAACACGCATATAGCTAACCTTCATTGTGTCGCTTCTGCTTTCAGGGTCTGGTGCACCATGTGACAGATTAGTGTGGTGATGTTTGTGACTGCATTTTTCGCAAGGACAAAGGGCGTTCGCTCAAATCTTGTCGAGTAAAAGAGTTAGAGATTAAAGGGTTTGGAATAACAATGAAAGAGGTGAGCATGATAGAGCATTTCTTGGACTATCTTCCGTGTTTGAAGGAGGTGAAGATCTATATTGAAGAGAATAGTGTTACACAGATTGGCAACAACCCTGAAGAGTCCTTACTTATCTTGCATACGATATCAGAATACAATGAGCTCTATAGTTGCGATGTCGATCTCTACGCGTTTAAGACTAAGAAGCCGATTGCACAATGAAGTCTCTGCAGACCAATACTCGGAGTTTGACTTGGGTTGAATTTTGTTTAATCGGCTTGAAAACCCAAAACCTGAATCCATTTCCTTATTATCTTTGTCTCAAGACTCATAACAGTAATTTGTTTTTTATTTTTCAGTTGACTTTGTAAAAGATTTGCAACATTGTTCAATTTCCTTCTCTGTCTCAGTCAAACCAGAAAGACATTTTCAGGTCAATGGTTTAAAGAAGGCCCAAACCAAATCAATTCAGCCCGAGAAATTATACCCAAAATCTCCAAAATACCCCCCTAAATTCCACACTTCGTCTCTCTCTCTCTCTCTCTCGACTCTCGGACTCACTGGACGTCTCATGAGAAGGTGCCCTACTTTGAAGGGTTTGCGCTGCGAAAATTTGCATTTTCAGTGTTGGTCTTGGATTTGGCCTCTCTACCAAGGTATGTGCCGAAGTTAACTCATACCTTTTGGGCGTTCAGAGTCTCAAAATCAATTTCTCTGTGTGGTTTACTTAACCGCCTTGTTGTTGTTAACTATTAGGGTTTCTCTGTTTGTCAACTAATCGTTGTGTATCTTCTCTGTACAGAAGATGGATCTCTTGAGCAACCTACCTGATGAAGTTCGTTACCATATATTGTCATTTCTGACCACAAAGGAGGCTGTTTTGACATCAGTTCTCTCAAAGAAATGGCGCAACCTGGTTGCTTTTGTCCCTAATCTTGACTTTGATGATTCTGAATTTCTTCATCCGGAAGAGGATAAGCGGGAAAGAGAAGGAATCCTGCAGAGTTTCATGGATTTTGTGGATAGAGTATTAGCTTTGCAGGGTACTTCTCCCATTAAGAGATTCTCGCTCAAGTGTGAAACTGGTGTTTATCATGCTCGTGTGAATAGTTGGATATGTAAAGTACTGCAGCGTCGTGTTACAGATCTTGATCTCTCCATCAATTTCGAAGATTGTTATTTTCTGCCTCAAGAGTTGTTTGTCAGTAGGACACTAGTCAATCTCAAATTCAACACTGAATATGATCTTTATTGGTAGACTGGACCTCAAGGCACTTTCGTACTAATGCTTAAAAGTCTTAAAATTGACTAGGCCATGATTTTTCGTAATGAGAAGATTGAGATGCTTCTTCCTTGTTTCCCTGTGCTTGAAGTATTACAAATAGACCTCAAGGCATTTGGATGTAACTGTGTCTAGTGCAACTGTCACTAAGCTACTTATTAGCTCCACCGTCTGGAGAACCCTTCGAAATCCAAAGAGCGTTTCTTTTGATACTCCAAGTCTGCTTTCCTTTAGCTATTCTGATATAGTTGCAGAGGACTATCCATTAGTTAATATGAAAAGCTTATTCAAGGCTCGAATCATCCTTGTAGTAACTGATGATCAAGTCGAGCGAATAAGAAAGCCAATAACTGATTTGTCAGAGTATGATGTTGTTCTCTGATTCCACAATGCAGTGAAGCTCATGAGTGGCGTACAAAACGTTCAAGAACTTCACTTGCATTCCGATACTATCGAGGTCAGTTTTAATCTCTGGTCTACTTGTGATATATTGATTGCAAAATGTTTAGTTGTTTATTCTTCTTCTTGTTTTCAGGTGCTTTCTCTATGCTGTGAATACATGCATGTGTTCAACAATGTCAAAAAGTTAGGTATTAAGAGTGATGTAGATCGAGGATGGCAAGCTGTGCCAGTTCTTGTAAGGAATTGTCCGCATCTAGAAATTCTAGTCATCGAGGTACAACTATAAAACCACAAAACTAGTTGGACAAAACTTGCAGTTGATACTTACAATAGCTAACCTTATTTGTCTTTCAAGGGTCTGGTGCACGATGTGACAGATAAATGTGGGGATGCTTGTGACTGCATTTTTCGTAAGGAATCGCTCAAATCTTGTCGAGTAAAAGAGTTAGAGATTAAAGGGTTTGGAGTAACAATGAAAGAGATGCACTTGATAGAGCATTTCTTGGACAATTTTCCGTGTTTGAAGGAGATGAAGATCTATATGGAAGAAACTGGTCCTACGCATTACGACCCTCAAGTGTTTGAACTTATCTTGGAGATGGTGGACGAGTACAAGGATTTATATAGTTGCGATGTCCAACTCTTCTCGCCTGAGAAGTGGTCTGAAATTTGACTTGGCTTTACTTTTGTTTAATCGGCTTGAAAACTGTCTCAAACCAAACCAATGACAAAACCTGAATCTTTTTTTGTACTCCGGTTTGGATCATTTTTGCTTATTTCAGGTTGAACTAAGATGCGGTTCAGTTTTTTGAATTGGGTTTCTGTGGTTTGGTTTTTGATTCTGTTTATACATGTTGGTTGTTTAATTTTCAGTATGGATTGATATATACGTATGTACGTATGTCATTATGTGGCTGTATATTTATTATTTCGTCTGTTTTATTTTATTTCTTAGGTTGTTTGATAATCTTAAATTCTTAATCAAGAATGTTTGGTGTTTACTTGCTTCCCATAACACATGCGTGATTGACGTTTTTGACGGACGGTGAATACAACAAGCACACGTTAAAACAACCAAATACTGCGGACAACAAATAAAATATATCATTTATGGTCAAAATGTCCAAAGTACCCCTAAGTTCCGCGTTGATTAACTCTTTTTTTCACTTTTCCTTTTTGTTTTTAATAGAAAAAACATCGACCGCGTAATTTTATAATAAAAAATAAATAGAAAATGCGATCTCTTAATTCTCTCTACGTTGTCCAAAAACCTCAACTCAAAAAAAAAAAAAAAAAGACCAAAAGGTAAAAAAAAAGATATATCCGCCGGTTTCTTCTCTCGCCGGCGTTTTCACAGTCATCGTCACTGTTACCGCCTCCAGACATTACTAATTCAGTTTAAAAAAATCAAAGAGCTGAGATCTTTGGATCTTCGTTGATCCTCTCGTCTTTCTTCTCCAATTTTATTTTAATTATTAATTTTAATTTCTGAAAGATCTCAAGAATAAAAAAATGGGGTTATCGGTGCCATCATAACGTGTATTAGTAAAGCAGTAGTAGTGCTGATGTATTTGGTCACGACTAAGTCCCTTCCTCGTCTCTTCTTCTTCTTCTTCTGCTTCTTCTCTCTCTCAAATGTCCATTTGGGCAACACGACCACATTGATTCCTTGAGAAAATATCTATTAAATTAAGAAAGCGTTTTCTTCTTCTCTCAAAATACCTATCTGGTGAAGATCTGAAGCTTAGCCTTCCTCTGTTACAGCCTCCTCAGGTACTGTAACATCTTTGATTTCTTGTTGATTTTGAATGTGCAAGGATCGAGTTCGATTTTCGAGATTTTGATTTTGATGGGAACCCATATTTTTGTTTAGATATATTTTGGATTTGAAAGTTTGAAATTGGGTTTACTTAGATTTTCCCTCTTTAGCTTCAGATTTAAGCTTCTCCTGTTTTGGTGGGGCTATGAAACAATGATCATTGTCTTTTTTATGTTTTATGGAATATTATGATGAGATTTGTTGTTCTTTAAGCTTAGATCTATTTAATGATCTATTCTGTTAATCTCTCGATTATTTCGAGTTTAAGATCTTTTGAAAATTGTTGACTTGAAGATTTGAGCATTATTACTTTTGCTTACTTTCAGGGATCTGCCGGCTATAAAGTCCGGTGGATATTATTAGACAATGGCGTCTAATAATCATTTCACAAACAGTCGATCCAATCTATCAACAAACTCTGATGCTGCTGAAGCTGGTAGGCATTTACCTCCTGCGCCAAACACTGTCACATTTGCTAGGAGGACTTCCTCTGGGCGCTATGTCAACTACTCCAGAGATGATCTCGATAGTGAACTTGGGAGTGTCGATTTCACTAACTATACGGTTCACATTCCGCCAACTCCGGATAACCAACCTATGGATCCATCCATTTCTCAGAAGGTTGAGGAGCAGTATGTGTCGAGTTCGTTGTTCACGGGTGGTTTTAACAGCGTGACTCGGGCTCATCTTATGGACAAAGTGATTGATTCAGAGACTAACCATCCGCAGATGGCTGGTGCTAAAGGATCGTCTTGTGCCATTCCTGGTTGTGATGTTAAGGTGATGACTGATGAGAGAGGACAAGATCTTCTTCCTTGTGAGTGTGATTTCAAAATCTGTAGGGATTGCTTTGTGGATGCTGTGAAAACTGGCGGCGGGATTTGCCCTGGGTGTAAAGAGCCTTACAGGAACACGGATTTGGCTGATTTTGCTGATAACAACAAGGGGCAGCAGCGGCCTATGCTTCCACCACCATCAGGTGGCTCGAAGATGGAGAGAAGATTGTCATTGATGAAGTCCACTAAGTCTGGTTTGATGAGGAGTCAAACCGGGGATTTTGATCACAATAGGTGGTTGTTTGAGACTAGTGGGACTTATGGTTACGGAAATGCTTTCTGGACAAAAGATGGGAATTTCGGGAGTGACAAGGATGGGAATGGCCATGGTATGGGGCCGCAGGATCTGATGAGCAGACCGTGGAGACCGCTTACTCGGAAACTTCAGATTCCTGCAGCTGTTATTAGTCCTTACAGGTGAAAAAGTTTGTTCTTATTCCAACATATCTCGCCATTTTGTTCAAATTTTCACTGACACATTTGATTTTCTCATACAGGCTTTTGATATTTATCCGAATTGTTGTTCTTGCGCTGTTCTTGATGTGGAGGATTAAGCACAAGAACCCAGATGCAATATGGCTATGGGGAATGTCTGTGGTTTGTGAGCTTTGGTTCGCCTTTTCTTGGCTTCTTGATCAGCTTCCAAAGCTGTGCCCGATTAACCGAGCTACGGATCTCAATGTTCTTAAAGAAAAATTTGAAACGCCTACACCAAGCAACCCGACTGGGAAGTCTGATCTCCCGGGACTTGATATGTTTGTATCTACAGCAGATCCGGAGAAAGAACCTCCTCTTGTCACTTCAAACACCATTTTATCGATTCTCGCTGCTGACTACCCTGTGGAAAAACTTGCTTGCTATGTTTCAGACGATGGAGCAGCGCTTTTGACATTTGAAGCCATGGCTGAAGCAGCAAGTTTTGCAAACATATGGGTTCCTTTCTGTCGTAAACATACTATCGAGCCGAGGAATCCAGATTCATACTTTAGTCTGAAAAGAGATCCTTACAAGAACAAGGTGAAGCCTGACTTTGTTAAGGATCGAAGAAGGGTGAAGCGTGAGTATGATGAGTTTAAGGTTAGAATCAACAGCTTGCCTGACTCGATCAGGCGGCGTTCTGATGCTTATCACGCAAGGGAAGAGATCAAGGCCATGAAGCTGCAGAGACAGAACACAGACGATGAAATAGTAGAGCCAGTCAAGATTCCTAAAGCTACATGGATGGCTGATGGTACTCATTGGCCTGGAACTTGGATAACTTCTTCTTCTGATCATTCCCGTAGTGACCATGCCGGTATCATTCAGGTACATTTCGGTTCTGTTCAGTTATTTCATGTTTTTTTGGTTTGGAGCAATCTAGTTTATTTGGTTCAATTGGATTTAGTTTGCCAAAATTTTGGTTACGTCTATAGATATTTGGTTTGGTTCAGTTTCTATGCATCTCTCTAAGATTAATGTGTTTCAAAATTCTGATAAATGCAGGTGATGTTGAAGCCGCCGAGTGATGAGCCATTACATGGAGTATCTGAAGGGTTCTTAGATCTTACAGATGTTGACATTCGTCTTCCGCTTCTTGTCTATGTTTCACGTGAAAAGCGACCCGGTTATGACCATAACAAGAAAGCAGGAGCCATGAATGCGCTGGTTCGAGCTTCTGCAATTATGTCCAACGGTCCATTCATACTGAATCTTGACTGTGATCATTACATATACAACTCTCAGGCTTTGAGAGAAGGAATGTGTTTCATGATGGATCGAGGCGGTGACCGGCTTTGCTATGTTCAGTTCCCACAACGATTTGAAGGTATTGACCCATCAGATCGGTATGCCAATCACAACACTGTCTTCTTTGATGTGAACATGAGAGCTCTTGATGGGTTGATGGGTCCGGTTTATGTTGGAACGGGTTGTCTCTTTAGAAGAATTGCATTGTATGGATTCGATCCACCTCGGGCTAAAGAACACCATCCCGGATTCTGTAGTTGCTGCTTCCCTCGCAAGAAGAAGAAAAGCCGTATCCCGGAAGAAAACAGATCTTTGAGAATGGGTGGTGACTCGGATGATGATGAAGAGATGAATCTTTCTTTGGTTCCTAAGAAATTCGGAAACTCAACTTTCCTTATTGATTCAATTCCGGTAGCCGAGTTCCAAGGTCGTCCTCTTGCGGATCACCCAGCTGTGCAAAATGGACGACCTCCCGGTGCTCTTACCATTCCTCGTGAGCTTCTTGACGCATCGACCGTGGCAGAAGCCATAGCCGTCATCTCTTGTTGGTACGAGGATAAAACTGAGTGGGGATCTCGGATCGGTTGGATTTATGGATCAGTCACGGAAGATGTGGTCACGGGTTATAGAATGCACAACCGAGGGTGGAAATCGGTTTACTGTGTGACAAAAAGGGATGCTTTCCGTGGTACTGCTCCAATCAACTTGACAGATAGGCTGCACCAGGTTCTCCGATGGGCCACTGGCTCAGTCGAGATCTTCTTCTCAAGAAACAACGCATTCCTAGCTAGCCCAAGAATGAAAATCCTCCAGAGAATCGCTTACCTGAACGTTGGAATCTACCCGTTCACATCAATCTTCCTTATCGTCTACTGCTTCCTCCCGGCGCTCTCCCTCTTCTCAGGCCAATTCATAGTCCAAACACTCAATGTCACATTCCTCTGCTACCTCTTAATCATCTCCATTACACTCTGCTTACTAGCTCTCCTCGAGATCAAATGGTCAGGAATCTCACTTGAGGAATGGTGGCGAAACGAACAGTTTTGGCTCATTGGAGGAACAAGCGCTCATTTAGCCGCAGTTATCCAAGGATTACTCAAAGTGGTTGCCGGAATCGAAATCTCATTCACATTGACATCTAAATCTGGAGGAGACGATGTAGATGACGAATTTGCTGATCTCTACATTGTGAAATGGACATCCCTCATGATCCCACCGATCACAATCATGATGGTGAATCTAATAGCGATCGCAGTCGGGTTTAGCAGGACGATATACAGTGTGATTCCGCAGTGGAGTAAGTTGATTGGAGGAGTGTTCTTCAGTTTTTGGGTATTGGCTCATCTTTATCCATTCGCTAAAGGGCTTATGGGAAGAAGAGGAAGGACTCCGACCATTGTTTATGTTTGGTCTGGACTTGTTGCCATCACCATTTCTCTGCTTTGGGTTGCCATTAATCCACCTGCTGGTTCTACTCAAATCGGAGGATCTTTCACTTTTCCTTGATTTAGAGGTTTGGTTTCTCAGAAAATTCTCTTTCTTTGGTCCTTTATAAAGATTATTTCTTCTGTCCAAAGATGTGAGTCTCTTGCAAGAGGACGGATAGGTTTGGACTCGGAGATGATTGGCCAAGAAACACCAAGTATAGTTGAGCCATAAACACAGAGCAAGTCAAAGAACTTCTCTCATTGTCTTTTTGTTTGTTTGTTTGTTGGAAAAGGACATTTTTTTTTTGTCTTTTTAAATTTTGTAATCTTTTTATCTGTTGATGGAATTATGTATGCTGCTACTGTTAATCTATAATTATTCAATTCAACTCAAGTGCCAGAGTTTTAAATTTATTCATTTCCACTGATTCCTTCAGAAAATAAGGGTGTCAAACGGGTCGGGTTATTGGGTTAAATATTCAGAAACCGACCCATTAGCTAAACCCGTAAATTAGCCCAAAACACTTGTCCCGCCGAAACCCTACCAAAACCTTGAGAATCTTCTCTATGAGGTTTCTAATGGCAACAAATATTTCGGCTTCGAATTTCTTCTTCTCCAAGCCAATTTCTTCTACATAAATTATTTTTTCTTCCGGAAGAACCCTAAGCTTCGTTCCCAGGAATAATGGCTCAGAAATGTGCGATTGGTATAATATCAGCCCTAGCAGCTTCAGCTTCTATAGCGCAATCGAAAGTCGCTGCTGCAGATGGTCCTTTCAATTTCTCTGGATTCTCTCCTTCTCCGAATCCTCAGCAGCAGCAGCCGCAGCAGGCTTCTCCTCCGCCTTTGCAAACTCAGAAGCCACCGTCCACGCCTGATGAAGATTCTTCTGCTGCTCCGCGAGCTCGTAATGATAATCCGAGAACTAGTTCCGGTGGTTTTGATCCGGAGGCACTGGAGCGAGGAGCTAAGGCCTTGAAGGAGATTAACAACTCCTCTTACGCCAAAAAGGTCTTGAACCTTTTTTTCTCTTTGTGTAGTTAGGAATTTTAGTGATTTGATCTTGACTGAAACAATCGAATCATGCTTCGGTTTAGGAAAGTCTACATAGGAAGGTTTCTACTAGATAAGCTGAGAAATGGATTCTTATAGATTATGATTTGTATGATGAAGCTAAAAGAGTCAAGTTTGAGCTTAAAATGGATAGCACTATGTGTTGGTTCTCAGAGTGCTCTCTCTTTATGTGTGTTTATCAGTTGTGGTTTGGCTCACAGTTTGTGTTTGATTCTGGTAGGTTTTTGAAAGTATTAAGCAGCAAGAAGAGACAAAGCAAACTGAGTTTGCAGCAAAGGCGCAAGAGTTTAAAGCTATGCAAGCTCAAGCTGAAACTGTGAGATCAACTAACTTTATGCTCATTATCCGATATTTTGATATTCTTGGATTATGGTGTTACAGCTAAATGGCTGGCTACCTTATAGAAATGAGTCAGCAACTGCGGCACAAAGATCGTATTTTTATCTTAGTAAAGTTGAAAATAGTGCCTTGTGACAAAACCTGCTTCCACTAGAGCCATCAGTGATCCTATTCCTATGAGACGTATTCTCAGCATCATTTCATATTTGGCTTAGCTGGTTCCTGGCAGTGAAGTTGTGTGCCTGACATTTTTCATTTTACAGGAGAGGCAAAAGGTAATATATGATGAACAGAAAAAACTTTCTCAGCACCAAGCACAGACAAAATCGCAGATGGCTCGATATGGAGATGACTTGGCAAGAAAGAGGATGCAGGCATGTAATTATCAAAAGACTTTTACAACACTGGGAAGTTTCTTTTCTTTGCTCCAACAAATTTTGATGTGTATTTAATTTTACAGGCTGAGAATGAGTTCCATAGAGCAAGAAATCAAGAACTTGTGAAAATGCAAGAAGAATCAGCAATTAGGCAAGAACAAGCTCGACGAGCTACTGAGGAACAGATCCAGGCACAGAGACGACAAACTGAGAGGGAGAAGGCTGAAATTGAACGTGAGACCATCAGGGTCAAAGCTATAGCAGAAGCGGAAGGAAGAGCCCATGAAGCAAGACTTGCTGAAGATGTGAACAGGAGAATGCTTGTTGATCGTGCAAATGCAGAAAGGGAAAAATGGGTTGCTGCAATAAACACTACATTCGACCATATTGGAGGTGTGAGATTTAATTCCATCTTTCTGTTGTCTTGTGGTCTTCAATTGTCTTTTTTTGTAGTCTTCAATCATCCTTTTTGGCAGATTTAACTTGGTATGGAAAATCCCTGTATAGACCTTGATGCAATATTAGATAACACCATTCCGAATTAAAGTCTTAATGCTTGGGTACCATGAACTAGTGTTTAGAATAGATATGTGGCCTCATAATCTATACATTGCAGTTGCACCAATAAATGGGTTTTTTAGCTGCAGGGGTTTGACACTTTACTCTTGTTCTCCTAGGCGGTTTGCGTGCAATTCTGACGGATCAAAATAAACTTATTGTTGCTGTTGGGGGTGTCACTGCTCTTGCAGCTGGAATCTACACAACGAGGTAAAGACTATTATGTTATCTGAATGTTGTGAAATTATTTTTCATAATCGGAAGTTCTTGTTGATGAAAGGTTGAGGAAGTGTTTATGCTGTTGATTAACAAATTTCTCGTTTTATATTGCTTGATTATGTTACCTGTCAGTCAGTTGTTCTACAATACTGAAATGTAAACTTAGCCGGTTGCTAAATTTCTTGTTGCAGAGAAGGTGCAAAGGTTATCTGGAGCTATGTGGACAGAATATTAGGACAACCATCCTTAATCCGAGAATCATCAAGAGGCAAGTACCCTTGGTCTGGTTTGCTTTCTCGTGCCTTGTCCACATTGCGTGGTAAGGAGGCAGCTTCCAAAAATGGAAAAGGGTTTGGTGATGTTATTTTGCACCCTTCCCTACAAAAGAGAATTGAACAGCTAGCTAATGCAACCGCCAACACAAAATCCCACCAGGCTCCTTTCCGAAATATGCTTTTCTATGGTCCTCCAGGAACGGGGAAAACTATGGCTGCCAGAGAGCTGGCTCGTAAATCTGTATGTATTCTTTCCACAAATGTTTAAGATATTGCAAAAATAGTTATATAAGACACCTATCCAAATGGACGATGGAGTCTCTACCATATAGAGTTATGACCATATCATGGTTTTCATCATTGTATCTGAAAGTTGAGGTTGAGCTCTTGGTTCTAGGTTGGTCATGGAGTTGGGTTTTGTTCCTTGATCTACTCTTATTTGACTAACGTTTGTAATTCGTATAGGGTTTGGATTATGCACTGATGACTGGTGGAGATGTTGCTCCCCTTGGATCTCAGGCTGTTACAAAGATTCACCAACTGTTTGATTGGGGCAAAAAGTCTAAGAGAGGCTTATTGCTCTTTATTGATGAAGCCGATGCATTTTTGTGCGAGTAAGTGTTATTACTAATATCATATTACAGGCTGGTCATTTCAACACTTTGTTTATGGGTTTGATGTGTTCATCGGAATTTAATAGGAGAAACAAAACATATATGAGTGAAGCCCAAAGGAGTGCACTTAATGCTCTTCTCTTCCGCACGGGTGATCAGTCGAAAGACATAGTCTTAGCACTTGCCACAAACCGACCTGGTGACCTAGACTCAGCTGTGGCTGACCGTGTTGATGAGGTTCTCGAATTCCCCTTACCCGGAGAAGAAGAGCGGTTCAAGCTTCTAAACCTTTACCTAGAGAAATACATAGCTGAGGCTGGTCCAAGAAAACCAGGTTTGTTCCACCGCCTCTTCAAGAAAGAACAGCAGAAGATCGAGATAAAGGGTGTCAGTGAAGAGCTCTTAAAGGAAGCGGCTGCGAAAACGGAAGGGTTTTCAGGAAGAGAGATTGCGAAACTGATGGCGAGTGTTCAAGCAGCGGTTTATGGAAGTGAAGACTGTGTGTTGGACTCTACGCTTTTCAGAGAAGTTGTTGATTACAAAGCTGCAGAGCATCAACAGAGAAGAAAATTGGCTGGAGCCGAATCAAAATGAGATATGCAACAAGTTAATTAAAGTGATGATGTCATCTGCACATTCTCTGATGTTATTTCGGAGGTTTAGGAAGAGATTTGATTCCTATTGTTTCTCCTTTTTTGGTTATAAGGAGAGGTTTTGTACCTGTCTTATTGCTTTAAATTATTTGCCTTTAACATGGTCAAACAACGTCAGAGATTATAGTGCCTACTTTTTTAATCCTTTTTACTATTATGCCCTTCAAACATCAGTTAAAAACTGAAGGAAATAATTATAGCCGCCTGGTTTACGATTTCGACAATTTCGAAAAGTTAGCTGTACTAACACCATGATTGAAACCGATAAGAGTATTTTGTGTATGATCCCCATAAGTTAAAACCACTAGAAATTGGTGAGAAAATTGATTAAACGATATCATTCAAAAGAGAAAATTTTCATACGATTTTGGAATCATAAAAGGCCATTACTGAGGCTTGGAAACAGAGTTATTTACTCGACAAAGGTTATATCAAACCCCAAGCCTTTTCTTGAGCTCGGTAGCATGGAAAAGAAAGTGATATCAGATATTGGATGTTACAACCTGACGAGTGAGGAAGTGAGATCAAACAAAACCACACTTACCAGACGTTTGATCGAAATCTTTTATTAGATAAGGTAGCTGACGATGTTGGAGCATTAAAAGCGATACACAAATTTGAAAATGCAATAAAAAGGAAAGACACCAGAGGAGGTTTCACTTCCAGAATTTGCCTTAGTGATGATGATCTTGTACGTAACGAAGGCCACAGTACTTGCAAATAGCAGGTTCGTTTAGGTCGAGGCAAATGAACTCAATTGGATGACCAAGGGCCGGATTGGTGTCTGCAAGTTATATAAAAGTCAGTTTACATATCAATCAGATATCTACAAAACCAAATATACTGAGAAGCGGAAACAAACCTCCTTCGCAAGCAGCAATCCTTCCATCAACTTTGATAGGTGGAACCTCATTGATCAGTTCCATTGGTGACTTTTTGCTTCTATCCTGTAGAGATTAGTTCCTTAACCAAGTTATTCAAAGCTACCAGATAAGTGAAAAACAAAATATGATGTGTAAACTTGAGAATTAAGCAGAAAGAAGGATTGGTATAGGGCCTATGCAATATAACATACAGGTTTGAAAATCTCACTAAACTAAAAAAAGATCACTAGATGAAATCATTAGTTTTTGATGAAAGCAGAGCTGCCACTTTAACTAGGAACCCCAAGAAAACCTGATAACACAATTTTCTCGAGCATAGATAACAAGGGAAAGTTGATCTGGTATCAAAGGGTAAGTGACAGCAATAACAGAGAAAGCTCAAACCAAATTATTGATTTGACTAACAAATTTAAAGTTATTTTCAGCTAAAGGAACTAACTCCAAGACCGTATCTATCAAGGTAATAGTAGTGACGATTGAACTTTTGGAAAACAAAAAAAGGAAATGCCATTTATTCGAGGAATTTTGTTCACTTATTATTAAACTTGGAAGATACAAAATAAAATAGACATAGTATATTATACCAAAAATCAATGCACCTGATTTCAACCTAATACCCTTAGAATAAGCAATCATAGATTATCACAGGGAAGCATGAGAACATTTTCTTCTAACATTAAAGCTATCTCAGTTTTTTTCCACTCCCAGTCTACTCCCAAGCCCTTTGGGCTAATTTACAGTTTAGCACTGTATTATGGTTAAAGATTGATTTAAATGAATTTCTCGAAAATTTTATCCCATATAGTTTTCATCCCATCAACAACAATTCTTCAGGTAATAGAACAAAACGTAGAAATACTTAAGAAAAATAAACCTAATGTGCTAAGAAATTCAAACAACTTCATTCACTAGCCAGCTCATGCCATGAATACAGATAGTTTCAGCAGAAGGAAATCGACAATTATACCGGATTAGCAAATCGTAAACACTCCAAATCACATGATCTAACCCTAGAGGAGATCACACAGAGTAAATTCCCCGACTAACCCAGACTGTTCACAACAGGAAAAATGTAAATCTCAGATAGATTAAATCGGATCGGCAAGTACCTGCATCCATTTGGCGGTGTGATTGCCCACAAAATCGTCTGTTGGAATGCCGAGTTGGGTGCTGGCTACACTAAAATTTCTCCTCAAAGATGGAAGAATCTGCGATCGGATTAGGGCTTTCAGGAGATTTGACGCCATTGCTTCAATACCGGAAGAATCAGAGGTAAGGGTCTGTCAATCTAGCGAGAGAGAACAAGCAACAACGCGGTTATTTGGGCTTGATTTATAACATGAAGGCCCACTTGTTTTAAGCATATAAAGGCCCATTGACCCCAAGACCCATTGCCTTGTTGTGCTTTGACTTATCCTTGTTATTCTTTGGGTTTGATAGATGATTAAGCTATATGCTGCTGAATAATGTTTCTTGGAAATTACAAACGAAAAAATGAACATTTTTTAATTAGATTTTGATTCTGATAGAATATTCTACTACGATAGAATAGAAAATCACTAAAGAAATGTAAATGAATGATTGACAGATTGAGTACTAAAAATTATTGTCACTAAAAACAATAGAATATCCGCGTTTCTATAGTTGTGCATACGAACAAAGGCTTTTATTTTCAAGGATGTGAAGTGTAAAAAATTAAACTTCCGACACAACTAAACTCCCAACTAAAAACAAAACCTTCAACTTATTCATTCACGAGCAACCGCAATCAGTTGCTTTCCCACGTTCTTACCATGGAAGAGTCCAATCAAAGCAGAAGGCCCCTTTTCGAATCCTTCCACTATATCCTCAACATAAGTTATCTTCCCTTCTCTTATATAAGGAAGCACAAAATCCAGAAACTTGTAGTATTTGTTGAAGAAATCAGAGACCACAAACCCTTGAATCCGAATCCGCTTGTAGATGACAGTCACAAGGTTGTGCACACCTTCTTGGTCCTCCAGATTGTACTGTGAGATCATTCCACATACTGCAATACGGCCGTGTAGCCTCATGTTTAGGAGCACTACGTCTAGCATTTTGCCTCCTACGTTCTCAAAGTATATGTCGATTCCTTCCGGGAAACACCTGGTGAGAAAAATTGTCTCATAGATTTGAGTCAAATCTCTGTTTCGTAAAGCAAATAGATATAGATTAGAATTGAAGTGTTTATTTACCTCGTCAGGGCAGCATTAAGGTCTTGCTCTTCTTTGTAATTGAAAGCTTCATCAAACCCCAACTTGTTCTTGAGAAGATCGACCTAGCAAAGCTCAACAAAGAAACAAGTCACTCTCTTGATAGAAAGACAAGCATAAACCAAAGAATCGAAGTTTATTGTGTGATAAGATAATAGATCAACGGCTCAAATTTAAGTAAAGTCTGGTTACCTTTTCCTTGCTGCCAGCACTTCCAACCACATAACAGCCCATGATCTTTGCGAATTGTCCCACGAGTTGACCAACTGCACCAGATGCAGCTGATACGAAGACAGTTTCTCCTTTCTTAGGAGAACATATTTCATAAAACCCAGCATAGGCAGTCATACCAGGCATACCTGTCAGAAACAGAGGAATGCTTCTAAGACCGCAAATAACTAGTGAAACTTGTAGGGCTTTGAATAGATTTCTTAGCGACAGAAGCAACTATTCTCCATGATTGTGAGCTTATGTAAATAAAGCATACATTATAACTCAATGTATCATGCCAATAATCATAGAGAGAAACATATCAAACATTGTAAAGCCAGCTTACTCACTATCAAGTTCACATTTTCTCTGAATTTACCAAGTGAATCACAAACATGACCAAAAGAGAAGCTGAGATAACATACCGAGAAGTCCAGTGTAGTAAGATAACGGAACATCAGTGTGTTGGATCTTGAAATGTGAAACCTTTGGATTTATAACACTGTACTCCTCCCATCCAACAACTCCCCAAAGTAAGTCTCCCTTTGAGTAATCTGGGTTCCCAGAATCTATCACTTTAGACACTGCATACCCATAAATTGGCTGCAAACAACACAATGAAAACATTAGCACCAGAGAGACTAATAAATAATCCCAAAAGAACAATCACTTCTAATAGAAGTCAAATTTCTTACAATATTCATAAGAAGCATTGCAATGGGCACAAAATTGAATAAAACTTTTAAGTAACAGAAATGTTCTAACATGTACACAACCAGACCAGAACATTTAACCAGATTCAAATCACAATTTATGTCTCAAGGAGATTAGCGAGACCATCGAATTATTTTAATGAATTAATAAGAGACATCGTACTAGAATAGAATAATGTTTCTGAATTTTAAAATAATTATTCAAATCCAACCCTGCTTCAATAGTGACAACAAGCTTGAAACGTAACAAAACCCGAATCGAGGATTCCCATATTTTCAAAAGAACAAATCTACGAAATGCGTAAACTATAAACGTGGTTTGTACTGTACCTCGCCGGGTTTGTAAGGTTGAGCGAGCGCAGCAGTGGCGGGATCGGGCTTACCCATGCGAATGCGCATGTAAGGATCGCAAGACAAATAGAGATTCTTCACCAGAACCGACTTAAATCCCTCCGGAATCTTTAAATCGACGGTAGTATCTTTGAAGATGAGGTCTGATTCCTTGGGGAAACCGGTGACGTAACCTCGGAGTATGACCTGCTTGTTGTTCGCCGTTGCGTCGTCTCTTGAGGTTGTCATTTCTCTGATTTTTTTTTTTTATCTCTAAAGTTGATTTTATGTTCTCCCTACGTTGAGGACGCGTGTGTATTTATAGGCTTTGTGATTCGTGTGATTATAAAGCTACAACCGCTAAAAGAATATGATTCTCGTATTATTTCATGTTATGACGTTAAATAATGTGTTGTGTAATAATCAGTGACGTCACAATGTTTCATAGTTCATAGTTCTTAATACCTGGGCACAATGTTGAATCTCAATTCTCACATTATTTTCGTATAAATTTTTTCAAATCAAATGTAGCTTATGTGGAACAAAAATAACGAATAAAAATATGAATGGGTGAGTTGATTGGCGACATGAATTTTTGTTTTTTTGTCAACGATATTCATTTTATTGGATTTGACAATGATACAAATCACTAGGCTATATCTTACAGTGAACGTAAAATATAAATTTCGAATTTAAAAAAATGACAAACGCACAAAATCTTTATCGCAAGCTGCACATTTTGTTCAAACAGTGAAACTATGTGGTATTATGACGATGCCACCAGCGTTGTTGTTGTGTTTGCCATTCAGAGCCTCAAATCAATGAAGAAGCAGAGATAAATGGAGTTGCTATGATAAACCACCTTTTTAGAGACATTTAGCTTCGATTTCTTCAAGAGTGAGACCCTTTGTCTCTGGCACAATGAAGTATATGAAGAAGAGAGACAGTACACATATCACTCCAAATCCACAGAACAATACTCCAGCTCCTAGCATCTCCTGCAACATAAATCAGGTGAGCTATATCAAATCACAAAAGTTCCATAATCTCAGAAATAACAAGAAGAAGAAGAACTAAAAAGAAAAGGCTCTCTTGTGTTAGTCTCCTAGTGCATCATCACTGTAATTAGCCTAGGGGTGTCGCTAGGAGTTTGTAGCTCAGATCTTTCAGTTAGTTAGCTGAGAGAGGTAATGGCGAATCTCATGCTTCTGGAATTCTTTATTATTTTACCTTTAGAGGTGAGAAAGCGAAAGTCACAAGGGCATTTGTGCCGAAATTCACAAGCACTGCTATACTGATTCCTCGGCCTCTTAATTTTAAGGGAAATATCTCTGAAATCATCAGCCAACCAATAGGGCCAAAAGATATCTGCAAGATTGGTGGCAAATCTTATAAGATCATATACAAAATCTAAGAAAATATCAACACACATATGACGTTTCCACAGATGGAACTTTGATAAGGAAATTTAACCTGGTAACAGCCCACATACAGTAGCAATGCAGCTACAGCAACAGCTGGTACAGTATTATAAAATATGTAGTAGGACCCTAGGAGGAACAATGAGATCACCTGTTACAGAATTTGAAATAACATGAGACTAAATTTCCAAATCATATAATCGAAAAAGACTGAAAATACGGAACTTGATGAAACAAAAAGAAAAGAGAAATATTGAAGAAGTCAGAGGACAGACCATGCCACTAACACCACCAAGAAGTAAAGGTCTCCTTCCAAGTCTGTCAATAACGATAACAGCAACTCCTGTCATAACCAACTGCAACAGTAAAGGACGGAGGTCAAGTCTTCGAAAGCAAAAATACAAAATAACTTTGCGGCAGAAGAGATTTGTTCACAAGAATAAAATGGTTTGAAATGTGCTAAGCATTCATACTTACTACTTCTAACATTGGTATTAGAAATACTACAAACCGTATCAATCCTCCAATCTTTCATAGCAAAAAAATTCTGACATGTCAAACCAGATGGAAGAAAATGAATACCTTCAATAGACCAAGCAGAATTGAGATCCGAGTTGCATCAGCTGCAGCAGAAAAGCCGGCAGTCTAACAGGTAGTGTTAGTGGTAAAAAGAAATAAGTCAGATTTTCTCACGAGTTTCCTCCTAGTGCAACAAAATCCAACTTAATTAGAGATGAGAAAAAACCTGCAGTATTGATGGAGCATAATAAAGTACACTTGGTTGCCCAGTTATCTGCGATTTGAAAAAGTAAAAGTTTATTTAGTAACTGATCTTTTTCAGACGGAACATTTGATGAATTGAGTGCACCAACCTGTTGTAACAAGACTAAACCTCCTGCAATAGTGAGAGCTTTTAAGCACTTGCCTTGAAACAATTCTCCAAATGTAGCTTCTTTATCCTCACCCACAAAGGAAAGTTCAGCCAAGATCTCGTTTATTTGTTCAGCTGCTGAGTCAACTACGACAGGCCCTCTAAGACGGCGAAGAGACCTAATTGCAGCCTGTTGAAGATTCTCCACATTTCCTTTTCCCTGGAGAGCGCGTAATAAAAGCCACCTAGGAGATGCCGGTAGCCAACACATTCCAATTCCCATAATAACTGGCACAGGGAGAATCGTTGCGTACATGTAACGCCAACCAGAAATAACCGTAACCCAAAGGCTACCGATTCCATAACCTCCCTTCATAAAATTATATGTGTCAGTTTAACTGAGAGGACTGAAAGGTTTCAAAACAGAGTAAAGCAGTTCTTTAACTTCAAATAAGCAATAAATTTCAAAAACCCTCAGAGCTTCGAGAACTTACAACCATCCCAAGGACAGTGGAGAATTCCTTTAGTGATATCATCCGTCCACGTATCTGACTTGGTGCAGTCTCCGCAATGTACATTGGAGCCGCGTGCATAGTCTAAATGTCAGGGAACATATCAACTTTTAGTTAAAAGAATGCTAAAAAATGTAATCCATAGCTGCAAGGATTCACACTTAGTAAAACAAACATCTTAATGTGGTAAACTAGAATTATAAACAGTGGATCTCAACCTTGTGAAACAGAATGAGACAGGACAAGAAAAATAGGAAGAATTCTATCTCGCACTGTCTCTATATATGTGCATTCCTCTGTCCGAAATTCCAGCAATCAATGAATTGAAGAAGTGAGCCAATATCAAAAAAATGCATAAACTGCCAGTTGGTCTATGTGTGGTCGTATGTGAATGCATTAGGTAACACATGCTCAGTAATAGAGGGAAGCATATTTCTACCAAGCAGCTATTTTGTGGAAAAGTTGACTTTGATTGATTACTTAGTTCAATGCATGATCCACATTGGAAGATCACACAGGCATGTACAAGTTTTAGCATGTACACACTTAAGATGCATGATCTATCTTACCAATCCAATCCCGATGCCATACATAACCCGTCCAATTATCAGTACGGAAAAGACAGGTGCTAGTGCAGTCACAATGGCTCCAACAAGATATAAGAATGCAGCCAGAATCAGCTCCTTTCTTCTTCCTTGAAAAATTCAACCCAACAATTCAATTTCTTTCAAATGGAGACACTGCTACATACCCAGATGAAGGAGGTTAAGACAAAACCAACCTATAGTGTCGGCAACAGTAAATGCAACAATGGAGCCAATTAAAGCACCATACAGTGAGCCACTAGTCTGCACAAAATTTTAAAAATATTTTAAACAAATTTCCTTCCCTCCCACAAGAAAGACCAAAGCTCCACTAGAAAGGAAACAAAAACAAAAAATAAAGCAATAACTAACATGTAAAAGAACCAAGAAATATGGAATATACTCACAACTATACCAACATCCACTGATGACAAGTTGTACCATGAAATTCCACTTAGCGTAGGCGACTGTACAGGAGGCAAAAGCAGAGTAGTTAACAGAATCTTAAACGGGTTACACAATCGAACAAATATACATGCACAACAATTACAGGAGAAATTCAAGAGAACACAATGACACTACAGTTTTAAGGTTAAACCATTACCTTAATAGAAATGGTTGCACAAGATGTTGCACCAATTTCATAACCAAAAAGCAGTGCTCCAAGAGCTGGAAATAGAAACCTGCAATAAATTACTTCTTAGAATGCTTTTAGGAAAACTTGTGTAATGTGAACAGGCAACAGATTCCCACTTGCCTTTAGCAAAAAAAAAGTTGGCAACAAACTACGAATAGCAATAAAAAAAAATCTGGGACCAGTGTTATTAATAGGTGTTGGTAACAAAAAAAAAAAAAAAAAAAAAAATCTCACGGGGGAATGGCTGCAAGAACAGAGTAGTTTTCTGGGCTGTGGTTCTCCTTAATCAGAGGTTCCTTTTGAGCACAAATCCCATCTGAAGAAGAATTACCTTCCTACAAATAATATAGAAATTTGCATCAGAAAAATCATTTATCAGGTAGCTTAGTGACTTGATATCAATTAGGATTGTATTTCAAACCCAGAAGCTAAAGTTAATTCTCATGCTTAAAATTGAAATCCCAATTTCACAAGCTCCACATATTACAGAGAGATCAAAATTAATTTCCCCAATATAAAAAAAAATAATTCCAAAATCAAGTCAAACCCTAACCTATACATTACATTCAAAACTCTTTTAAAGCCCTTTAAATCGACGGGGAGAAAATCAAACAAACAAAACTCAGTACAATTTGTTCTCGGAGACCTAAACCTAACGAAGAAATAAGAAAATCATCAAAGACGATGTGTAAAGAACAAAATGCGAAACCTGTTCAACAGAATAGATCGTTTGCTTCTCAGAATCAAACCCCATGGCGACGGAAGCTTGAGATGGATCCCGACGCTCGTAAGCGTGGTTTTTTCCCAGATAAAGATCTCCTTTTGGGCTTGTACAAATAACTTCTCTGATTTGAGCTCAACGAGATTGAATTCGCAGAGGAGAGAAGAAATGTGAGGAAGAGAAACGGCAATTTTGTCAGGGTGATTATAACAGTTAACGGAACAGTGAAACGAGCTTTAAATAGTCCATCTTAATTTCAAATTAGGATATTGTTTTCCAATTTGAAAACAAATCTATTTTACCAGTTAGTCTTTTAGTAGTGCTTAGCATAATAAGTATTGGATCTATTTCTGCTTAATCAAATTTCAATTTCGATTTCTTTTTCTTGTTTAGAAAATTTAGAGACAATTGGCGACAAAGTTGACCCAAAAACGACAAAGACAGAATAAAAATGAAAAGAAAAAATCCAATTCCAAATTAAAAACGTTTTTTTTTTTGCTGGAAGATAATAAATCCTATTTTTAATAAAGCCAGCAATGCGTACCATTTATGATTTATCTGATGATATGTATCCATCTTGGGAAAAATATCTCACATATTTTCATGGAAGATATTTTTATTGGTTTTAAATTAGAAAACTCTATATTTAAGTTTATTATACAAAAAGAACCCCCTTTACGCTTTGCAAACCTACCTCTAGATTCTGCCATGAAGCTATTTGATTAAAATATTTTTCAAAATACATCAATTTATATACCTTCCTCTTCAGAGGTGAAGAAACACAAGACAGTTAAGTACTGATGAGAAAATTATTAAACAGCATCAATTATAATTCCAGTTCCAAAACCCAATTGTTCAGCTTTAGATCCAAACCAGCTTTTATTAAAAAGACTCAGAAACAAAAACAACAAATCACTCAGAGAAATTCCCACCGAGCACAAACCAGATCTCATCTTCTTACTGAGTCTTGGCGGGTACCCATGATTGGTACCGAGTCCAGTTCTTTTGCCCAGGGTTCAAGGTATGTCCCTTTGAATGGTAAATGTATGCATCACCTTCTCCAGAGAAGTTCTCTTTATGCTCAATCCCATACCTTTTCGGTTTCAAACTCAAGAGCTTCAAACATAGAGACATTGATATTTATTTTCAAGTTCTGAAGCAATTCATATAAATACCAATTTAAACGAGATAGCGAGTGAGAAATGGGTTTTGGTTTTACCTCATCTCCAGTGTGATCAGTGATGAAATGAAGCCACCCATGCCATTCTGCTGGTACTTGAGATGCATTGTAACGATCCTTTGACGCATACTCAACCCATCTGTGCCTACCTGTTAACAAAGTGATTGCATTGTATGTTTCAATGTAAAAGCATATTGACTAAACATTCCATAGAGATACATGTATAGTTTCACAGCTATATCTTTAACAGATAAAGATCTTTTAAGCAAGAAGTAGAGCACATATTTCTAAAAAACTATCACATAATTACAACTTGGGCATTTAGCCATTTACTGAACAAGGCTATACAGATCTCTGGTGAAGTACGTTAAAGGTTCATTTTTCTCTTACTCTGACTTGATTGAGTCATCTAATCATGCTGTGAGCTGACACATAACAAATGCTGAAAGGTTATAAATTCCATGACCACACCAAATGCTAGAACTCGGAATAGACAAACATTTGAAGTGAATTCTCTAAGCAGTATTCCCAAAATAGATAGTAACTGATATCATGAATTTTAATTGTGGCAAAAGCATGACTGTAAATAGGTAACACTTGAAGTTGAACCACGTACCATATTGAGTATCACCCAGCTTCTGGTAGTATTTGTTACCGAACTTGTCGACACCAATAAGTGTTGCTCCTATGTTGTGTATTTTAGTTTGCCTTAATCAAATAAAGACGTAAAACAATATTGATCAGCAAGCTAAATTACAAAGAATGAGAAAACTATCAATAAGACACAATATTCAAGTATAATATATGATCCACTAACATTCAGAATCAGCAGCCAGACATAAGATGGATATCCTGATGAAAAGCGGAAACAAAAATTGTATATATATATATTCATAATTCTCCACAATGGCAGAACAATTTCTGAATGTAGGAATCAAATGACACTACTTTGAAATGCTTAAAAAGTGTAATATTTCACATTTATATTACAGATACACAGACACATACATGTTATATGTAGAAAAGTTCATCTAAATGCAGTCAGATTCACCAATTATATAGATTCTATAAGAAAGACAGATCCAACTTAAATATAATTCTTCAAGAGGCAGATAAATTTTGTCGCCATTATCATTATCTATGCCATTTTCTAAGAGAGAGAACAATATTACTTTAGCTTCAACCTCTATCGTGAAACAGACCTCACCAATTTTCGAGCTCTTCAACTCGAAATGCCATCTGGCATAACTCTGTCAATTCCTTCAAACATGTAACTAGACCATCTCTGGAATATCAAACATCCTTTACTGTAACTATTTCTTTGCTGAGCTCCGAGTCAACTTACATAACATCTATGAGGGAATTGACAGAATTATGCCAAAATCAGCAGTTCGAGTTGAAGAGTAGTAAACCAATTCAAACTTTGGCGAACTCCGTTTCACAGTAGATTGAAACTCACACAGAAACGGCCACAACCATTTAAATCATATACGTAATCGCTACAGGAGTGAAACACTAAGCTTTTAAATATCAAAAATAAATACTTACAAGAGGTTCCCATCTGGTAGGCATCTCCTGTAATGAGAGGAAACAAACAAAAAAAAGTAGAAAGAAGCAATTAGAAAAATGCCATAAACTAGAGATTACAACAATCTTAAAATTACAGGTTTAACGGGATCGAACAAATCAAATCCAGGGAAATCCCAGAAGAAATTAAAGAGGTAAGAGGACGAGAGAGTCGATGAGAGAAAGAAAGAACTAACAGGAAGCCTTCTTCTCGGATCATCCTGATGAAACCGCCGAGACCTTTCTCCCGAAACGCCTCCAACGCACTCTTAGCCACCGTCAAAGCCATCGTCTTCAGCTCTCTCTCTCTGTCGGAATCAGGATTCGATTTGATGTCGTCGAAATAACAAGGAACACATTTGATTTTGATAAATGCTTCCCAAAACGCACCGTTTTATATTTGTTACGTGTTGTGTTTACATGACTCGCCTAGATTGAGGTTTCATGGGCCAAATGCTCAGTATGGGCCTATGGCCTCTCATCTGTAGCAAAAAGAATATGAAGCTGAAACATTTTTTTAATGTGAAGCTAAAGCATTGGTTACTATGATATAGATTTAAATACAAGCTTCAAATCTAGAGAAATTCCTAAAAAATACCACACTTTTTGTTGTCAAAATTACCACCATTAATTTAATGTTCCACAAATTTTTGTTTCCAAAAATACCACTAACACAAAAATTAATTTTATAATTATAATTTAAATTTTTGAATTTGGGTTAACTATTTTATATTTAGGGTATAGTTTTACGGGGTATAAAATCCTAAACTTTAAAAATATGTAATTGAGAAATTTATGGTATTTTGTGGTATAAATAGAAAATTTTATGATATTTATGGAAGAAAAACATAGTATAGTAGTATTTTAGATAATTGCCCTCAAATCTAATAGATAATGTCCTCATAAGTCATAATGATATTTCATATTTCATATTTCAGGAAAATTGCTATTGATGAAAACTCTAGAACAACGATAAACAAATGACCATGATAATATGATATAAATACATAAATACAAAAAAAAAGTTATTTAATAAGCTTTTCAAAAAGTAAACATCATTTCTTGTTTTTGACATAAAAAGTAAACTTAATTATATTATTTTATTTCATATGATTATAATAATTTCCTTATAATTCAAATTTCAAAGTAAATACTTTGAACGGCGTACTGTTTACAATTCACCAAAGGCGGTCAACGGAAAAAATAAAATAAGAAGAAACAAAAATAGAAGTCAGTCGTTTTTCTCTCCGTCCCTGCGTCAATCTTAAGCTGGTCTTTCAAAAACCTCTGCCCATATATTTAAACTGCCTCTCTTCCCCTACCGCTCTACAAAACTCTCTCGAAATTTGCTTCCCTCCATTGATTCATTCTCTTATTTTTTGGTTCTACTGGAATTTGCGCATCTTCTCCGCCATGGCTGCTGAGAAGTTAAGGGACTTGAGTCAGCCGATTGACGTCGTTTTACTCGATGCCACTGTTGAGGCCTTTTACGCTACCGGATCTAAGGAAGAAGTAAGTCCATTGTTTATAGTTTCTCCGATAATTTCAACGATGAACGACTTAAACCACCATTATCACTGTTAATGCGACGTTTCGTCTCTTTTAGTTCGATTTGGGCGATAGCGTTTTCCTCTTGAGGGATGCGAGGGTTTAGTATTCCCGATACGAATTGGATGCTAGGGTTTAGTATTCCCGATAACGATGCTTTTGAATTTGCGCATCTTCTCCGTCTTTGATGCTTTGCTTTTAATAACGATGTGTTATGTAATTTTCGTTAGTAACCCAAATTTTTGGCATATGTGTGCTTTCCCTTGCAGCGAGCTTCTGCGGATAATGTATTGCGGGATTTGAAAGCTAATCCTGATACTTGGCTTCAAGTGGTTCACATTCTACAGAACACTAGGAGTACGCATACAAAGTATTTTGCTCTTCAGGTAGGTTTCAGTGTGTATATCTATTTCCACTGTTATATATCATGTCCTACATCCATTCCAAAGAAGAGATGTAAGGCAGACATCATTTGTATTCTATTGTTTAATATCCTGCACCACGACTAAAGAAAGGGTTAATTTCAGGTGCTAGAAGGTGTTATCAAATATAGGTGGAATGCATTACCCGTTGAACAACGTGATGGAATGAAAAATTACATCTCTGAAGTCATTGTGCAGGTATATATTTGAGAGGCATTATGTTTTTTTTTTGGTTTATGGTAAGTTAACTGAATTTTTTTTATAATGAATTTTCTGTTCTGTGTAGCTCTCAAGGGATGAAACATCTTTCAGATCGGAAAGGCTTTATGTCAACAAGTTAAATATCATCCTTGTTCAGGTATCTTCGGGGTTTCATGCTAACAACAGAGATGTTTGCTTATTTGCATTGTGTCCTCCTTTGTATGTTCACTATCTATTTACTTGTGATGTTTTATCTGGTAAGGCTTTGCTGAAGCCAACTTCGCTTGAATTTTTTTTTCTGCCAATTCATTGAAAAAGTTTGTTTAGTCTTTGGTGAATAACATATGATGTGATGCGTGTACAGATCGTGAAACATGAGTGGCCGGCAAAGTGGAGAAGCTTTATTCCTGATCTAGTTAAAGCTGCAAAAGCTAGTGAAACTATCTGTGAGAATTGTATGGCTATTTTGAAAGTAAGTAATAATTATTGTCTAAGTGCCTTTGCATTAATTAAGTTCATGGTGTACTTAAATAACATTTCTTCTTTTCTTTAGCTCCTAAGTGAAGAGGTCTTTGATTTCTCAAGAGGAGAGATGACTCAGCAAAAGATACAAGAGCTGAAAGAGTCTCTAAACAGGCAAGTTAGATTTTCAGGAAGTTTACTTTATTAGAATAAAGTAGAATCAAGAACGAACTATGTTCAAATCTGTCCCTAATTTGTAACTGTTATGTTTTGCATACTTTACTGATTTATTCTGCTTTCTCATCTGCAGTGAGTTTCAACTCATTCACGAATTATGCCTATATGTCCTCTCAGCTTCCCAAAGACAAGAGCTTATACGTGCAACACTCTCTGCGTTGCATGCCTATCTTTCTTGGATTCCGTTGGGCTATATATTTGAGTCCCCTTTGGTAATATATTTGGAATAAGTTGAAAGAAAGAGGTTAACAAGTCTCAGATTTACAAAATCCTCATTACTGATCTGGTTATTCGCAGCTGGAGACCCTACTGAAATTCTTCCCTGTTCCAGCATATAGGAATCTCATGCTTCAATGTCTATCAGAGGTATGCCGGTTTATAGTTCGGATTTTCCTGCTGTCAATATTTTACTTTCATAATTTAATGACTTGTGTTTTTCTGACAGGTTGCAGCTCTTAATTTTGGGGACTTCTACAATGTACAATATGTCAAGATGTACAGCATTTTCATGAATCAGTTGCAGGTAGTGCTGTTATCTTTGTTTTGTTGGTTCTATTTGTTTTCATGGCTTTGTTCATTAATGTTACTACTATAGTCTCACTTTTATTTAGGTGATGTACTTTTTATGGTCGTTTACTGGTTCTGTACTATATCTTGATTGACTTTCATGTTACTTTGGCTTCTTGATTGATGCCCGTACTTGCTCTTATATCTGCAGGCAATGCTCCCTTTAAATCTAAATATCCCTGAGGCATATTCAAATGGAAGTAGTGAAGAACAGGCAAGTTTTATTTCTGTGCAGTAGGTTCTGCCGTTCTGGCCATTCTGTATTTTACTGTAACATTTTGAGATAATGACTGTATATCTTCTTTACCACCAGGCTTTTATTCAGAATTTGGCACTGTTTTTCACTTCGTTTTTCAAGGTAATTTCTTTCTTTTTGAGTAAGATATATGTCAGGTTGTTTTTCCTGGAATTTTTGGCTTTAGATGTGTAACTGAGGGGTGATGAGTTGCATTTGTTTTGCTAGTCTTTCTTTCTTTCATATATTTATGCACTTCAGACATAATAATGTGCTCTTTCGTTTTGCAGTTACATATAAAAATCCTAGAATCTGGACCCGAAAATATTTCTTTATTACTTGCGGGTCTGGGATATCTCATTAGCATATCGTATGTTGATGACACTGAAGTATTCAAGGTATGTGAAATTACAATTGTTAATACTTTTATCTGTTGATGCAGTTTTAGGTTTCAGTATTATTTTTATTAATTACCAGAATGGTCTCATGTTATTTGTCAATGGTTTGGAAATTGACAGCTTTTGCTTGCTTACGAGTGAACAGGTTTGTTTGGACTATTGGAATTCATTAGTCTCGGAGTTGTTTGGGTTGCAACATCATACCGGTCACCCTGCGCTAACTCCAAGTCTGTTTGGATTGCAAGTATGATGACTTCTTTATATGTTCTTTTATAAAATGGAAATCAGGATTATATACTGTATTGGTTGAACTTTGCTTTGAGGTGTTTCCTTACTTACCTTGGGTCTTGATTTTCTTATTTTCAGATGAATTTCCTTCCTTGTACGGTTGATGGTGTTAAATCTGAAGTCACGGATCGGCATAAACTTTATTCAGATCCAATGTCAAAATTAAGGGGACTCATGATTAGTCGCATGGCTAAGCCTGAAGAAGTGTTAATTGTTGAGGACGAAAATGGGAACATTGTCCGGGAAACTTTGAAGGATAATGATGTTCTTGTCCAGTATAAGGTAACAACTGTACACATGGCCTATCTTGATATACACCATGGATTATACATAGTTATTAAACAAAGTATTTTAATAAATTTGTGGCAGAAAAGTATTTAGCTACTTTTACTATTATTATGAAATATAATTATTAATATTATTGTTTAATAAACTATTTATGATTATATGGTATTCCTATCTCATATTTTGCACCGTTGCAGATAATGCGGGAGACATTAATCTACCTCTCACACCTTGATCATGAAGATACCGAAAGACAGGTACATATTTTGAGGGAAGTCAGATTGTCCTTATTCTCTGGAATGATAGTTTATAAGTGTTAATGGTTGCCTACGAAATATATTGAGTATTAGCTTTTGGATAATTATGATAAAGTACAGTGCCTACGAAATTCTTACAATTTATACGTAGAAGTGTTAATAATTGGGGACTATTGATGCCAAAATTGTTGTTGAATTGATGCCAAATTTTTCTTACTCCTACTAAGATGTTGAGTAAGCTAAGCAAACAGCTGAGCGGAGAGGAATGGTCATTGAACAATCTGAATACTTTATGCTGGGCTATTGGGTCTATTTCTGGTTCCATGGTAGTAGAACAGGTAAGATCTCCGCTCTCAGTGTCTTCTTGTTTTTTCAACGAACAACAGTTAAGATTTTCGTTTGTAATGCAGTAGCAAATAACTTTTTGGCTCTAGGTATCTTGTAGCATCTTTCTAATGTTATTAGTGGTCTCTCATTGATTTATGGTCGATTTATGTTAGATTGGTTTCACCACCTGTGCTTTGCAAATTTTGTGTCCTTTACTAATAGTCTGAACTCTCTCTTTTCTTTTTCAGGAAAACAGATTTCTAGTGATGGTTATTCGTGATTTGTTAAGTTTATGCGAAGCCGTCAAGGGAAAAGACAATAAAGCTGTTATTGCAAGCAACATCATGTGAGTTTGTTTCTATATCAAGGATATAGTTTTGAAACCTACACATTTTACGGTTGATTTTGGCTTGGATTGTTGGTACTTATGTAGCGTGAGATTTGCACTGAACAATCACTTGTTCCCTGCTAGCATTATATATCCTAAAGCTTAAACTTGTTTCATGCATGATTCGTTTGAGTATTTGACCTTTGTGTTCTTGTACATTCGCTTCAGGTATGTTGTTGGACAATATTCAAGATTCTTAAGAGCCCATTGGAAGTTTCTGAAGACAGTTGTCCATAAGTTGTTTGAATTTATGCATGAGACGCATCCTGGTGTTCAGGTAATTCTTCCCTTGTTCAAGTTCGATTTAGAATTCCTATCAGGAGTTGCAGTTTCTTGGTTGATTCTTTCATATTAAGAAGAATCGGTTGGGAAATTATATTTCATTACTATCCATTTATATCCATTGTACCGACATAGAAAGTTATTGCTTCCTTTCAGGACATGGCTTGCGACACATTCTTAAAAATTGTTCAGAAGTGCAGGCGAAAATTCGTTATTGTTCAGGTATGTATTAGTCCGTTTAATTCACCTTTTTAATTCTTACTCTATCATCTAAAAAGAGGTCTTCTGTGCTTTTCAGGTTGGAGAAAGTGAGCCATTTGTGTCTGAACTTCTATCAGGCCTTGCTACAATTGTTGGAGATCTTGAGCCTCATCAGATTCACTCATTTTATGAATCTGTATGTATTTCTAGTCATGTCTCTTTTATGGTGATGGGATTTATGAGAAGCTATTTCTTGTCGCAATCTCACTCTTTGTCTCTATCTCAATGTCTCCAGGTTGGTTGTATGATCCATGCAGAATCAGATCCTCAGAAGAGGGGTGAATATATCCAGAGGTTGATGGCTCTCCCGAATGAGGTTTATTATTATTAAGTAAATAGATACTGGTCAGCTTTTGCTTTCGCCATAGCTGGCTAAAGGTATTTTTTTCCTACTATGTAGAAATGGGCAGAAATTATAGGACAAGCACGTCAGAGTGCAGATATCCTCAAGGACCCAGATGTGATACGTACTGTGCTTAATATCCTCCAGGTCTGATATCTTATAGAGTTTAGTTGGAATTTATTTTCTTTTTTTGAATGCATTGGAATTTCATACATAAAAGTAGCATTCATTATGTTTAGCTGGTGCATCGGTAGGCTTTGGTTTAACTGCATGGTATAACTTATATCTGTGTGCAGACGAATACCCGTGTTGCAACTTCACTCGGAACATACTTCTTATCTCAAATTTCGTTGATCTTCTTGGATATGCTGAATGTTTACAGGTAAACTCTTTCTACTATTTTTATATTGCAGTTAAGAGTTATGCGGCAATCTTTATGTTTATTTTGACATAATTTAGGAATAATTAACTTAATTCTTCCTCTTCTGCACCAGAATGTATAGTGAACTCGTGTCAAGCAACATTGCTAATGGTGGCCCATACGCTTCTAGAACATCTCTTGTTAAACTTTTAAGGTAGGAGGGCATTATATACATCAAATAATATCACAGTTTTTGATTCCCCTATATTACAAACAGGAACTATATTGCATCTTTATGCTTCACGGAACAGGTCTGTTAAGAGGGAAATCCTTAAGCTGATAGAAACGTTTTTAGACAAAGCTGAAAGCCAGCCACACATTGGAAAACAGTTTGTTCCACCAATGATGGATCAAGTACTTGGTGACTATGCAAGAAATGTTCCTGATGCAAGGGAATCAGAAGTCTTATCACTCTTTGCAACGATAATAAACAAGTATGTCTCTTGTCTTTATCAGCCTGCCTTATTAGTCCAAGATATTTACGGTGTGCTGTATTAAGAATACTTTGTTTTAATAATCATCATGGATTGTTTGAACTAGTTGTTGCATAAAAATGTAAAATCTCAAAAGAAGTTTTACTAGTAGATGTAACATGAAAATCTACTATCTTCTAAGCCGACAACTTCTTGATGTGTTCCTGTAGGTACAAGGCTGTAATGCGAGATGAAATTCCCCACATATTTGAAGCTGTTTTCCAGTGCACATTGGAGGTAACTGATTCTATGGTCCATTGAAAATACTTCACGCATGTGCATTTTTAAGCTGTCGGTCCACACTGGAAATATTATTAAAAATGTTCTGTGATTCTCAAACGTAGTTATGCATACATGGAAGTGAGTAGTGAAGGTCCATTTGTTTTGCATCTTTTTCTGCAGATGATTACTAAGAATTTCGAAGATTATCCAGAGCACCGGCTCAAGTTTTTCTCTTTACTTCGTGCCATTGCTACAAATTGTTTCCGTGCCTTGATAGAGTTGTCAAGTGAGGTTGGTGATTATGTTCTTGCATTAGTTTTTTTTTTTGCGTGATCTTAGAAAGCTATTAACACTTTCCATATTATTAGTTTTCTAGTAATCCCTGAGCTTTTTCTTGTTTTTTTGGTGCCTCTTTATTTTGAATCATCAGCAATTGAAGCTAGTGATGGATTCAGTTATCTGGGCATTTAGGCATACTGAAAGAAATATCGCTGAAACTGGGCTCATTCTCTTGCTCGAGATGCTGATAAACTTTCAGGTTTTGGAATTTATCTCTCGTTTTGTTGGTTGTTTCTCTCATAGCCCCATTTGTTTGTGATATAATATGTGCTTGATTTAACATGTTCCTTTGAAATTGTGACAGAAATCTGACTTCTGTAATCAATTCTACCGGGCATACTTTATGCAAATTGAGCAAGAAATATTTGCCGTCTTGACCGATACCTTCCATAAGCCTGGGTTCAAGTTGCATGTGTTGGTGCTGCAGCATCTATTTCTCCTGGTAAATAATACATCAAGTTATATAAAAATCTACCGCTTGCTAGTTTCTGTTGAATTAAGGGATCGATTATAAATTTCAGGTTGAGAGCAGTTCCTTGACGGAACCATTGTGGGATGCTACAACGGTGGCTCATCCATATCAAAACAATGCCGCGTTTGTTCTTGAATACACCATCAAGCTTCTAAGCTCATCCTTCCCCAACATGACTACAACAGAGGTAACTAAATTAAACCAAGAGGATTTGCTTGTCTCATCAATGTGATATTTGGTTGCCACTTAACTTGAAATTACAAAACTGAACACAACAAAACAGGTGACACAATTTGTGAATGGACTTTACGAGTCGAGAAGCGACCTTACCAGATTTAAGAATAACATACGTGACTTCCTCGTCCAGTCCAAGGAATTTTCTGCTCAGGTATAAATTTAAGGCACAAATTAGTTTGTTATAGTTACATTTTCGGTAGACCAGAGATGATTAAAACTAATGAATGGATAATTTGTTCAGGATAACAAAGATTTATATGCTGAGGAAGCTGCTGCTCAAGTGGAGAGAGAGAGACAAAAAATGCTTTCGATTCCTGGACTTATAGCTCCTAACGAAATTCAAGACGACATGGCTGATTCCTAAGTTTTGTTGTTTTGTGTTAGAAGAAAACTACACAACGAAGGGATAGCTTTTTTGTTTGTTTCTAATATAGTAAACGTTCAAGAAAACTACACAACAAGGGATGATCTTTTTTTTTTTCTTCTTGCCATCGGGATCGAAATACCCAGAGCACAACGAAGCAAAACAACCCAAAAATATATATTTATGTCAATTATGCGTTCTACATCATAGCAGAAAACCTCGCATGATTTGATTTTCTCGTACTTTCCCAATGATTTTGTCAAATATCGTGTGATTATCCCATTTGAAGATTAATTGTAAAAAAAGAAAAGAAGAATATGTGTACTTACGTTGCAAATTATTTATTGATATTAATTAGATCATTTAGCTTTAAAATATTTTATAAATTAGAGAAAAAGCAGGGCGGGTCGAGCAATTTGCAAAACCTCCCTGGCTTCTTCTTATTCCAACCGGAATCTGGAATCCATTGTACGAAAACGCTACCTTAAGAGCTTTCTGGAGAAATTCTTCATTCCCTGGAAATCGATCCTCTCTAGCTTTGATTCTCTGTGCTTTAAATCTCAGTTTGGTGTCGACAAGAGAAATTAGGGTAAGATGGGTCAAACTTTTCGCAAGCTTTTCGATACTTTCTTCGGCAACCAGGAAATGAGGGTACTACTCTTCTTCTTTTTAATTTTGCTTTCGCATCTGCGTTCTTTCCCTTTTTGATGGAATCGCATGTTACTCTTTGTTAATCGGTCATAACTTAGCTATATCCGATTTCTATGTTTTGAAAAAATTATGAAAGATCATTCGTGGTTTGGTGCTAGCTGAAGTGAATTGGCTTTTATATCGTTTTGTGCTAACCACTGATGGATCTTGGGATGTGGGAGAGTTGGTTTTAGTGTTTCCTTTGCCCTTAATTGACTCTGGAATCTATGGATATAGGAGTAAACTAGTGAGAATCTGTTTATATAGTTCTTCTTGATATATGACTAATCCTATGTGTTGTGCAGAATATTACGAATAGATTGTTCAGATTTGGTGATTTTCTTGCTGTGTTTTCATTTGGAGATGCCAGGTCGTTATGCTGGGGCTGGATGCGGCTGGCAAAACAACGATACTGTACAAGCTCCACATTGGAGAAGTTCTTTCAACTGTTCCCACAATCGGTATGTCAGATTCCTGAAACATTTAGATTTTAGCATCACTGCGTTTTCTGATTTTTATTACAACTTGGCACAATCTGTGTTCTTGCCATATCTGTCATGTACAGCAGTAATATTCCGGATGCTTTACTGCTTTGTTGAGGATTTTGAACTTTCTTACACAGGTTTCAATGTTGAGAAAGTTCAGTACAAGAATGTGATGTTCACAGTTTGGGATGTTGGTGGCCAAGAAAAGCTGAGGCCCTTGTGGAGACATTACTTCAATAATACCGATGGACTTGTAAATCTCTACTGTTTTTGCCTCTGCGTGTAGTCAGATAGTTAATTCATAATCTCTTCTCCAAATTTACATGCTATTCTCATTTCCACTTGTAGATATACGTGGTAGACTCCTTGGACCGAGAGAGGATCGGTAAAGCGAAGCAAGAATTTCAGGTTATACTGTACCTTATAGAATTTGCATAAAACTTTGGGTAATTTTAGTCTCTGCAGAGTTTCTAATCTCTGCTAATTGATTTCTTCAGGAAATCATAAGAGACCCATTCATGCTCAACAGTGTCATTCTAGTGTTTGCAAACAAACAAGACATGGTAAAAGTTCAAAACTTCAGAGCTTTCCTTATTTGAATTTTTCGAATATTCATCTAAACTCTGTCTGAATCTCAGAGAGGAGCCATGTCTCCTCGAGAAGTATGTGAAGGGCTTGGCTTACTTGATCTCAAGAACAGGAAATGGCATATACAAGGCACATGTGCTCTTCAAGGAGATGGGCTCTATGAAGGCTTAGACTGGCTATCCTCTACGCTCAAAGAGGTTAAAGCCGCTGGTTACTCATCGGTTGGTCTCTCGTTTTAGCTCACTCCATTTGCAAAAAAAAGTCCGAGTAGCTAAATGGACATACGAAAAGTACCTAATCAAGCTCATGGTGTCTCAGTCTCTCCACCATTATATACTTTTGATCCGTGGCCAAAGTCTTCTTCTTGGCCTCTGATATTGTAATATCACAAAATGAAAATCTCTTAAAGACTTTTGTAATGGACGTGTTTTTTATTTTTGGTCTTCACATGGCTATGCTTCTCAGAAGCTAAAAGCTAATGTTAGTATCAATTAGGCTCCTTTTTGCATGATATGACTTTGGAGCTTCATTGTAAATTACTAAATTCTGATTGAAAAAATGGGGTAACCTGCAAAATTCTCATGAAGTTATCAGCGTCCCTTTAAGGTATATGATATGATCTATTCCTTTTTTTCTAACAGGAACGTTTAGTCTAAAAGACTTAAACGGGGTATAGATTTTACAAATAGAAACATTAGTTGAGTACTTTAATTTGAATGTTTTGAAATTTTTATGTTATGTCAATAGAGACGAAAATAGCGAAGAAACTAGTAAGACAAAAAAAAAAAAAAAAAAAAAAAAAAAAAAAAAGGAAGATTTGATTAAGAACTCTGTTTGGGTTTCTTAAAGGAAAAAACAGAACAACAAAAAATTTTGTTTCCAGAGGGAAGAAAGAAGTAAAAAAGAATAAAACAGTTTATTCTTTACTCAGCGCATTGGTGTTGTTGCTTGCTCTTAATAGCAAGTTCTTTCACCATCTTCGTTAGTTGCCTGATGCTCACATCTTTGAAGCTCTCTTCATCAATCATCTTCTTCTTGTTCTTCTTCTTTGTCTTCTTAGCCTCAGCATCTGCTTTTCCCTCTCCATTGTTTTCAACAATCATCTCCACAACATTCTCCTTGTTCTTGTCACTCTCTAAGATTGATTCTGCCTCAAATGGAGACAACGAAGTTTTTGTCTCTTTACCAGAAAGAGTTGAAGAAGAAGAAGCTGGAGTCTTCTTATCTGAAACAAGATCCTCTTCAACCGATTCTTCAGACTCGGAACTGTTTTCCTCCAACTTGACCTCGCTTGTATCAAAATCTGACCATTCTTCATCGCTGTCTACTTCAGATTCATTGGCGTCTACTTCGGGTTCCTTCTTAGTAAGAGATGGAGAAGCTTGAGTCTTCTTCTTGTCTGAAACTAGAGCCTCTTCTGACTCAAAATCAATCAGTTCACCAGAAGAGACTTTAGAATCAAATGGCTCTTGGTTTGCGTCAACAGCAACACCAAAATCATCACCCTCCAATGGATCAGTTTCATATTCTGTTTCCTCTGATTCAGATTCAGAATCAATCATCGTTTTTTCAGACTCTGATTCTTTGTTGCAGGCTGCGACGCTGCTCGTGATGGTAGTAGAAGCAGCATGGTCGACAACTACAAAATCATCCTCCTGCGATGTTTCTTGTTCTTCAACTATAACAAAACTGTCGGAAGCTGTAACGGTATTGGACTCTGCAAAGAAATCCCCATGGAAATTAAGAAATGCAAACAAGAAAACAATGAAGCAAACAACATTTATAGGTATGCTTGTGTGTATACCTATTCCATTCATCTGTGCCTTAGTGGTGTTTGCCTCAGAGAAAGTGATATCGCCAAGATCACCATATAAGATATCAAGATCTGGATCGTTCTTTGAACCATCCCATTCCATTGCCAACGAATCATTTAAATCTCTCACCGACAGAGTTTCAGCCTCCTCGGTTTTTCCTGAGTTCTCATTTGATTTTGCCTGGAATTTGGAACCTGCATATTACAACTGAACTTGATTACAAACTCATTCAACTTATAAGAACATGTGGCAATCATCTGTTTTGAAAACAAGAATAGAGCAATCAAGAGAGTGAGAGTGATGGCAGTGCATTACCTGCTGGAGAATCTTGTCTTTCAGCATTTTCTTTCTTCTTTGAAGGCACGTTTAGGGATTCCTTGGTTTTCAAACTCAGGTCAGCCATGGATTCTTCTAACAATCTGACAGACCTTCTAGTGCTGTACACCCGCTGGACCATCTCATCCTTCTTGGAAGATGCAGCTACCTGAGCTCTTCTTGTGCTTCGGGCAGCAGCTGGAGTTTTGCTCACATTGGCTTCAGGCTTGATATCAGTGACATCTACCTTCACAGCAACTGAGGTAGCTGCTGCTCTTCTTGATGGATTCTGGAGCATATTGGTGTGCCTGTTTTCTTGATCCATTTCTCCAGCTAAGGATTTACTCGTCACAAGACAAGAACGGGTCACCAGTTCTGATGAATGAGTATCATCTTTTGTGGTCTTTCTTCGAGTTGTTCTAGCTGCAGTACGAGCAGCACTTGGCAGATTCTTTGCTACACTGGTTGGAGATTGATTCATGAACTCATCAATACCTTCAACCTATCAAATCATAATGGTCAGACAACTAGTAATTACAAATTGTAAACTCACAAGCAAAGCTATGGTTAAGATCAAACATACAAGACTTGGAACTTAATTTCACAGATTTTCCCAACAAGAAAACACAGATTAGAGTCTTTGGATACAAATCTATGAGCAAAAAAAGGCATTCAATCTTGTTATCTTTACCAGATCTAAGATACGATCCTTATGAAATCATTGGACTCAACAAAATTTCGTCACAATCAAAAATAGTCCCAAATTTCTCAATCTTCCAAGAAATTTCTCAATCACTGAACTCAACAACATATTCTTGTAGAAATAGATAAATCCAAAAACAATGACTCATTCTAGATAGTTATAAGACCATTTGAAAAAAAAAAAAATTAGTTCGATTTTCAATAAAATCGGAAGAAAAGAGAAGCAAAACTTACAATCTCAAGAGCTTTGAGAGCATCTGCCATAGCGATATTGGTCATATTGGCTGGGATCTTGTTCTTCTTACAGAAAAACTGAAGATCTCTTCTGGAAAGGCTGTCGAATTCCATGGCGATGATGTAGAGAAAGAAACAGAAAAAGATTCTCTGGTGAGAAAATGACAGTTGAAAAACAAGACGTTTCTGCAATGACTCTAAAGATCCGAAGATGAAGGATATTTATACATTAGCCGAAGACGAAACCCTAACTCCCTTAAGCAAATGTGACCGTTGCAGCCTCAAATTTTGAATTTTAAAATTTATCTTCATGAAACTGGATCGTTTTAGTGAGAAACCTACATTAAAAGGATAAAATGATCGCTTTCCTTAAAATTACTGATTATGGTGGGCCTATAAATAATAACGCCCATAGTTTGGATACATCAATGGGCCTATAATTCGGTAACGTAGAAAGCACGCGCTTTTCGGGAGCGCGTGTAAATTAAATGAACTGCGCAAGCTCGCAATCACCATCCGGAGGAGAGAAAGAGAGAGAGGCCAAAGAGAAACGGAGTCACGGAGGAGAGAAAGAGTCGAGCACGCGGAGGTTTCAGAGAGAAAGAGAATATTCGGAGAAAGAAAAAGTTTTACCTTAGTCGGACGGTGGAAACAGCAGAGAGAGAGAGAGAGAAAAGGTTAACCTAACCTAACCTGCGTAAAGCGTAGGGTTAATGGGAATTTTCCAAATCTGAATGGAAACCTTAGTCGTCGCTGAATTCACTTTGTTCCCTTCCATTTTTTTCAGTTGGTATTGGATCCGCCGGGATTCGTCTGTATTACCGGCGGCTGAGCTGATTTTCAGGTAGATCATCACGTGACCGTAGAAGAAACTGTTTTTTTATTTATTTAACTGGAGAATGGTAGACTTTTGAGGCCTCGTTTGTGGTAGTGACATAGAATAAACCGTAGAGAAAGTGTGATCTTAAGTGTAGAGAGAGAGAGAGAAGAATGGGAAGTCCAGGATCAGGTGCGGTGGATTGGACGGTAGGGTCTATTGTGTGGGTTAGGAGGAGGAATGGTTCGTGGTGGCCGGGGAGGATACTTGGACAAGAAGATCTTGACTCTACTCATATCACTTCGCCACGATCTGGAACTCCGGTGAAACTACTTGGGAGAGAAGATGCAAGTGTGTAAGTCTCTTCTTTTGTATCTGTATGAACCTTTTTTTTCTTTTTGGATTGATACTGAAAGCAGTTTTTGTTTCATTTTTTAATTGTGCTAAGGGATTGGTACAATTTAGAGAAATCCAAGCGAGTCAAGCCATTTAGGTGTGGCGATTTTGATGATTGCATTGAGAGGGTAGAATCTTCGCAAGCTTTGACAATAAGAAAGAGAGAGAAGTATGCTCGTAGAGAAGATGCGATTCTTCATGCTCTTGAACTTGAAAAGGAGCTTAAAAAAGAAGGGAAACTAGTCCTTCACAAACCTAGAGATAGCTCTCCTGATTCAATCAAGGAGAGAATGGTTCAGGGAATCTCTAATGGGACACGAGAATCCACTGATTTTCTACGGGCTAACCATGCTAGTGATGTTATCCATTTGCTGAAAGATAAAGAGGAAGATCAGCCAAGTTGTGAGGACGAGGTTGTGCCTCGAATGAGAGGCTTGCAGGACTTTGGGCTTAGAACCGCCTCTTCAAAGCGAAAGGTTTCATGTTCCAATGGCCCTGATACAGCTTTAAAGTATCTTGCCAGAAGCAACTCTCCAGCTTCTTCTAGTGGAGATCATAGCATGGAGAGGCCCATTTATACCCTTGGTAAGTTTATTTTGGAAACTTTTTAAGTTGTAATCCCCAGATGTTTGGGCACTTGAGGCTTCTGGCTCTTTTTGACGTAAAATTCTTATGTAATTCTGGTTCCGTTTCAGGAAAGCAGAATAGTAGGAGTACGATGGAAGCTAAAAGGACTAAATATATGTTTACACCAAATGAATCTAATGATGTTTTATACCTGCATGACAGTTTGCTAAGCCACAGGGAGGCAATGCATTCCTCCTTTGCCGGTAGTGATTCTCGTTATTCGCTTTCAGACTATGACCCTCCTGAATTTTTGGAAGATATTGAATCTGATTCTTCTGAATCTGAAACTGATTCTTCTGATATGGAGGAAGATACTGATGATGACATTCCCTTGCCGTCAGGTAAAGCTTTTCTTGACATAAATATTTTCTACTTTTTCAAAAATTGCTTTTCAGTTGTGTCAGACGATATTCATTTCTGATTTTCTTTAACTTGGCATTGGGCTTCTGAACTCTAGAAACCAATTAACCTGTTGAATGCTTAAACAACAGTTATCTATGTGCAGTGGAGTCTAATTATTCCCTAACTAGAGTTTGAAATCTTCTCCTTCCAGGAACTGGGCGTCGTTCAGAGCAACACAATAATTTTAGTAGACATATATCAGGAGAAGATGAAAGTACCAGCAGTGAGGAAGATCATTATGAGTCATCCATGTCTGGCGACTCTTCTTACCTTTCTTCCCATAATCCTGATAGTGAAGCTGGTACGGTATCCAAGTGGCAGCTCAAGGGAAAAAGAAACTTGCGCAATCTTCCAAGAAGGTCTGCACGCAAGAGAGAAATGCACCATAATCGTCGAGAAGATGGAAGATATTGTGAATATAAGAGAAGGGCATTTGGACAAAAGCCTATGGGTTATGGGTTAGATTTTAATGGGCCGGATGATATGAGCGATGGAACTGATGATACTGATCCCAACGAAAGGCAGTTCGGGGACAGGATGATTGGACCAGGTGATGATTATCAGCTGTCAACTATGGTTGCATCTGGATATAAGAACATCTACAGCCATGACATGCTGGACTGGGATGATGATCCTTGGGAAGGCCGGGTTGGTATGAAGAAGCGATGGGAGGAAAAACTTGAAGGTTTAGGTCATGAGTTTGATGCTTCTCATTGGCATTCTGGCAGAAAAGCGTATTCTCCATTGATGGATGTAGATTTAGAAGTGCGAGGAAGCTATCAGAAAGGGCCTGTCCCAATTGTCTCCCTTATGAGTAAGTTAAATGGCAGGGCAATAATTGGACATCCAGTCGAAATCGAAGTCTTAGCAGATGGTTCCTCCGAGTCATATGTTCAGACTCTTGATTACTTTGGTAATGAAACATCTCACCATGACAAACCCTTTCTTCTGCCCCCTGCTTGGAAGACTGCAAGAAGAAGTAATTCACGGGTTCCACGGCTGCATCCTTTCTCATCGTCCCATGAAGCGGAGGATGAAGCAAACTATGATCGTTCTCCGGCAGATCAGGGAAGAAAACCGTTTGTTAAGAAACCCAGTTTGGGAAATCTTAGTAATGATGATAATTCGGTGAGGCGAAACAGTTCACTGCGAATTCCACGACCACCTGGAGAGAGAAAGCAGCAGCAGCAGCAGCAAAAGAAGTTTATGAAGAACACAAACACATCTGCTAGCCAAAAGACAAGGGCATTATCATCATTCAGTAGCGAACAAGGACACTACGGGATGAAGGCGTTACGGGACCAGACACACGAGCTCTCTAACAGACAGGTATTACCAGGGCCACCAACTGTGGCCTGCATACCGGTTAAACTAGTTTTTAGCAGATTACTCGAGAAGATAAATAGACCGCCATCACAGCCAACCTCGAAAGCCTTTAACGAGAGAAGATGAGATCAATAACAAAAGCTCTACTCAAGTCAAAATGAGATTTACAGGTACAAAAGCGTATAACCATTTCTTGTCTCTGGTTTTCATAGATTGAGAGAATCACGGTTTAGGGCATTACAAATTCAGGGGTGATGGGTCTTTTTGAGCAACCATCAGGCTTTTATTATGTGATGATTCTGAGGGAAAATTAGTCGTAGGGAGAACAATATACTTAGAGAGACTCTGGTTTACTTATTGGTACAGATCAGTGAAGTAGTAGAACAATATACCCACTGGTTCCTTCTTTGTATATTTTTCTTAATTTTCTCTCTTCAGAAAGCTTTTTATGTATCTTTGATTTAGTCCCACCTTTAGTTTTATTAGTTTTAGAGAGCTTTCTTTCGTTTATTTGATTTGTGAATCTTCGCTGGCTAATTAACTTACACATATCATCGATTTTGTTCTTCGGAGATTCTATTAGCTGATGATGTCTTTATAATCTGTCGTGTGGTCATGGCTTGATTAACCGGTTTTGAATCTTATTTACAGTATTTTATATTTTTTTTCTAAACCAGGTTTCGTTTCAGATCATTTAAAGAGTAAAGACTACTAGATCAGCTCTGTTTGGATGATTTTTTTGTTTTGGTTTTGAGTGGACCCTAAACCAAAGTAAAATCAAACTTCATTTTGATTGGTTTGATTCTTTTATATTTATACCCCACCAACAATATCACTTAAACATAAACGTTAAAACATAGTAGAACTTTTATTTAGACATACAATTTATCTACTTAGAATTTTATCACGACATTACACCAGTAAAGGGAGAGATGGAGACTTAAACATGGTGAGTCTTGTCCGAATCCTCGAGACTTGTCGGGCGAAACCAAGCAGTCTCCTCCAGCTCCGCCGAGTCCTGGCGTGCAGCCTCTGAGGCGGGACTGTGCTCAGTGGTGGAGGGACCAAAAACTCCAGTGTGAGGATGAGGACACCAATATTTATCGGAATCTGGCTTTATCACTTCATCAGGTACTGCACTTGCCAGCAATTCATCTTCCATGTTCTTGTCATATGCCGAGGAATGACAACTCCTACTGTTTACAAGGAAAATAAAATAATTAAAGATTACTATTATACTATTACAAGGTTTTTCTAACCCAATAAATTGAGTATTTTTGGAAGAATTTTATTTATCTAGACTTTTGTCGCATCCACAAGTTTAAGAATATGAATACCTTCAGATCATTTCGAAATCAATTGGATTAAAATATAAAGGAAAAATAAAAACAATTTTTCTGTTGGGTGGGAGATTGCAGCTAGGTAGGTGAGACATTGCCACCACAAAATACCAACAACAACCAAAGTATAATGAATTCTTTTATCTTCGGTCTTTGTATAATATTAAAGATGGAAAGTTTTATTTTTATTAAAAGATATCCCGAAAAAGCCTTTATATAAAATATAAATCAAGTAATGTCAAATATGTCGTCAGCATCAATAGTTTACATCTTCAAAGCTGTCGGTCCAATTCTTATCCTAATTTCACATCTAATAAAAAGAGCCACGTCATACCTACTCATCTCATACACATAATTTAGAACACCGTTATTTCGTTACAGTTCTGAGACTTTTGACTTTTTAGTCAAATGAGTGAACAACTAATATTTAGAGGGTAATCAGGGTATGACTGTAAATTCAGATAATACCACGTGTCCAACCGAGAAACGGATTTGTTTTGGTATTATCCGTTTACGTCAAATAGCATATGCCATTGCTTGTGCTTTCTGTGCGAATATATTTGTTTTAAGAAAATCTATTAATATTTGTAAACAATGGTTAAAAGATTTTTTTTTTCTTTTCGAAAACGACTTTAAAGACTTGACTACATTTGTGCAAAAATCACAGGTTCTTTTAAGATTCATTGCGTTTAAATTAAGCAAATATGTATATACAATTTGGAAAAGAAAACAAAAAGGCAAACATATGACATTAGAAATATAAAATACACAAATGTTATAATTTAATCGATCTGAATCCCATAGTATACCTAAAAATACCAGGATATCTCAACTTTCTAGATCTGGGAATAGTATCTTGAATTTAACGAAGTGGGAAATAAAAAAATAGTTGGACCAACGAGACAGTGATCATACACAGTAAACAATCAAACACCAAACCTCTAAAGTTTTGTTTGACATTTCAAAAAAAAACCCTGATATGTTTATACCAGCTTCATTAAAATCAATCAAGACGATGTACTAATACTGTCAACTATTTTGCAGAAATACATATCTCCAAAGAAAATATGTAGTCCTTTTTCTCATTTTTGTGATCAATATTTCTAATTTTTTTACCTAGGTTCAAAGAAACATCAAATAATTTGGAAGAAGTGAAATAGAAAGAGAAAGAGAGTGTTTGATACCGTGTAGTGAAGGGAGCAGAGGCGGAAGCGGTGGCGCGTGGGGAAGCGCGTGAATAAACGTCGTTTACGAGGAGCTTCCTAAAGCCGGTGATCAATTGAAAGCTCTTCGATCTGGTTGCCATACAACTCTGTTTCTTCGTCGGAGATTAGAAGAAGATAAGAGAAAAATTTATAATTTTTTCTACTGAAGTTTTGCTGTAGTCAGTATGGATTTAACTCCGTATAACGTGTGCGTATATATATGCATTAATTACTTTTAGGGTTAGGAGACAAAGCACAATCTGATCCGCGTGTCTCACCTACCAAACGTTGCCGTTTTGTGTTTTTCTGACGCCGTTACTTGACAAATGGACGGTGTGAATCTTGCCTTTCCCGGCTTTAAAGAAACGGCCTACCCATTTAAGTTACATCTTCACTTTTGTAATTATTTGGGCCGAGTTTTAAGTAAAGTCGGCCCATTTAAAGTATCCTCCCTCTTAAACGACGTGCGACACGCTTACGCCGCCACGTGTTTCACGTTCCTTTACATCTTCCTTTTTCTTCCACAAGAGAAAACAAAAAATTCAGGAAAATTGAAAATTCAAGCTGCGGAGAAGAGATTTCAGATCTAGCTTGATCCGGTGATAATGGCTCTCGAATGGGTTGTTTTAGGTTACGCGGCGGCGGCTGAAGCGATCATGGTCGTGCTTTTGACGATGCCAGGGCTTGACGGACTCCGCAAGGGATTAGTCGCCGTCACGCGAAATCTCCTGAAACCGTTTCTCTCCATTGTTCCTTTCTGTCTCTTCCTCTTAATGGACATCTACTGGAAATACGAAACCATGCCTTCGTGTGACGGTGATTCCTGCACACCGTCGGAGCATCTCCGTCATCAGAAATCCATGATGAAATCCCAGCGAAACGCGCTTCTGATTGCGGCCGCACTTGTGTTCTATTGGATCCTGTACTCTGTCACCAATTTGGTTGTTAGGATTGAGCAGCTTAACCAGAGGATCGAGAGGCTCAAGAACAAGGATTGATCGGCTTTTTGGTTTGCTCGTATCTTTCCTTTTTCTTTAGGTTTTACTGTTTTTCCCCTGTTTCAACTTTTTATGATGTTTGGAGGTTGAAAGATCTATCCTATTATTTCTATGCTTGGTTACCAGATTGAGACTATTTTCTTATTGAGTTTTGATTGATTCATAATCTTCTGTTCAGGACACAAATGATTTGATGGATTTCTTGAACTCAGCATTGATTGATTTCTCTGATTGTTAGAGCGTTTGGTAATTAGGGAACCCATTTGATTACTTGTGTCCAATGTTATAGGTTTTTCCTGTTATACAAATATCATTATGCATCTGAAATTCTCAAGTAGTAGTATGTGCTTTTGATATGCTTGTTCGACACAAGGATCGATCATAGGCCTTAGATTTACCAATGCCGAATAATCTCCACTCTCTAGAAGATGATGTAGAGTAGAGTAATCCTTGGTGTTTTTTTTTATAGATAAAATGTAGGAATGCAAAACTAATGATCTTGTATTTGCGTCTCTGAGAACCTTCTTCTGAAAGAATTATTGTTATTCTTTTACTTACTTTAGCTTTGACCATGTCTTAACTCTAGAAGAATATCGAGGATCATGCATCGAGAACCATGTCTATTTGCTTACTAGTCCCAGAAATACAATAGGAACTTGGTGGTCATGGGAACTAAACGCAGAACTATTTTAACCACTAGAATTTGTATAATTTAGCATTTAAATCATTGTGATTGTTCCAATTGGTGTAGCCTATCACTACCACTACTATCATTGTCAGTTGCATCCTTTAAATTCTTAATTATTTTGTTTTTTCTAAGCATGAAATATCGATACTGAGTGAAGACGAATCTAGAATAAACATTGGGGGACTAAAATTCCATTGATCCAATTCGGACATAAAAAGAAAAACGAAATCATAAGGACTCAAACTCAATATCCAAGCCATGATCAAAACCCAAAAGCGAACCTGTTCTCCACCAAAGGTCTGTTGGACTCATTGTAAGCATTTGAATTTAGTTTCATTGTATCCGTAGTTCATTCCTCTTTGGAAAATTTTATCAACGCCATATTTTAGTATTGTAAACCAGTCATATCTCCATTACTTGTATTCTTCTTTTAGAGTTTTACCAGCACATTTTTTACTTTTTACTATTCACATCACATGCATACTCGCATACTACTTTCTTGGTTTTATTAAATCGACCATATGCTAAGGGCCCTTAAAATCGGTCCATAAATACTTAAATAAAGTTCATTTATCAATCATGGCCCAAAAGTCTTTGAATCTGTTCAACTTAGTTCGACACGTATCGTTATATTCGTTACACAGAGATTCTCGATGACCTCGTTCTTCGTGCCATCTGTTTCTGCCCACCACGTAACAAGCATCTAATCTCCGTCCATTTCCTCATCTTTCCACGTGTCATCATCGGGCTCAATCGTTCCCAAAATATCTTCTCTCTTTATTGTATAAAGAAAGACCACAAAACCAGAACCCATGTTCATGGGCGTGACATGTTATATGAGAAACAGAACTCATTAGATAATGTATTAAATTCCAATATTCATTTCGTAAAGAATTGTAATTATTTTCAGACAAAAAAATTCGAAATAAAGTACGCTTACATGCATAAATTAATTTTAATTGCGGGCCGACTATATAATAAACACATTCATTTCATTAAAAGTATATTAGTATAAATGCCACTGTTTCTGTTCCCAAGTCCCAACTCTTAATAAATTAGAAGCTGCTTTGAAGAAAAAATGCACTATCAAGAACAGATGGAGTCTCTTATTCTAGGTGAAGAACGCAGACGCGGAAATTGCGTCAGAGACGCAGACGCGGAAGCAGATGAAGGTGTTAATTCTCCGTCTTCTTTTCCAAACTCTCCTGATGATTCAGACCGTCGCAGTTCTTCTTCTTCAAGGTAGGGATGAGAATCAGAAAGTTCGATTTTTAACCCCTGATTTTAGATCTTGTTAGAAGAAACCCCAACATTTGGGTGTTTTTTAACATCTTATAGTTTAGGTGTATAATACGGATAGGTTTCATTTCTGGGGGGCTTCAGACGAAAAAAACTTGTAAACTTATATCTTCATTTTATCCGAAGTTTGTGCATATTTTGTAAATCTTTCCCCAAAATTTATGTTTCAGAAATTTTCTATAATAGGAGAGGATTGTCGAAACATTACAAAGGAAAATCACAGTCATTCTCATCGTTGTCGGAAGCACTAACCGTGGAAGATCTCGCAAAACCGGAGAATCCATTCAACGCAAAGCTGAAGCAGCGACGACAGAGCCCTCACTGTCGAAGATTCTCCGGATATGGCGGTGCATCAGAGCGAAATCTGAGCGCTCACGACGTTTATCTCGACGGAAACGGCAGGCCGCCGCGACTTTCCGGTAACAGACCGCCACTTAGGGCCCAAACGCTCTCGGCCACTCATATATCGGCTTTGCTCACTCGAACCTAAACTGGAACGTATTTAGATTTTTTTCCTGAACCGGAACGGAACCGGGTTCGTTTGGGGCGATGTTTTTTCGAGCTTTCGTCTTCTAAACTGTACAAGTTACAAGTGTTTGGCTCTTTTGTTAATACTTTTGTAATATTCAGTTTAAATTAGAATTAGCTCTAATCTACACTTAACCGTACATATATATAAGCAACTTCCAATTTTCGTATTCATCTTTTTTTTTTGTTGGTGACGGAAAATGTTCTGAATTTAGTTGTGATGATTGATGAAAAAGTATTGTGAAAATTGATAATCTAGAAAACAAAAGAAAATTTTGAGATTAATTAACGGGTTACACTGGAGTTACGTTTCACTAAAATGGGCCTACGATGGGCTCTTTTATTTAACATCTCTTCGCTTCCACATACACGTACTGAAGTTAACACATCCAAAATACAAATTTAGTTTGTCCAAAATTTTAAAATTTACCGCTCAAAACTTTTTTATTAATCTCAAGTACAAGAAAAATATTTTGAATAACAATAAACTTTTTAGAAAAAATCAATTTATTTATGAAACCCCAAGTTATGCTTATAAAGTGGTTTCGTATAATATAAACTAATTCTATAAATAAGATCATCGAAAGTTAAAAACTAATTTCAGTTTTAGATTTATTTACGTAAAAAATTATTAAACCAATAACAATAATGATCCAAAAAAAATTATGATGCTAAGTTAAATAACAATATTTTATATAATTAAAATGTTAGATTAATCAAAACTATTTACGTAAATATTTTCAAAAAAAGTTTAGCTTTATATTTTAAATAATTTCTGTTTATGTACAAAAATCAAAATAATAAAAATAAGTTTTAGTTACTAAATAAAAAAATTAAAATAAATTTAACTATTAAACGCATATTATTTAAAAACATATTCAACATGTGACACATCTAATAATTTAAAGGACGATGGAATGACAAATTCGAATTCTTTTTACAGTTTTAAAATTTAACATTGTTACACCGGACGGGATAACAAATTTAGTTTGTTTTCATATTTCAATTCAACACTCAAATTTTTTTGAGAACATAATTTTAATTAAAATATATATTTATTTTTATTATTATAGAAAAACCAGAAAACAAATTTAAGTATTAAATATAAATGATAAGAAATATATTAAATTTGTAATACCTCTAAAGATCCGAAAGATGGGATGCCAAATTTTATTTTCTTTTTACATTACATTTTAAACACTCCAATTTTGAAAATATTATTTCAAGTAAAATATTTTTTTTACTAAATAAAAAACTTTTAAAAAAATTTAAGTATTAAATGTAAATTATGTGAAAACACATTAAATTTGTAACACCTCTACCAATCCAAAAGACGAGATGCCAAATTTGGTTGGTTTTCACATTTTTACATTTTAAACACTCAAAATTTTGAAAACATTATTTTAAGTAAAATATATATTTTGTTAGTAAATAATTTTTTTTAAATAAATTTAAGTATTAAATGTAAATTATGTGAAAACATATTAAATTTATAACACCTCTAACCATCCAAAGGACGGGATACCAAATTTGGTTTGTTTTCACATTTTTACATTTTAAACACTCAAATGTTTTGAAAATATTAGTTTAAGTAAAATTATTTTTATTACTATATAAAAACCAGAAAAACAAATTTAAGTATTAAATGTAAATTATGTAAAACATATTAAATTTGTAACACCTCTAACGATCCAAATGGGATGCCAACTTTGGTTTGTTTTCATATTTTTACATTTTAAATTTTGAAAATATTATTTTTTTAAATTATTTTTTTTACTTTATAAAAACCAGAAAAAACAAATTTAAGTATTAACTGTAAATTATGTGAAAACATGTTAAATTTGTAACACCTCTAACGATCCAAATGACGGGATCCCAAATTTGGTTTGTTTTTACATTTTTACAATTTAACACTAAAATTTTTTTAAATATTATTTTAAGTAAAATCATTTTTTATTACTAAATAAAAACGATAAAAACAAATTTAAGTATTAAATATATATTATGTGAAAACATATTGAATTTGTAACATTTCTAATGATCCAGAAGACGGAATGTCAAATTCGATTTGTTTTTCAAATTAACAATTTAATACTCAAATATTTTGAAAATCATATTTTTTTATATTAAAAATACTACTAAATAATAAAACATTATATAAACCATTAAAAAGAATTCGTTACCTCAAATGCATTGGAGAACCTTTGAAACCCACTAAAAAGCTGACGCCGTGGCCTCCTAAATTAGGTACCCTAATTGCTAACCCAAAAATAAGAAATGGATAGAATTGGGCCTTGGTCCAAAATATAAGAAGCTGCTTTCTTGGTAGGCCCATATTGAAGTGTTGGGCTAAGAGATCCTCAATTTGCATATGCATCTTCGGTTAGTGATGGGATCGATGAAAAGCACCACAGGAGGAGCAGAATCGATTTTGTAATTAGTAGTGATTTCTGATGGGATTGTATGTTGAAGTTGGACTCAACGGCTTCGTTTGAGCATACATCTTGATGACTGATGAGAATCCCAACTCCATTGATCTTTTCATTTTAAATTGTTTGTAAGAAAAGGAAATTTTCCTTTTCGTTTTAAATTATTTTGTAAATATTTCCTTTTCCTCGATAATTAGAATAAACAATCTTTCCTTTTTCCTTTTTGTTTTTGTGTGTATTTCTCAAATATGCGGTGAAGATGACGTGGCAACCCAAGGCTGACGAAGCTTTGACTCGCCAAGGTTCCTTCTACTGGAAGTTGACACCACGATTTCCATCTTCATCGATATTTGCAGTTTGAAAGCCTCGAAGAAGAAGAAGATTCAAACTCTTGGCTTGATTTCGTAGATCAGTATACACTTTTTTCAGATCTCAAGTGTTTGAATTCTTAGTTTTAGGTTTCTGAATGTCCAATTCGTCGGTAAAAATGGCTTCCTTGGAGATGAATGACCTAAAAAGTAAGTTCCGATTAAAACTCTTTGAATTGAGGATTTAATCATGAACTAACAGTATCTATTGATTTCATGCGATGTATAGATAGGTTTCGATTGAGTTATTTGCCTTGTCGATTTCGAATTTTTATATCGGGTTCTTCTACTTGGTTTGCTTCTGTTTCTTGGCTATGAATTCGTCGTGTGTTAGTAGATTTATCATGATGTTTGCACTTGATTTTCATTAATGAGTCGTGCAAAACTTCAATTTTCAACTCATCTCGTTGAATTTTGCTGATTTGTTGATGATATGTTTGCAGAGATTGGGCTAGGTTTGACTGGATTTGGTGTCTTCTTCACATTCCTGGGAGTGATATTTGTGTTTGACAAGGGACTCATAGCCATGGGTAATGTAGGTATATACCATCTTTGTACTCTTACGAATCTAGCAAGCTTTAAGTTATATTGAAGTCTCTATGATCTATATGAACAGATCCTCTTCTTAGCCGGTGTGACTCTAACCATTGGGATCAACCCAGCTTTCCAATTCTTTACTAAACGTCGAAACTTTAAGGTTCTTTCAATATCCCTTTTGGAATTTTAACTTGATTCCTGAGGTTATCACAAGGCAAAGACCAAGCTATGCGGGAAGAACTCAGGAAGAACTCTCACGAGTTTCGTATCTTTGTGTTTTGAAGAGTATAGTAGTTAGTATATCTTATTGGTTGTCTATTTGTTGATGTACAGGGAACTATATCATTTGGATTGGGTTTCTTGTTGGTTGTGTTTGGATGGCCTCTTCTCGGTTTGATTGTTGAATCATATGGGTTCCTTGTGCTCTTCAGGTGGGTTTTTTTCTTCTTTTCTATGCAGTTTTCTTCTCCTCGACATTAATGTGGTCTTATCAATATTCATATCCAGTTATGATTTGTGTACTGAAGGTCTTTTTCTTCATTCTTCTGTCATGTTAAGTGGTTTCTGGCCTACACTTGCCGTCTTTCTTCAAAGGATACCTCTATTGGGCTGGCTTTTGCAGCAACCATACATCAGATCGGTAAATTTCACTACTTTCTTGACATTTTTGCCTTATCCAGTCGAACTTTTTACCGACTTTTTTTCATTGAATCAGTTATTGGATCGCTACCGTGGAAGGCGTGTTCCTGTCTAAACCCTCTTTGCACAGAAATACATATCGTCATAAGCGAGTTTCAATACACAGGTACATACGTATACAAAAACACTCTTGTTCTCATCGTTAATGCGCTTGTAAATGGTTCTTCGAACTGGGTTTGTGAATAATAATCAAATGTAGTTTTGTGGCTTATTCTCTCTTTTTCGATTTTGTGGTCATCTATCAATCCACTATTTATTGAAACCCTCTCATTTGTTATGGAGATTTGGTTTATCTAACTACTTTAGCTATATGTATAGACAGGTTCATGATTTTTGTATCTGAAACATCTTAAATAGTCTTCCGTTATGTGGAGACTACTATCTAACTATGGAAGTTTAACATGGGCATTTAGAGTTGTTTTTACTCTCTTTTATGATGATACATTTTTACATATTGACAAATTTGTAGACATTTGTGTATGTGTGTGTGTGCGCGCGTGTAATTACTAATTAGAAACCTAATTTAATAGCAAGTTAAAGCAATCAGATTTAAACACTCTAATGCAAATATAAAACGTAACTTTCAAAGTTCGTATCGCAAAGAAAAAGTCGACACCTATGATAAGTAAAATTTGATTAGTCTATCGTTTCCATCTTCTAGGCCCTAGTAAAATTTATATTCACAATTTTAGTTTCCCAAACAAGCAAAAAACTATTGATGACATGATGTCAAGAAAAGAAAAACATTTAAAAATTTGAGAATTCTAAGATAAAAGCACGTTCCATTTCCTTACCTACTCACCGGTCCAGTGGATTTCGAAAAAAAAAGGACCACGGATTACATCCACAAGCAAAGCCACTGATTCTGTAGAGGTTGAAATATAAATTGTGGCCTATAAAATGCAGACATCCATAATCTCTGATTCTCCATCCGTTTTTTACAATTCATATCAATAGTTACGTACAATTCATATCAATAGTTGCGTATAAACTTATATAATCAGAAAATGGTGGTCAAAGTATATGGGCAGATAAAAGCAGCAAATCCACAAAGAGTATTGCTCTGTTTTCTGGAAAAAGACATCGAGTTTGAAGTAATTCATGTAGATCTCGATAAACTTGAGCAGAAAAAACCTGAACATCTTCTTCGTCAGGTAAAAGTTTTAATAGCATACTAATTTAATTATTATCACAGAAAACGTATTATTCATTACGTAATTCCTACGTTGTATACTTGTATTAGCCGTTTGGTAAAGTTCCAGCTATTGAAGATGGAGATCTGAAGCTTTTTGGTGAGATTAATTCTCCATATTCATAATTTTATTTTTTTAAATGACTACAATTACATATGTTCTGACTCCTGATTTAGTCAAAAATCTTCAATAATAATTTCTGAAATTATTAATGGTAGAAGGCTATTTACTTATACGTTCTATTTTTGGCTTGAAGAGTCGCGAGCCATAGCGAGGTACTACGCAGCCAAGTATGCGGACCAAGGAACGGATCTATTGGGCAAGACTTTGGAGAAACGAGCCATCGTAGACCAGTGGATGGAAGTTGAAACTAACTATTTCTACGTTGTGGTTCTACCCTTGGTTATGAACATCGTCTTTAAGCCCAAGTTTGGTGAGCCATGCGACGTCGCTTTGGTCCAGGAGCTAAAGGTGGAGTTAGAGAATGTTCTGGATGTGTATGAGAGCCGGTTAGCTACGAACCAGTACTTGGCCGGTGATGAATTCACATTGGCTGATTTGACTCATATGCCCGCTATTAGATATATGATGAATGAAACCACTTTGAGCGGTATGATTACATCTCGAGAGAATGTTAACCGGTGGTGGAATGAGATTTCGGCTAGACCAGCTTGGAAGAAGCTCATGGAATTGGCTGCCTATTAAATTATTTCGAGTTTACATGGATAAAGATGCTGATGATGATAATAATGTGGTGTTAAGACCAAATTAAGTAGTATAACATTTTTCTGGCTGTGTTCGCAAATAAAGTTAAACCCACGTGCACCAAAAGCGCGTTGAGCGCGTGTTGTTAAAATCCTGGACTATAAACCACATATTTGTGCGCTTTTTGCATAAATGGAAAATTAAGAGAGCCAGTAGCGCGTGGGTTGGGTTGGTCATTAGTGCCACGTTTAGATAAAAAAATTATGTTTTACCTCATTTTTAGTCTGATCAAAAACAGACAACATATTTTCGATCAACCTTTGATAAATGTAAATATTAGTAATTATTCCAATTTGTTATCATATACGTATAAGAAATATTTTTCAATAATAAATAATAAAGAACAACAATTAAATGTAAATATTAGTATACCTACATATATATATATATATATGTAAATGCCCTTTTATCCAAAAGGGGTAAATAAATCATCAGTTAATAAAAAAAAAAATAAGAATCAGAAAAAAATAGCAAGACATTTGTAGTATTGTTGAGCCATTAAACTAAAAAGTGTTAGTTTTGTCTTCGTGATCTTCTCAGCTCTTTGTAACCAAGAATCGTCTTTGTCCTCTTCGATGAACAATGTTCTCTCTTCCACATTCTGATTAATAGGATTGACGTGAACTTTCAAAGTATGAGAAGGTGCGACTTGGTGATATAGAATCTTCGTTGTTTGATACGTCGAAATAAGCATTTGATTGTTAAATCTAGTTTCTTCTTCAACCACCTCGAATCCCGATGAATCAAGGGTTTCATTTGCTTTCACCTCTTCATTTTCTTCTGTTCGATTCACGTTTTCGTCGTTATATATATCAAACGAGAAAAAATCATCGATATCTATGTTGTTATTGGTATTGTTTCCTGTAAATTAAAAAAATTCGGGATTATCGTTACATAAGAAAATAACCAACACAAGCTTGTATTTTATCCAAAGTCTATATCATACTCACCATGAAAGCCAAGATCTTGGTCTGTATCATCAAAACTCGATATTATCTTCTGATCTTCCATATAGCCGGCCTTTCGAATTCATAAATTAATAATATATATTAGATTTAAAATATAAAAGGTATATATAACATAAACGTATATTAATGTTGTCTGATATATATTATGTACCTGGTTCATATGATGATTTGACGTTATTAATTGTTCATCATAATTGCCAATGTGGATCACTTGATCATCAACGCTATTGTAGTGGTTGGAGTTACTTGTAGCGAAAGTAAAGTCTTCCAAAACGCCATTATCGTTGTTGTGACCCATACTCGTGAAGAAATCGCAGTCACTAGCTGCTGAATTCTGTACACGCAACGGTGGTAGAGATATATTGTGTTGTAACATAGAGCATTCGATATCTCTATTAACCTATATGAACATATAGAACATCCATTATATATCCATCATTAAAAATCTGTTATATATTGATGGATGTATAAAACTTTGAAGTTTTAGTTATACCTTATATGGAGTAGGGAACGGTCCATAAGAAGAACTGTAGTATTGTGACGACCAGTCCTCGTTGGTGATTGCGTTGGAGTTAAAACGCTCGTTTCCAAATCGTGGTTGGAATGTGTTTTGAACTTGATGAGTAGATGAACTGATTTCGAGATCCGAACAAGCGTCAAAACTCGATGAGCAATTACCACTCACATTCGACATAGCGTGGACGTAAGGCCGATGTTGATCTCTTGGCTTAGCTTCAATAACAATCTTTTTGAACACACGACAAAGTGCATATGCGTCCTGAAAATATAAAATTTAGGCGATCTTTTCTCATGATAAAAAATGATAAGTCGAATCAATTAGTTAGCCCGCGAACCTGCATGCCGTACGCAGACGGGTCACATTCGGATTCATCAAGTCGATATTCGTGCATGACCCAACCGGTTCTTATGCCGTGTGGTGCGCGTCCACGGTAGTAAACCAATGTCTTCTTGGTTCCAATGGCTCGGTCTCTCCAGCTCACTCTGCGGTCTTTACCCGTAGCCTTCCAATAACCGCCCTTGGTTGCCCGGTTTGTCCTTGAACCGTTGGGATACTTCCGGTCACGTGGGCTGAAGAAGTACCATTCTTGATCTTTGCTCGGAAGCAAGGACTTCCCTGTCATAGAATTTACAATTGATTAGTAATTACTTTAACCAACATAATTTCTGATCAGAATATACTGGATGATATAAATTTTTTTAAAATATATCTCAACTAAGTTCGTGTAGCATTCATATTTACATTTACAATTTGTTTATTAGAAAAACATAGTTTTTAGAAATTCAAGTTCACAATATAATTTTTAAAGATTTTGGTGGAAATGATGACAAACTAATAGAATAATATACTAAAGTACTAGCTAGAGTGTACTTGTACATGTGGTATTTTCCCGGTAGATCAATTAAAGTGTATTTAGGGTTTCTTCATCTATGCTATATTCTTATTCTTTTCTTCAACCTCTCTTGTTCCTATGGGGTTTTAGAAAAAAACAATAATAATTCTCTGTATCGTGATTTTAATCCAAATAATATTTTTAAATTTCTGAAAACTAAAGTAGAATTAAGTAATTAGTGTTTATCACATTAATTGATATTTTTAGAAGATTGAAATCATATTAACTCATGCATAAACGACGAAGATCTCATAGTACCTGGTAAATCCCATGGCTCACACTTGTAAAGATCAACTTCAGCGATAACCTCAAGTTCGATTTCTAGACCGTTAATCTTTCTTTTGAGATAGTAAGTAATCAGCTCCTCGTCCGTTGGATGGAATCTGAAACCTGGGGGTAGCGAGACAGGAGCCATATAATCTCTCAATTTATTCTTGAAATTATTTTGTTTGGTTAATCAATTTCAAGAAAGAAAGAGAAAGAGACAGAAGCGAGACTTGAGAGGAAGAAGAGATTAGCAGAAAATAGATATGTTTTTGTGTCGTTGAGGGTTTGGTGATCAAGGTTATATATAAAGAGGAAAAAGACAGAAGAAATGAGAAAAGGAGAGGCAAAAGTTAATAAAGAGAAGTCCCCATCCCAAAATAACAAAGAATATTTTATAAAAAAATATTCAATAAATTTTTTGTCTGACTCATGATATGCTAACTTCTTATTATTACTATTTTCTTTTTTAAAGCTAACAAACAACATGATCACGAGGCGATTCTGTACACAGCAGGAATTAGGCCTAGGCGTTCGGGTATCAGTTTAGCTTCGGTTCAGATTTTTTGGGTTTTTGGGTTTAGAGACTTAATACCCGTTCGGATATTTATAATTTTTGGTTTGGGTTCGGTTCAGTTCCATCGGGGTTCAGATCGGGTTTGGATATCCGAAATATTGGAGAAAAATTAAAAAATTAGTTAAATTTAAATAAAAGTTGGTTAATTTTCACAAATATAACTAAAAATTTGGAGATATTCGATTATTTTTAGTATTTTTTTAGTCTTAATATAATTGATATTTTTGGATTTATAACTATAATTTTGTGTGATTAGGTTATATCAAATGTAAAAATAATTAATATTTTTTGGGTATATAATGGTATTTCGGATATCCGTTCGGTTTTTGGTTCGGTTCGGATTCGATTTTTTGGATATAGAAATTTAATATCCATTCGGGTATTTTGTTAGTTCGGATTCAGGTTCAGTTCTTCTTTTTCGGATTGGATTCGGTTCGGTATTTTGGGTTCAGATTTTTCGCCCAGGCTAGCATGAATAAATTAATCAAAATTGCCGCCCTAAATGCAAACCGTGTTTCTTCATCAAGTGCCCTTTCCCATTATCCCATGCTTCTTCAAGTGTGGTCGGTAAAATATATGCATACGTGTCAGAATTCTATTGGTTGCATGGGAGATCGAATCTTGGGTTAACTCAAAACTGTTGCAATCTTTTTGTTCTTGGGCGGCACTTCTAACTGAAATAACTGTCTCTTTCGTACCCCCACTTGCGAATGTTCTCATTGCCATCTGATCTATCTACATAGATATTATTTTAAAAATATATCATAATGTTGTAATTTATGGTAGCCAGCTGTGTTTTACATTTAATTTACATGTATTTTTCAGATTCATATTGCATCGTTATTCATGAGTCTCGACTAAAAAAAAATCCGTTTTTATTGGTGGTTCCATCAATGATTCAATATTCGTATTTCGAAGATTTTGAATCCATAACCGAAAATTTGTGTGGCTAGCTAAAATCCTTTTCCTCCCCATTTTTAGCTCCCCCAAATAAATTACAAAATAATCTATTCCAATAATATAGGAAAACTATTGACAGAAAGTTCAAGACTTTATGGGGTAAAAGAAACTATTGTTTGAGTATTTTATCATTTTGTTTGAAACTATAATCAGTATGTATGAACATATTCACATTTGGTATCAGCGATTATAAAACTTATTTTGGAAATACGAAACCAGATCTAAAAAAAAAAAAAAATCCGAAAAATCATCATGTGGGATCCAGCAGTTGTGAACATGTGAATAAATCCTTGGAAGCTATTGATGGGCCAACCCCCGGAGCATCACTTCTCAACCTTTCTCATCATCGTCATAACCTTTTTCTCTCATTATTCGAATCCCATATTCGCTTTCTATGTACCATCGTAGATATACATGTACATATATATATATATATATATATATTAAATATATACAATGTATTATGTCTACATACCCCTCTTGAGACATTTCCCTCACTTGAATCCATCTTTTAGTTCTTTACTTATTTCTTCCTGGCGTTCACACACATCTCTCTATAAACTAATTAATAACATAGATTAGCCTTACCTTGAGATAGGATTTATAAATATTAAGGCATAAATATAGATTTGGTTGCACCTCTATATATAGAATGAGAAAGTCATAACATAAAAGTTAATATGTAAAATCAGTGAAATTATTATGAGATTTCAGAGAGTTGAGACCTCCAAGACATAAACGAGTGTTGAATGTTTTTTAATCAGGAAATGTGAGATTAATTTTTGCATATATGTAATTTAAGCTAAAGAAAAAATGGAAATCTAATAGATTACAATCTCTTCTTTTTATATAAAGTATAATGAAAACACTGATCTACAAAAGTTAATATGTCATTCTATAGAATCATATGATTGACAGATTGAACAAAATGATTATTTGGAAATAAGAAAAGTGAGTATAATGTATATATGCAGATGCTAGCTCGTAAGCTATTGGATTGTATCTTTGACTCTTCGCTTTTACATCCCAAAATACAACTCAATGAATTTTGATCCCAAAATTTCCAAGGATGGGCCAATCAAGCCTGTGGGCTTCTCAGACTTTAAGATCTGCTAATTTTTATAGCTTAGCTCATGGGCTATATAGTCATTTCGAAAACTTATAATTAAGCGAGCGGTCACGTGATATCCAGCGTTGGGCGCACGTTAGAGAACTCTCCAGCTCAATTAGAGGCTAAGATGAGCCGAACGATGTCTGAGATCATAAATGATGGAGATCTTACAAAAATGGAAAGTTAAAACAAAAATCGAAAGAAGAAGAAGAAGAAGCCTACGGTTGTTCTGTTCCTTTCAATCTCACCAAATTTTCGTCTTCGGCTTCAATTTTGATTTCAATCTGATTGAATCTCTTCACCAAACCAAATTCGTAACCCTAGCTTCTTCATTGTAGAAATATTTTAATTGGAACCTGGATGAATTTGGATGAAATCTAGATGTATCTGATTCCGAAATCAGAGATTGGAGAGAGATGCTAGGAGCGATTCATTTCGGAGTATTAGCAGCTTGCTTCGTTCTCTTCGTTCCCATGGCAATGGCGGGTTGGCATCTAAGCAGGAACAAGATGCTCTTCTTTAGTGGAGCTTTGTTCATTTCTCTAGCGGTTTGTGTTCATCTCACGCCTTATTTCCCTTCCGTCTCCGACATCGTTGCTTCTGTTTCGTCTGTTGTTGTCTACGATCATCGTATCTCTTGTATTAACGAGGTGAATCAGATTGTCTGGGAATCTAAGCCTAAACCGAATCCGGAATCTGTTCATAGGAACAATGGCTCCAAGCTTGATTATTTCGACAAGAATTGGGATTGGATGAAATCGAGGAAAGTTTTGAGTTGTGAGTTTCAGAAATTGGATAAATTCGATGTTTCCGATTTGTTGAATGGATCTTGGGTTGTTGTTGCTGGTGATTCTCAGGCCAGATTCGTGGCTTTGTCTTTGTTGAATCTTGTTTTGGGTTCTGATTCGAAAGCTATGGATTCGGTTAAAGGTGATTTGTTTAAGAGACATAGTGATTACAGCATTGTGGTTAAGGAGATTGGGATGAAGCTTGATTTTGTGTGGGCTCCTTATGAGAAAGATTTGGATGATCTTGTGGTATCGTATAAGAAGATGAACAAGCATCCAGATGTTTTGATAATGGGAAGTGGGTTATGGCACATGCTTCATGTGAATAATGCTTCGGATTTTGGTTTTAGGTTGAAGCAATTGAGTATTCATGTGGAGTCTCTAGTGCCCTTTTCGCCAAAGGAGCAAGAAGGTGGTGGATCGGTTTCTGGTAGATCTGTGCATCTGTTCTGGATTGGGATGCCGGTTTTGATCAACGGGATGTTGAATACGGATGAGAAGAAGGAGAAGATGAGTGATTCAGTATGGCATGAGTATGATAGATCACTCGGGGAGAGTAAGATCTTGCGTCAAATGGGTGGTCCGCTTATCTTGCTTGATATCCAGTCCTTCACTTGGAATTGTGGACCGCAATGTACACTCGATGGAATGCATTACGACCCTGCGGTTTATGATGCATCTGTTCATGTCATGCTCAATGCGTTACTTATCGAATCTCATCAAACTTTATGAGTTCTTGAGGCAGGTTCTTTTTGTTTTTTTTTTCTTTCCTTTTATTTTTGTTTGGGGTTTTCTTGTAGAGTTTTTAAGAGAAGTGGAATGTTCATAGGAATTTTTACAACACACGGTGATCCTTTTGGCCTTGAAAATCTTCACATTGGAAGTAAGTGAACTTAGCTTCTTGGCTATATTAGGTTTAATATCTTTTGACTTTGAAATTACAACCGTTAGTTATTCTGATTCTGGTTATATCACATCACCCTTTTCACAGTTTACCTTCTCTGTAGACTAGTGGTTTTGGTTGAAACCCATACGACTCAATGCTCATCATTAGCTTTAAGCGTTTGAGAAGAAGCTTTTACTTCATAGTAATGTAAACAAAATAGATACAATAGTGATGTTTGTGTGATCACTGTTCTTAGTACATTGGTGACTTTTTGTACCTATGAGCGGGAGAGAGTAGACTACTAAATGCAACGGAAATATACTCTTGTTTTTTTTGTTTTTTTTTGCTGAAACCCATTCCCAAGTTTCTTCCTTTTCATCCCTAAAGACAACCTTAGACCAAGAGATCGATATACTTTCCATCAAAAAAATTCTCATCCAGAAAAAAAATCATGAGATATCTCGATGTACTTGTGCATGTATGTCACGGAGTCTCAAATTGTTTTCCTTCGAAGGTCTGTCCGTAGTTCCAGTTTTTAGGGGAGACGTTGTAAGCAGTCACGGTTGATCTGTCACTGGAAGTAACTTCAAATGAGAGAGCTTGGTTCTTGAGATCAGCATTGATATGCCAATTTTGTCCCCAATTACGACCCATCGGTAACCACCCAGTTCTCGACCCTTTGATCTTTACAGCAGCTATATCACCAGATCCCGCAACATTGGTGATAAGAACCGAAATGAAAATGCCTCCACCATCAACTGTAAACCTCATGCTTCCTTCCCTTCTACAGTTGATCCTGTTTTGGTAAAACCATCAACAATGTGTATACTATTTATATACACTGTATATAATACATTCCTAACATTTAAAATGAGAGCAAAGCTAATGAACAAATAATGAGCAAAAACTATTCAGATTTAGTGTATACTAATACTGCCATCAATTCATGAGCTATCCTAAATACCACCATTTCTCTGAACCTTGCAAACACGGTTCAGGGGCATTAACGTAAAATGGTAATTGGGGACGGCATTTTAGGGTAACATATAAAGCACACGGATATCGAAGAAGACGGAAACACACACAAAAGTAAATAAAAGCAGCGCTTGAAATTTTATAAAATTTAAAATCGTAAAAAAAGCAGAAACCGCGTTCACACCACCGCAAACGCAATTTCGAGGAGAAAACGCACCTTCGATACTGCACAGGCATGTTCCCAGCTTTCCAAATAGCGATCTTCTCAAACGCTTCAATCGGAAGCACGAAATGTTTGTTAGGTGGATTACAGTGACCACCACCGTCAGGATCAAATCCGTAATTAGGAGCGCAGAAATTAGTAGCGGTAACAATGATTGAAGTTCCAGGAATACACCAACGGAGATCATCCACACATCTAAGCTCGAAACAAGCACCACAGATCTGACCTCGATCAAACAGAGTCTCGCTTAGACCAACCGTAGCCATACCGTACCCAGATTTAACGAGATCTCCGTATCCACACGCACCGCCCACCGCGTCTCGAGGATTCGAAGCGGCGTAGTAAGTGGCTCGAGCGGGACGCCATTCTGAGGCGTCGGACGAGACGGAGGAAGAAGAAGGAGAAGAGGTTGAGGAAGAGTAATGAGAAATCGCCGGCGGCGATAGTGTGAGGAGAAGAAGGAGTAAGAGTAAAGGTAGAAGAAACCGTTGCATCTCCGGCGACTTGTGATTTTAGAGATTTGATGATTTCTCGTTTTGTTTGAGTGTTTTTGAGTCTTTTTACTCTTTAGTGGGAAAATTATCTATCACCGGTTTGTCGGTATAGATGTGAAATGTCTAAAGTACCCTCGTCTAAAAACATTAAAGCGGCTGAAGCCCAATTCAAATGCATATGTATAAATGTTTTAAACGTCTCCATGTTTTATAAACATGATTAATATAACCACTTATAGAAACATAGATGCACGTAAAGTTATAAATTATATTCCAAATTTAAGGATTTTTCTAACTACAAGCGGCTTTGATAATGGCTTCGAAATGGCGTTTCTCATGGATGATATAATGTCCACCATCAGGGACCTCATGGAGCTTAATCCATGGAAGCTTGTCACATATATAGAGTAAAACATGGCGTGAAATTTGTTTGTCTTGGAGTGCGCACCACATATGAACCGAGCCTTTGTTACTATCGGAAAATGGATTGCTCAGTTCAGTTGGATCAAATCCCCAATTACCGTAACCAGCGATGATGTCTCGTTGCGTGCTCACATATTCACCTTGTCGTAAAGCAGACTCCTATAATTATATTATTAATAGCTTTCATTTCATTATACAGTGTTCTTTCAAAGCAACATATCTTGATAATAATATCAGTATGATTAAATAAACATACCTTGATATATGAGTGTTTGTATGCTTTTCTGCGAGTTCTATGTCACGCTCGGTCATAGTATCTTTGGGATTCCTACTATTTGGGAACCATTTCTGAGTCATCCACCAATATAACAACCATGGAAAGTAGTGTGCGACTCCAAGTGTCATTTGAAATCCAAATGGTAATTTCTTCATTGCTGCATTCAACAAGTTTCGTGGTTCACGACTCCACCAAAAATTTACTAACGGAACCACCAACGAAGCTCCACTTAGTCTATAAATATTATTAGAAACGTTCACATAAGTCTAGTTTTTTTTTCTTAATTTTCTAAGAGATATATCCCATAGATAGATGTATTATTATTACCTATGAGGAATGTATTTGAGGCAACCGTAAACAGGGTAAGCTCCAAGTGACATCCCTACAACGTGGAACTTTGGACCTATTTGCAATTTGTCAGCAATTTCTTCGATGTCATATGTATCACTTTTTAGCGTTCTTGATGGATGAGGATCGCTTTCTCCATAACCAGCTCTATCGAAGAACAAGAAGTATATCTTGAATTCCTCGATCATTTCCTGTAAGCCAGATCGTATTGTTCTTGTTGCAATTGTTAATCTTATTATACAAAGCAAATACTCTCAAGTCTTTTTGTTTCGTTCTTAATAGAGAGTTTGTAGTATAATTAACCATTAATTCAATCCTTACGTTTTTTTTTACCTGTGTGATGTATAAATCGACGTCTTTGGAATTTCCGTTTCCGTGGAGGATTATTATTTTGTTTTTGGCTTTTTCCTTTGGAACCCCTACTTCTTTGTAGGCTAAATGTCTACCATCAATGAGCTTGATTCTTGGAGATATCTCAGAAACATTTTCCGGCAACGGAATCGGCGGCGGCGGTGTTATGGACTTGTAGACATAAAAGCTTATTAATCCCACAAGCACAAGTAGCAACAACATTATATATATGGCCTACATACAATACATGAGGCAAGATTGCAAAGAAAACTTTAGTTTATCTTGTGAGAATGAGATGCTTAAAACATAGTAATATATATGATAGTAATATATAGTATTAGTATTTATCTCTTTGTTACACACGTCTTTATTTCTTATCTCTTTGTTACACATGTCTGGTATAACTTATTTTGCATTACTATTATTGAATTGTGTTTTGTTCTTTTGCGTTTATTATCAATTGTGCATGTAACCCCCCTCCTCAATTATTTTATGAAGGTGTCGTTTAAGTGTCAACCATGGAGAGATTCCATTCAACTATTTTAAAAACTTTTCTCTAAAATGAATAAAATTTGTATAACTCTCTCTATTTGTGATTTTTAATTTTATTACTTTGAAATAAATAAACTTCAAAGTATAACTATTCAAATGTCTTAAAACTGTAATGCCATATATAATGTATGTGTAAATAATGTCTTCAAATGATAGAGGGTATATATTTTATTTTATAGTTTTGATTCAACTACAAGCGGCTTTAATAATGTCTTCGAAATGCTTCTTCTCATGGATAATAAGATGTCCAGCTTCAGGGACTTGATGAAGCTTTATCCATGGAAGCTTATCACATAAATAGAGTAAAACCTCTCGCGAAATTTGCTTATCTTCAAGTGCACACCAAATGTGAACTGACCCTTTGTTTTCACCTGAAAATGGATTCTTCAGTTCGGTTGGATCAAACTCCCAATAGTCGAAACCCGCAATTATGTCTCGTTGCATGCTCACATATTCCCCTTGTCGTAGAGCTGATTCCTGGACCGCATTAATTATTTTAGCTTTCATTTCATCATCATGAGTTTTCTTTTTTCATTAAAAATGTATCATAAATCAATCTAAAATTAAAATTAAAAAAATATATATATGTACCTTGATGTATGCGTGTTTTGTATGCTTATCCGCTAGTTCTATATCCCGCTCGGTCATAGTTTCGTTGTCATTCTGACTAAATGGTGAGAACCATTTCTGGGTCATCCACCAATATAACAACCATGGAAAGTAGTGAGCGACTCGAAGTGTCCATTGGTTTTGAATTGGCAATTTCTTGAACGCTGACGTCAACAAATTTTTAGGTACACCACGCCACCAAAAATTCAGTAACGGAACCACCAGCGTTGCTCCACTTAGTCTATATATATCGTTAGAGACATTCATATATGATCTTAGTTTTATAAATGCGAAATATATTCAAGTCAGTGTACAAATTATATAATTAGGCTAATGTTATTTATGCATGCATATATATCCATGCATAGCCAGAAATGTACGAGATTGATATGTATGATATACCTATGAGGAATGTACTTGAGACAGCCATAAACTGGGTAAGCCCCGAGTGACATTCCTAAGACATGGAACTTTGGACCGATTTGCAATTTTTCTGCGAGTTCTTCAATATCGTATGTATCAGTTTTAAGTGTTCGTGATGGAAGAGGATCGCTTTCTCCATAACCAGCTCTATCGAAGAGCAAGAAGTATATCTTGAATTCCTCGATCATTTCCTAACAATAAACGGCATTGTAGTTCCAATTAATATGATATATGAAATAATAATCATTAATTTAGTTCTAATATAATACCTGTGTGATTTTTAAATCCACTAACTTGGAACTTCCAAATCCGTGGAGAATGATTATTTTATTTTTGGCTTTGTCTTTTGGATATCCTAATTCTTTGTAGGCCAAATATCTGCCATCATTGAGCTTGATTCTTGGAGCTATCTCTGAAACATTCTCTGGCATTGGAATTGGTGGCGGTGGTTTTATGGACTTGTAAACATAATACGCTATTAAACCGACTACCACAACTAGAAGCAACATCGTTTGACCTGTAGATAACATATTAGAGTAAAGAGTATACTAAGATGTTTAAACACAATATTATAAATTGATACTATTAGTTTGCATAGAGACAAAACAGACCTGCCGAATCGAGAGATGGCTAGGTAACGTGAACAAATCTTTTTAGTGATGATATCTGTGGCCAAAGCAACTTACCAATACTTATACTGACCACAAGACAAAGATGGGAAATATATTTAAGAAGATCTCTGTCTGTTTAAAACATATGGATCAGAATCTAAAACTGGACACGCAAGTAACAAATCAAATGACACATGTAAGTTTTTTAAAGCATCCGTATGCGACTGACATTTATCTATGCAGTTAGATCGCGACACGTACAGTATTAAGAAAAATAGAAGAGAATAAAAAACTAAATAAATTATCATTAAGATTTGTTAGATTTTACCATTAAGTAAAATATCACTTAAGATTTGCATATGGATGTACTTGATATCTTTTTGACAACAAGATCTTGTATTTATCTGCAAACTATATCTTTTTGTTTATAAAACTCAAAACCAAATATATGGTCGTATGTATTACATACGTAAGTATTCATTTTACAGAATTGAAGAATCTTATATAAAATAATATGACATGGCAATGACGACACTAGAACAAATCATTATAGATTTTGGTGATGAACAATTTCTAAACTAGTAACTTGAATTTGTGATTGTCAAATTTATGAAGCTGTAAGACCCTTAACGGGTTCATTATTAAATTTGTACACATAAATGTAATAACTAACACTAGTTTTCTATCAAGAGCATGATTGTAGAAAGAAATATTAAATTATCTCAGAAAAAAATGGATTATGGAAAGAACAAGCATATACTCAAACTTAATTGTTTTATTTTTAGAGAAATCAAAGGGCAAAATCAATTTACGTTCATAGTGGAAAATACTTTGCTAAAAGCTGGAAAATAAGAAACAGTATTTATTCTTTCTTCATAAACTTGCTGTGACACTGTGATCTTTTCATGCCAAAGAGTAGTATTAAGATGTGTCTTCCATGAGAGAGGGAAGAAGATTTGTGAATTTGTCTTACTCAGAGGTCCTCGGGACCATTGATGTTCTGTAAAAAAAGAACAGACAGTTTTAGACTTTTAGTCTTTGATATTCAAAATAAGCTGGACAGTTTTAAACACTCCTAGAATATAACTATGGCTTTTTCGTTATGTTACCTTGTTCTCGACCACAGCCCCGTCCGGAATTTCGAGCTTCACACCCGATTTTGCCGTCACAGTCACCTTTCCCTTCAAAATCCAAAATGAACCATATTAAATGTGTGTACCTCAGGAACTAATGTGTTATGGATTATAGACAGATTAACGTATATGTAGACATACCTTGAGAACAACGGAAGAGCCAAACCAAACATCACCAGACACCTTAAGGCTGTCGAGCTCAACTATACTAGGGATGGACTTAAACCGGCTCAAGAAATTAGCCACCTGTTAAAAAGATACAATAAGCCGAGGCTTAAGATTTATGAGATAATGTTTAGAAAATTAAACAGAACTTGTCAAAAGATCATTTTTCTTCTTTTACCTTCTTGAACTCGGGTCCCAATTCAATTGATGGGTTTGAGGGGTTAGATCTAGCTTTGTTTCGGGTGACAAAGCCATCAACTAGGGTGTAGAGATCAGACTGTGGAAGAATGAAAATTAAAAATTATTAGCCAGATGTTTCAAAAGATGTCTGTGTTAAGCTCTATTTCACTGTTAATTGTGGTGAATAGAGAGTTTACCTGGACGAGCAGCAAGTCTGAACTTGCCTTCACTGGCAAGAACCGTGAGCGAGGGACATTAACACCAATGGCGTTGTCAAAGAACTGTTTTGAGACAGAATCACAAGGAAAAAAAAAAAAAGAGTTAAAAGGAAGATTACAGTTTGCATTCTATATTTCGAAATGTGCCACAAGGACAGGCATATTACCCTAATTGCAGCACCAGCTGCAGTTTCCAGTTGAAGCACTTTGACTCCATCAACTTCCTGAACATAATTTCCAGTCTTTCTTTGGTTAGATAATTGCAAAAATTGCAAAAAAAAAAAAAAAAAAAAAAAAAAAACTGTGCAATAGGCTATGTTTGTACCTTTGGGTTTGGAATGATCTCCATTTTAAGAGCATCAGCTTCCACAAGCTTTTTGATGGCCTTCAAGTTCACCCATCTGTAAACTTACACAGTTAGTTTCCAAATAAGTTTATACTGTTTTAAATTCATTAGGGATATGATCTACTTACAGGTTGTTTGTGTTGAATATCTTGAACTTCTCAATTGATTTGAACTCATTGACCTACCGGAAGGTCAAAACACGAGCACAATAACTCTTTTAAACATGTGATGCAAATGGAAGCAAACAGAAAAAAGGTACAAACAAAGTCTACAGTTTCACATTCTATTTTTTCTTCAATAAATTTGGCATTTACTATTTTCTCTTCTTAAGAACAATCTAAAGCAGAGAGGAGGGCGAAAGGGCTTTGTAGAGCTTCCAAGGAATGATTCTGTAGACTAGGCTCGTTTTTACCAACTTTCCCCAAATCTCTAATGAATATGCCACGAGAGTTTCAAACAATATCTAAGAAAATGTAATCCAAACAGTAACAGGAAGGGAAGCAAAGAAGTATAGACTTACATGTTCATCAGGAACCTGAGCAATTTCCAGAAGCTGGGATAAACCAAAAAAAAGTTCCATTTTAGAGGACAAGAAAACAACTTTTGTTCTTCGGTAGCACAAGAAAATTGTAGCAGTGAGAAGATCATGAGTTGCAAAGAGATTTAAGAACCTAATAGACATATAAATAGCTATAATACTGTTTTTCCTTACAGAATCCAAAAAAAGCAATCTAGAGTAGATAAAAACCAAATCTGATTAGCAGTTTTCTAAATAACCATACATAATAAAAGGTACATCTAAACAAGAAATGACACAATTAAGAAATTACCTGGACTTTGCCTTCATAAGAAATGAGAGTTCCTCCCTTTACATCTGCCAAGGTTTTGGGTGTAACCTCCATACAGTACTCGTTCTTGTTCAGGATCAAGTGCTTCAAGATTTCTGCAGCAATAAGGATGAGGCAAGTAAGACAGTTAAGGGATTTTCAAGTAAAATCTTCTGATCAACTATATAAAACTGTGTAAATAAGATCGAGAAAACTGCAGAGATGACATACTTAAGTCCACGATTGCACCCAGGTTGTCTGAATTGGCAACAAACACATATTCCTTACCCTGAGAGACCAAGAAAACAACATTTTCAATTAATATGGACATCAATCTTAAATGTTGGGGAAAACAGTAGTTGACTGCACTAAAGAAAGAACCTGTGATAAGAAAGCATCGAGCTTTCCACTGTTCATGAGGGCTGGGAATACATCACCATGACCGGGAGGATACCTTCACAAAGATAAATTATTAGTAAACGATCTGATTAACAACAGAAGATATTCCTGACATGCAAACAAAGAATTCATACCAGCCCTCCTTGTCGGTCTTTCCCTTGCTGGGCCATGGCACAAACTCATCTGCCACAATACGGGGATATTTGCTCTAGAACATCCAAGTAAACGTTAGTAGTTGTAGGTCTGATATCAGTTTTTCATATAAATAATAATTTAATTTGCTAATTTGATATGCATCCACGCAACAAACCTGGTTAAAAGTGTGAATGTCAACATTTGAGTTGGTGTACTTTTCCACAATCTGAATATGACAATAACAGTCAGCCGAAAAGAATTACATAAATATGAAAGTGAAGAAATGTGATCCACAGGCAAAACAAGTACCTTTTGTGTGTCATCATGTGTATTAAACGAGTTCATGAGAACCAACGGAACCTTGCAGCCGTACTTGTTGTTGAGATTCTGAGGGTGAAAAATATATTGGGCATTAAGGTTAGGATAGATTAAGGAGGTAGTAGGGCAGAGTATTAAAAGAAAAAGACGAACCTCAATCTGGATAACAATCAGATCAAGAAATGTCAAACCATCACGAACTTCAATAACCGACCTGTCAAGGAAAAAGCAAGATATAAGTCTCTTAACTGCATGACTGCTATGCCAAAAAATTACGAGGAATTATTCACTAGCTTCGGTTTGAAGTTTTACATCAACTAGCATGAAACCAAAATTATACTGTAGAACAAGAGAACAGTCAACCAGAAAATCCAAAGACAAGGATGACATGGCAAATATATCTCCAGACTGGAAAAGTAGCCAGAAAAAAAAAAGGAAAAGAATCACCATATTCAACATTGAATTTGAAACCTCAAATAGACTTGAGCATTTGGATTAAAAAAATGAGAATATCACAGGGAAAACAAAAAAAACAGGCTTACTTGGGGCCAGTGCATCCCATTGTTGTCCCAAGACCTCCATTAAGCTTCAACACAACAAGTTTATCCAATAGATTCTTGGTCTCAGAAACATCTACATCATTTTTACAAATAATCATAGTGTTAGTATCACAGAGAAACTGCAAGCATACTGAAACAAAAAAAGATATACGTATCAGTGAAGACGAATAAAACCTTCGGAGACGGCAACCATTTTATCGTAGGGAACAACGATTTCATCAGTAGGTGTCTGGATCTTACTCCACTCAATGTGCTGTGCCTCACCGCTTCAAATCAAATTCGTATGAAATAAGTGAACGTTGTATAACTAATTAGTCTACTGTCACGTAAACGAAGACGACAATTCAGATCTATTATCCAGATCCGATCGAACCTAATAGCTGAGATAATACGAACCTAGTACATCTACTCATGCAGATTGAAAGCAATACCAGAAATCACAGAGAATAGCTGAGATAATACGCAATATTGTTTGATCAACACAAATCAGAGAATCAAAAACAAATCGATCGATATACGGAAGAACACATCGAAAAATACAGAACTGGAATCGATAAAGAGAAAGACGAACCTCAGGTAGCGTGAAACGAGGCTGATGAACCCACTCCTCTCGTTCTCACTGAAACAAGAGAGAAAACAAGCAGATCAGTCGAATATTCAGATCTAGAATTCTGGATCCAACAGATTTTGGAAGAAAACGAGACTAAGAATCAAAGAAACGAGAAAGCAAAAATAAACACGAACCTCATCTCAGTAAGGCCATCGGTGGCGGATTTGAGTTGAGGGAGATTCTCAGTGGTGGCGGCCATTGTCTATAACAGATTCAAACCAAAAAAAACGAAGAGAGGATGATTGTAAATGAAGGGATTGTAGAAATTAAAGAAGAAATGTATTTATAGGCGAAGGGAGGAGTGATGATGATTTCCAAAAAAAAAGAGTAGTGGTGAAGAAGTGACGATGAGGTTACCTCATATATACTTGTCCGTCCGGTATCGTCTTAATACCGTCAATTTTTTTTCTTTTTCTTTTTAATTTTTTTTTTTGGTAATTAAATTTACTTTCACAAAAATAATATTAATTCATATTATAGATACAGAATAAATTATTTAATAATTATTAAGACTCGTAAGAACGGGTTGGTTAAACATCAGTTTGTAAATTTCCATTTCGCATTTGCATATATGCTAAATTTTGTTTCATACAATAATTTAATCATTTTATGAGAGTTTACGTAGTCAGAATACAACAGAGAAAATAACCAATCAGGTGGGTACAAACAATCAGAAAAAGTAAATATAAATTTGAAGGTTCAGGTTATGCTAAACTATGTGCTGGAACTATGTAGAACTATGTACAATCAATCAAATGTTTAATCAATTTTTTCTATCAAAAATTGCTTAACTTTTTCCACGATTTGATTAGTACTATCAATATACTTCAAGCTATTGGAAACTAATTATAAATTTATAACCAACAAAAACCATACAAAAAAAAAGTTAAAACCAAAAAAACGATATTTTTTATTCCATTCATCAAATCGGTACGTCTTGCAATATTACCGATCAGAAATATCTTAAATCATGTCCTTGAAACCATCATGACCAAACAAAATCATTAAAAAAAAGCCCAACATAAATATAATATCTTAAACACGAAAATAAAAGAAACTGCTAAAGGAGAATCTTCCATAGAATATTCCCTCACTCAATCTTGAGGACAATTGAGCAAAGCTTTGATACTTTGGACAGTAGAGCTGATCAAACTACTCACAGTGTCCACCGACTTCTCATTCTCCTCTTTTGACCTGTTGGTCTTGCCAGAGACAAGGATCTGAAACGCCAGCGTCACTAAGGTTCCACCGTCGTCAGCTGTGGATCTCTGGCCATCGCTAGAGATGATGAAACCAGAAGGAAGGATTGGAATCAAGGACGGGTCGGCTTGGCCAGAGATGGCGCATTTCATAGTAGACATGTCGAGAGGAGCGTACACTAACATGCCTCCCAAGTTGTCCATGTAGCAGTCTTGTAGCATCACCATCTCATCCTTGTCTGAGTCTTGTGGCACCATCAGCATGCCATGATTCTCCAGCTGCATAGGCTAATATTAATGTATATTATAATAAATAAACAGACCCACGGTATAAAAGATTTACCAAAGATTATAAAGTATTAAGAGACCGTTGAAGAAATATATATTTACCCGGAGAATGGTAAGGTAGTCTGTTTCACTTGATCCGGTGGCAACGTGAGCAAGCTCAGTGATTATGTGTCCACAGGAAAGAACATCCCACTGTTAAACGCATAACGTTTCTTTAATTTTGTTGTTGTTAACTCTTTTAGTTTCACGTACGTATAAAAATTCATAAATTTGATGAAATGAGACAAAAGGATTAGAACCTGTTGACGAATATCAATGTTACTGAGGAAGGTGAAGACTTGCAAAGGAGAGACAGGGATTGAGAAAGAAGAGGCAGCACTGATAACTATACCGGCTGGTTGACCGGCCGCTGAGTTCAACCGGATCGACACTCTCACTCCACATTTCGACTGCTGCGGAAAGTCAACTTGTCCGGACATGGTCAACATTTCGTTGAATTTTTTTAACATTCTTTCCCCTACTTTCATTACACTCCTCCTTCCTTCTCCACTCTCTATAACTGCCACAATATATTTTAACTTATCAAACGCCACACTCTTGTATAAACTGCATATCATCTTTGATCAATAATCTGGACTATACTTTTAATCTTTGATCAATAATACATCCATTCAGAGTTATATTTTACGTGGTACAACTAAAATCATATAGTTAATGTAATAATTTAGTTGTGTTAGTCAAAGTCCTGAGCGACTTCCACTAGTAAGCATATATAGTTACATGTCCTAGGACAGTTGCATGTCTTATGGTTACCATCCACTTATTTTTAATACTATCTTATTACTTCAGAAAATAAAATCACCATAAGATCAGATAAGTCTAAACATATGTGATGATATATGTAAATATGTATTTTTAATAGAAAAAAAACAATCGTAATTAGAAAATATTGTTTATAAATTCGAAAACTAGAAAACTTAATTGTCAGAAAACATATTTAGATTTTTTTCCGTTTATGTTTATCTTTTCTGCTGGTACAGTCACTTTTTCGGAAAATAAAATATTTCCGTATAATGTCAATTCATATTTAGATTTATATATATATATATATATAAATGTTGGTAAACATAACTTTTATAATCAAAAATAAAAATGAAACAATTATACCAGTCAACTCAAATGACACAAGAAGGATTTTCTTTACCACGATAACAAATTAAGCCAGTAATTAGTAAGGTTAATCCTAAAGATGACAATTAAGTACCTTGGCTCCAGTCAGTTGTAGGAACGGTTGGGATGGAGGAGAGAGCCATCCTCTCACACATTCTCCTAAGCGTCTCAATCCAACGCTTAGCTCCATACCCTGTCCCGCCACATAAAAGCTCTTTATACATTTTATGCGTCTTGGATCTGTCATCTACTTCCACATGCTCTATCCACATCACCTACAAAATATTGTGATAGCATTAATGAATATAAACTGTTTAGTTATAAGAATAAACCACATACATAATGAGCTCGAGAGGTGATGGAGAGACCTCAGACTGAGCATTGGGCAAGGATTGGATGAGACAACCAGAAGGACGTTTATAACAAGAAGCACCGACTTGCTCACTGTCGACGATGCTGTGTGACACGTCAGCAATAATCCAGACCCTTTCCTCGATCTGTTGGCAGCACCTAACGATCTTGAACTCCCTTGGTGGCACTAGCGGCGACAGAATGTGTAATCGCTCCCGTATCTATCATTTTCATTCACATTCAAAACACCAACAATGTATATTTGTATATATATATATATATATAATATGTTTTTTTTCTTTCTCAAAGTCAAAGTCAAATCAGATTTTAGTTAATTATTACCACTTTCAAAACATTGCAGTTTTCTTTTGTAGGAAGCTCCGATCCGAACTCATAAATCGTCTTGGCCTCGCTCACAATCGTTGGAAAGAGATCTTTCCATTTCTCCTACAACACCATTTTCACATTTCTTTATTATTAAATCCAATCCATACTTTAGAAAGAATTAATTATAGTCCTGATATTAACTTATATATATAGAGTACATACCAGATCTAAGAACATCTCGATCAAGTTCGATGCTTCTATAGGAACCACGACGCCATCTCTGGAAGACTCGATGCAAGCACTCGCACTCCTGAAATGTTTGATGGCGTGCGAGAACTTCTCGTAGCTCCCTTGATCGATCATATCTGTCCCAGTGATAGATGACTTAACCCAAAAAATGTCCTCAGTAAAAAGCCGTTTGAGCTCTTCAACAGCACTTGCCGCAGTTTCAGACAACTGCATTATATCTATCTCGAACTGTGGTTCTGGCTCGATGGTTTGAGAAGTTGGAGGATTAGTTTCGTACGAGACGCGAGTTTCAACATGTTGTTGTTCATGAACAGAAGCTATTGAGTCCACCATGGTTGGTCGTTTGGGGGTATGCTTGGATACAAAATTGAAAATTTTGCCATACTGAAATCAAAGTTAAATAATTCACACAAAATTAAATGGTTATTGGACGTATTGGGTTTAATTAATTAACATGTTTATTGAACAAAATAAATTGTGTATAATATTTTATTAACTTTGTATAATATGATGATAATGGGTCAAATGAATATTCAAAAAAAAAAAAGTGAAATATTTGTCGATTTTAGCAAATGAAATCAAATAATTACCTCATCCTGAAGGCGGGCGTTTTCCAAACGCAGGTTTTGGAGATTGCATTCGCGTTCTTCAATGCCAACAGGAGGACCACCACAAGTTGGACAAATCACATTCTTTAATGCCTCTAGCATTGCCTCGTTCTCACTTTGGAGCTTTTCGTTTTCTTCACGAAGGAACATGTTACAACTTCTGTCATCTTGAGCCTATAGCATGTTAAAAATAATAATTACAATAATATAATTCGTTGAAATAAATCGTAAGAATATTTGTTAGAATTTGCTAATAAGATGAATGTATACTTTGCTCTGAGTCCTTTTGTTTTGGAACCAAAACTTGATTTGGTCCGGCTCAAGTTTCAGCTCTTTACATAACTTTTTTCGTTGTGATTCATCTGGATGAGGACGATCCTTGAAATAACTAGATTTTCAAGAAATAAAAATCAATTATTATAATAAAAATTCACTACTGTTTTAAAAAATTAATAAATAGCCAATAAAGATTTTACGCTTCAAGTTGTTGGATCTGCTGAGGGGTATGGCGATGACACATCTTCTTCTGCCCGTTCCTCTTGAAAGTGTATTGTTCATTGTCGGAGCTCCCACCACCATCAGTATCCATTTTGTTGTTCACAAAAAAAAAAAAAATTGTTTTTTGCAAAAAAATGTTTGTGTTTTTGATGCACAAGTTAATCAGTATTTATATAGAAAAGGGTAAGTATAAGGATAATAAAATATGTACATATTATTTTATAAAAGGAAAATAAGGGGAAAAGATGGATGTTTACTATTGGAGTGGGCAAAATTATATGTTAAAAGGCAAATATTTAATGTTATTATATGTCAAAAAGAAATATTAAATTTAAATATATATTTTAGATATGTGGGTAGGTTTATCTTCTGTACAATGTATTGAGGGTGAACCAAATATATTTAACGTTTTAAATCTAATCGAAACTTAAATTATCGGGATAAGATTTATTTTCTACTTGTTGTGTTATAAGTCGATTTATATTTTAAGGACGAACTCAAACCAATTAAACACAAATACTTTTATCTTCTTATTTACAATTATTAATATTAAATTAATTTAATAAAATACAAAAGATATAATTAATTAAGCATCAAAGTATTTTCCGGATAAAAAGGATTTTTTAATTAATTTAACTATAACCTTGTATATAATATTTTATTATTTATATAAATATTATGATCTTTTAAATTTTTGAAAACCTTTATTCGGATATATCGCCTAATTATAACCGCATTAATTTATTATTCATAAATTAAATGTATTATTAAAAATTTAACTATTAATCTCTAGTGTCAAGTGTCAACTAAACTTTGTCATTTTTGATTTCTATTAGATTTTAACATTTAGTATATAATTTGTATTGCACAGAAAGCATCTAAATGTCTTTAATTTATTACAAAACTGTGTGCTAATCATTAAGTTAAAATTTAGTATTTTAAATATTAATTAATTGATTTATGTAAATGATTTTAATATACAATAGAAATGATAATTTATTGTAAAACACATTTAAAAGTAATTAAAACTAATTCAACAACTTGCAAAACCAAAACTAGTAATGTAGGAATAAAAACTGGAGAAGTTATGAAAATAGTGATTTAAAGATGTGCCTCATGAAGAAGAAAAATGTCATTTTCTTTGGAAAATTTATATTATATTTTGGATCTTAATTTTCAAATTTAAACTTTTTGTTTACAAAATAAATAAATTACAGTATTTTTTTTTCTTAAATCTCTGAAATTATAAGAACGATTCCAATGATAAAATGTTCATAAGCTTAGTTTGATAAAGTCATACTAGTTTATGATCGGATCCAATGATTATGAGTTTATTTTAATCCGGTTTGCAATAAAGTTAAAGAAAACTTACAATGGTAAATAATCTCATCAATGTTGGTCTTATCTTAAGCAAATCTATTTTTGTATGTTCAAATCTAACAATTATATTCTATATCTGAATTAGCCAACATCAACCACGCGTCATGCGATTAACCGCACTCTAATTATATCGACATTTAAAAAAATTCTTTTCATCAAGATTCGATCTTAACGGCTCTTTCCATATTCGAAAATTACACATTTTGCGCCAACATCTACATTTCTAAATTATAATCATTAAGATTATCTTAGTATCACGAATTAAAAATATACTAATTAATTTAATGATTTAATCAAATGATTATAATTTTATTTCAATCCAGTTCGCAATAAAATTAGAGAAAACTTAAAAACCCATCATACAACATACTCTCATCAACTTTTTTCTGATCTAAGTGAATCAACAATTTTGTGTGTTCACACCCAACAACCATATTCTACATATGGATTAGCCAGCATCAACCACACGCCATGCGATACCACATTTTAGTTATATTAATATTAAAAGTATAAAATTTTCACCAACATTCAACCTTAACGGCTCTTTCCACATTCGAAAATCACACATTATGCACCAATAGCTATATTTCTAAAGTATACTCACTAATGTAATATCAGTAGCATCAGTTAAAAAAATATACTCACTAAGTTTATGATCTAATCCAATGAGTATGAGTTTATTGTAATCCGGCTCGCAATAAAGTTAGAGAATACTTACTGACCATGCAACATGGTAAATAACTATGGAGGTTCTCAACCCGAAAATAAATCTTTCCAAATTAACCAATTGAGTACGATCAACTTAATTATGATCATGGGCAACCCACCTCGGGCATGAACACATTCAATGTTCATAACCCCAGTCTATAATCAAGTCCGAGTTCAAACCTAATGATCATAAATCCATTTTTGATCAGACCTGCCAATCAAGTTAAAGCAAACTCATAATCATCTTTGATTTGAATGAATAAGTATTATAGATGAAGAGTTGTTCTTTCTTTTTAATCGTGTTCACACTTTAAGGAACGGAAAAAAAAACGTGATAATAAAACATAATCTAGAACAAAGAGACAATAGAAATTAAAGAAAAGAAGCACAGCTAAAGTAAATTAGCCTAACAAAATCTCGATCTAATTATTGATATAATTGCAAAACTGCTTGACGGAACTACTAAAGTAAGAATTCTTGAACGGTTTGGAAACAGCTTGTGTACAGTCTTCGTCAATCTCAATTATGGCCTTGCAACATTCTGGTCGTATCGTGATTGCTCGGTTAAAGAATGACCCGAAGATCTCCGCAATGCAGGCTTCTCCATCTCCCATGTCCGGAAAACACATCCTCGTTAACTCGTCATTACCACTATCGTTGTTACCATTATCGTATTGTTACCAATCATGTTACCTAGAATTCCACCGAAGATTGAAGGCAGCGAAAATGGAAGTGGAAGTGAGAATGGGAATAAGAAGAATGCGGTTGCGGTTTGAGGAGCAAAAGATGATGAGAGGAGAAGAACGAGTATGAGAGAAATTGCAGGTTTCATCATGATGAAAGAAAACAAATGCTTATTATCAATCAAAAGAAAAAAATGAAAGTGATAGCTAGTGGTTTTTGACGGTTGATCTTGATGAAGGTTTTTAGGATTCTGTATGAAGGTATATATAAGAGAGAAAGGGAATAAAAAGGCTTAGACGAGAATAAAAAGGTTTAACTATTTTACAGGCGATGGAGCTGTTATTTATTCGATCAGTTTTGTTTATAAACTATACAAATAAAAAAAAATGTCTTCAATAATGAAAAGAATAGATTAATTAATCAATTTCCAATTTAATATTTACAAATTACGATTATGATACCTTTAGAGTAGGAGAAACACAAATACTCCGTTTATATTTAAGTTTGAATTAGTAATAATCAATTCAAAAATGCTTAATCGTTAGAATAGGCTTTGACGCAACAGAACAGTCGCATGGATAACGGAACTCAACGGTTTTTCAATAGATACTTCGTGCAATAGTCTTTGATTAGTTACTTTTGTCAAAATTAAAACATTATGTCCCTTTTCTTAATTGTAAGAACTAAGACAATGCTACATTATCACATCGCTTGATTAAAATTTGAGGATACAACTGGAAGAAATCAATATAATAAGATTTTTTATTTTGGTTAAATAATTTTGCGTCATTCCTTCCACACTCAAAGATAATTATTATACTGTCACCGTCTTTTCACGATGACTAAAATATATAAATGTAGCTACGTTGACTCAGCACATTAAAATGAAATTGTCTTTAATATTTTTAATAATTGCAATTGCATTTATCATCATTCCAAATATTTTGATTAATACACTTTTTAAAGTAGAACAAGAACTAAGAAAAAGTTTCAAAAAATTTAAACATTCTTTTCATAAGCTTTTTCATAATTTGATTAGTATTCGGTCGAACCACCTACAATAATTCATTTCTGGTTAAACACAAAAAAAAAAAAACCATTCGAACTGATAATTAGGACTTCATCTACACTATTAATCGGAGTAGAATGGAAAAACAATATGGCCATATAGACTTCTGAAAATACGGCAAAATATAACTTAAAATATAAATAAAGTAAAATAAAGACGCGGATTCAACAATCTAAAGTCAACTTCCATTTTGCTATACGCTGTCCATCTTCACAATATTTTAATACTATAATTTATACAATTTCCATCGTATTTATGATAATATAATCTTGTGTTTGTCTTCTTCGATCTTCGCAAAATCAGTTTCATCTTCACTCGTAAAATCTTTGGATCTCTTCATTATAACAAAAACAGTAAGAGTGGGCAACTACGTTTCATGCATTCTAAGCAAAACGACCTCGTCTCAGTCACTATCATCATCATTATCATCATCGGCAGCCCAAGTGATTCTACCGGACGGTGGACTGCGTGACATACACGCGCCGATGAAAGCAGCCGAAGTCATGATGGAGATGCCAAGCCATTTCCTCGTCGATGCCAAATGGATGAAAATCAGCCAGAAATTCATCCCACTCGCCGCCGACGACGACCTCGACCTCGGAAACTGCCATGTGTACGTCGCATTCCCGATGACACGTGTGGCTTCCGCAGTCAATGCCTCCGACATGGCTCGGCTCTTCCTTGCCGGTAAGAAACGCACGAAAAGCTGCGACAATAGGAGAGTGTCGGCGGAGGAGGAAGATGATGTTGATGGCGTAAGGCTGATGGGACGGAAGCTGAATCTTGAAGACATAGAAGAGTTCTCGGCGGCGGAGTATATTCATCGGATCTCTGTTTCGAAATCTAAGAAGCCACTGTTGGAGACAATTGTAGAAGAACACGTGTCTTAATAATACAACGAGACGATCAAAAAACAAATTATTTTTAAATGGCGAGAATTAGTATGTGATTACTTTCTTCCGTTATGTAAATGTATATATTTTCTGTTAATCACTAATGTCTGTGGATTATATAAATCGGCAAAGATTAACACTCATAAATAATGTGTTCTCGAGGACAATTAATGTCTCCCCTTCTTTATCGTGTTACAAGTTACAAACTAGCCGTTATAAAGAAATCAAATCTTAGGAAATTTAATCAAACCCGTCTCTTGGGAAATGAAAGTGATTTAAAGACTTTCAGTGAATGTAATAATTTAGCCTTGAAAGTTGAAACCAGACTTTGACCGTATTTCAAGAATCCCCAATATGACCGTTCAACTTCTTTAATGGCTATAAAATGCTCTGTTTCGATGTCTCTACAAATACTAGAATTTTGTTGTTTTCTTCTTCACAACAAACCTTGACGATTAATTAACCTTCTCTTTAGTTAAACAATGGACGTTTGGCATTTCCCAGAACAGAGGGCTTCAGTAGAGTATCTAGCAGAGAATCAGAAACTGCAGATCCCAGCTGCAATGGGAATGTCATGGAGCCAAACGATGGATAGCAAGAAGCTCTGCGAAACAAATCATACTCTCTATTCTAGATTTTGGAAGGTCGCATCAAAATTCTGAGAAAACTTAAACCAGACTAGATTTTTCAACAATGGACTGACACACTAAATTAGAGAGCAAAAAGCACAGAAGAAAGCAAATGTCAGATGGAAAACAGAAAATGATCTGAGAAAAGAGAAGAAATCGCGAACATTGTATTTTCACAAGGTGGGGACGAAAGCCAGCGATCAGAGACAGATTCAGGTAGTGACTGTGGCGTTAGAGAAAGCTTACTGAAGAAGAATATAAAGCGAAAACGGACGATCAAGCGAAGCTAAGTATCACTCCATTAATTAAAGAAAATATTGAGCGGTTTTCGAAGAAAACAAAAATACTAACTTTGAAAATCGCTGAAGAAGAAATTTTGACTGGTATAGGGACACGGCGATAATTATAATTTTGGGGGATTTTACAGTGGCAGACGCTTTCGCTGACGTCACTTATACTTTTTACCAAAATTATTTAAACCAATCGGTAAAAATAAATAAATTAGAAAATCCTAATAGAAGTATATTTAAAAAATGAAGTTAAAATATAAAATATGACAAGAAATGTCTTGAAAATAGAACTAACCTTTGGAATTCATAAAATTAACGTTAATGAAAAAATTATAGTATATATAATATTTATTTAATAATAATATAATATCGTCATGTGTATAACGTATGTATGATCTAATTCCTTTGACATTTTTTTCTTTTTTTTGCTAGGATCTAATTCCTTAAACATATGATATACTGTTCCATGATTTTTTTTTCGTTTTTGTTAAAAACCGTTACATGGATTATAGATTAGATAAAAGTTCTGAATATTTATGGATTGGTACATAATATGCAGAGTAAGTAAATATTTTGAATGCCAAATTAAGATAGTTAAATAATTGATTTTAAAATAACATTTAGAAAAATTCATAATACTTGCCAAAGATATCTTAGTTCAATGGTAGATCCACTTTTTTCTTTTCTCTCAAATTAGACTTCAATTTTGCCAATTATACTCTAAAATATTCAACTCTATCAAATAGTAAGAAAAGGAAGTGACCATAAACAAAATACCAAAAAATAGTGCAAGAAAATACTCTAAAGATATGTTTCTTAATATATAAAACACCATCATAACTTCCACATAGCCTTCTTTTGAATTCTCATGCAACTTTTTGGGTTTTCCAGATAACATAAAGTAGCAACAAAGGAACTACAAGACTGTAACCTGGAAAATGAACCACATTCATCTCATAAGCTCTAGCTAGAGCCCAGCAATTCTGTAAGGATAAAAGAAAAACAACAAACAATACTTCAGAACTGAATGCCGAAAAAACAGAAAACGGATGAACATGATTGCGACTATTAAGGTTTCAAAAGGCGGACAGAAATGAATGAAGAATGTGAGTTATTATACAAGTGATAGATACCTTGAAGTGCTTCCAGTATAGAGCCAATGAAGCCAACAATAGCGATTTCCGAATCAGTCTTTTGTTAGAGAATAACAGCGAGTGGCGTTGTGATCTCTTCTTCCTTCCCCAGTCATGGTCATCCTCTTTCTTACCAGAGACTGTCCGAATGTAATCTTTGTACATTTCTCTCTCAGCAACCAGACAACACACAACCAAGACACTAGGGATAACAACAAAGACCACATGTGGGATCACCAGAACCATTACATCAGGTTGTCCAATGTATTCATGTTTCCTATCTGTGCCTGAGCTCGTGACCACCCATCCCATAATAGTCATGTATGTTCTGTTTCCAGAATCAGTAAACACTTCACCGGAAAACCAAGGAAAGAATATGAGATACAGCAAGTATGTCATGTAACCGAACCAAACCACAGGAATTCTGCAGAGGTCTTGGAGAATCCACATCACAAGTGTGATTGGTCCTTTCTTGGCGATGAACTTCTTGAGAGTGTATTGCTTCTTGAAAACTATGATAATGCTTTTGGGGATAAGGAAAACGAGAAACAGAAAATATAGAGCAGACCACAGAATCGGGTAATATAATGCCGCCCATTGGAAGCCCATGACCCGAAACTCATTCCATGTCCATGAGACTTTAGAGCTTAGACCATTGATGGAAAATGGTCGCAGTTGTGATAAAGTTGACCTACCTTTGATGTCAGTGACTTCTATTTGCAGCCAATACCTATCAGGTAACGGATCTTCAAAAGCCCTATAGTTCCATGGAAGTGAAAAAAATGCTGCCCCAGAAGAAGAAGAAGAATCGTCTCCATGTTTTCTCATTGGAGCTTCCATGACCAGATTGTCAAATCCAGGGCTTGAGTCATAAACTCTAGCTACAACTTCCAAAATCAGGGAATGAGAAAACACAATGGCTCTGATTGCGTCATAGGATGAGGAGATCATATGTTGGCATTCGTATTTGTGACGTGCAAAGGATGTTGACATGAAACGTGAATCTAATGGAAAGGTAGGTAATATGATAGTCTTTTGGGATTTTGACTTGAAGTCAAGATCAATATATGAAACATGACCCCTATCAATGGCCATGATCCGCATTGCCCTATTTTTTCTCCAGTCACCCATCTCCCATTCCCAGAATTCTGCAGCTGGCAATGCTCCAAAGGAGCAGTTCTCAGTACTTTCAGCACTATTCTGCCTCATATTCAGCTGAAACAAGTCATTATCTGATAAACTGATACCACCAGAGTGATGGTGTCTTTTAAGGTTCTTGCCAAACTTTGAGTGTAGATGGCCACACAAATAAGCCGAGACGGAGTGCTTCAAAAAAACATGTTTAAGGCTCTTCTGAGAATGTGACAGTGCCGAGAATGACAACGGGAAATGCCCAAATGATATTTTTGTGACAGGTTTTGTTGATTGGTTGTCCCATTGCGATAGGTGTGAGTCGAGCTCGCTCAAAAGTTCATCAGTTGGGTGCCCAAATAGATTTGTTGGGCCGCATAATCCAATACGCATAGTGGTGTCAACACCGACAAACAGATGTTTACGTTCACTAGTCTGTATAACAAAACATAGAACCATTAGCAGCAAACATATTACTGAGCAATGACAGAGGTCTGTGGAAAACAAAATTCAACGACAATAACAGATAATCTTTCATCTCATATCCAAATCAGTCATTCACCAAACCTAACTTAAACAGTCAATGATCTCAACCAAACAATCAAGAAGTTAACAATATAAAAAGCTTGGAAAGCATAACCAACCTCAACAGTCACGGCGTTAACATTTTTTTTCCTTCCCATCTGTGCATTGATGCTATACTTGGAGAAGAAATCAACAGATGAACCAACAGCCGGAACACCAAAGCTGTCATGGTTACCCCTAAGATCATAGAAAATGGTCTTATTTAGCCGACTTCTCTTCACAACATCTTGCATCACACTCTCGTATTCTAACCACTCATCTTCATTTTGCTTCATTGTTAACATGTCTTTACTTTTCCCATCTGATTAATTAAGGAAGATATCAACAAGCAATCTTCACAAACTACTAAAGATGAGAGTTTTACAAGTAAAATTGACCAAAGGCAAGGAGCAAAAGACACAATGCTTCTCAAAGCTAAAGATCAAAAATTTGTTTAAATGGAGAAATCAAACAAAATTTAGCTGAAGGGAAAGATTGGAGCTGAGCATTAAGTAAAACCCAGAGCTAACATCACTGAAGCTCATCAAACAAACCAAGGAGATATTTTTACAAATTTGAATTTATGAGAAAGAGAGGTGAGAACCTGTGAGATCACCGGTGATTAAGACGAGAGAAGGGTTAATGAGAGACAGAGCAGGACCAACAATGTTTTTGAAATCAATGGCTCTTTCGGGATGATGAACACTGAAATGGAGATCGGATAGCTGAACCACCCAAATCAAGTCTTGCCCAGTTCTCGCTTCAATCACTCTGTTTCCATGTTCGTCGATCGAACCAGAAACCCTTGTACTCAATGAGATTGCTAACAGTAGAAGAAGAAAAACCGTAAACGAGATTCTTCTCCGATGAGAAACTGTTTTCATTCTCATCGATTCCATCACTTCTCTTTCTCGTGAATCAGTATCATTTGCAGAAAAATTTCTCGAACTTTGAATTTGCAATTCGTCAAACGCTAAAAGAACTCCAAATGGAATGCTCCCAAAAAAGTCTACATCTTTATTAGTTCTTAACTCGTTTTTTGTTTGTTCTTTGTTAATAAGTTTAATTAAGGTAATTTACTTTTCTTGGTGAATCAAAGGCAAAAGTATGATGAATCTATAAGTAGTTTTTAATTATAAAGTTATGTTGCAATGTTTTCCTTTCGTTCTCAAAATTTTGGTGAATTAGGAGTTTTGTTATTAAATTTTCTAAAGATTTCAATTAAAACTATAAGATTTTAGTTTTTGTATTTTTAACTAAAAATCTGCTCAAATCTCATATAAAACTTTTAATTCAAATTTTAATCATATTTTCAATAATAGTAGATTTTTAAATGTATAATTTAAAATCATTAATCCAATAAAATTAGATTTTAAAAGGGATGTATTGGAATAAGTATTCGGTGAGATTTGAATGTAAATGACAAATCATATGTTATTGAAACATGAATTTTAAAATATTTTTTAAAATCCAGTGTTATTGGATTAACGATTTTAAATTATATGCTCAAATCCACTGTTATTGAAAACATGATTATAATTTGATTTAGATTTAAAAGTTTCAGGTGAGATTTGAAAAGATTTGAAAAGATTTCTTAGTTAAAACTACAAAAATTAAAAAATCCAAATCCTATAGTTTTAGGTAAAATTTCAGAAAATTTAATAACAAAATTCATAATTCACCAAAATTTCACAAAATCATCTCAAAACTCATTAGAACTCAAATCTCTCTAAATATCCAGTTCAATACACACCCTAAAAATATTTAAAAACCCAGTTCAATACACACCCTAAAAATATTTAAAAACCCAAGAACATATGATTTGTCATTTAAATTCAAATCTCTCTAAATACCCAGTCCAATACACCCCTTAATTGGTATATGAGCATCTTCGTCTTAATGGCCGGTTATACAGAAGATGCGCAACAGTCTCTGCTTTCTCCATATAGTAGAGTCAAAACATTCCTAGTCTTTGTTGCATATTTTACAATCAGCCTTAAATTTCAATTTAAAAATAGCAGAATATAGTTACAATCACACATTCATCACTTCAAAAGGACTTGTTCATTTTAACTTATTCAAACAAGATCTTTAAGTCTAGGCTTTGGATTTAACAGGAATCAACAACCTTTCGAGTCTTTAAATGCCTCCGTTTAGACTTCTTAGGCTCACCTAACCATTGTTGGATGAGCTCAAACAGTCTTTTATCACGGAGAAGCCCACGATGGGTACCGGAAACTCCTATGCTCGCCACTGCTTTAAACTGAGCAGCCTGCAAAAAAGGTAGAAATGTAAGGTTTTTGTGAAGGTCTAGAGAAGCGACAAGAGAACAAGCAACAATCTCAGGTTTGGTTCAAGGAAACCAAGAACTCGGGATGAACAAGAGAGTAGCTCACCGCGGCTGATTCAGCTGGTACGGTTCCATCTCCATCTACATATGTATACTCAGGCTGAAACAAGATACAAAGTTGCAGACTTTTTAGATCAAACATGAAAGATGATAGTAAGTGAAGGAATGCCAAACAGAGGAAACTGAAGGCAGTCTAGAATAGAGAGCTGCAAGTTTCATATTTTAGAAGGGCTCAAAACATTCTTCTCAAGAAAACTCATTTCACTAACCATAGTTTCACATATTTCGGACAAATCCTCAATCGGAGAAGCCTCTGTGCCATAACTACAAAAGAAAAAGAAAAAAGTTTTTTAGTGTGCTTTAGCTTGTGAAACCAACTGAGAAATTTAGATTGGATAATTAAAGAGGATACTCTTTATAAACCAATCAACTACAAGTCTACAATAGCCTCATTCCGTTGATGGCACACTATGAGTGGTATGGTATGGATGCATACCAAACATCGAAGGGTGTATCAAGTGACACTCCGTAAATATTATAGAAGGAAACTCCATCTGGAAGTTGCGCTTTGTTAAGAATTTCTCTTGTCTTAACCGCCCAGTCGAGGATAGAAAAGTTAAACGGTAAAGCTATTTTATTCCCACCATAGCTTAGCTACAATACATAATGAGATGTTTGATTATACATCCAGTGACCCAATAACATTTACAAGCTAATGCAAGTAAGAAACAAAAGCTGAGTGTATTGAATTTGATACCTCATTATTCTTCAATGCATCGTTGAATAGATCAATACTCTCGATTACGCCAAATGATTCCAGTTCTACAGAAGTATCGTTGTTTTCAGATTTCTTACGCCAAACTCGAATCTCTGGTTGCTTTTTCCACTTAAAATCTGGATTTGCCATCATCTCATAGATAGATGGGCATTCAACCAACTAAAACCAAAAAGTTTTAACACAGATTCATCAGTCTAAAACAAGAGTTTCATGGACCCTAAGGAAATTAAATCACAAAAATCTAAACACTTTGGTGAAACGTAAAAACATCTATGCCAAAAAAACCCGACACTTTAGAGGATATTACCAGTTGGTGCATCGTCCACCGTGACACAAAAAAGAAACTTTCTAACCCTTCCACAAATTGCACTCCAGTCAAGAGTGAATCATTGATGCACCCTGGTGCTCCTGTTAACCAAAATCCAAGTCATTTCCAATGAGACCAGCTATTTTTCTTGTGAACAAATTTCCAAAGAGAGAATTTGTATCACCTTGGAAAGGTGTTGCAATTGTAATCCATTTATTTACATACTTGGAGAAAGCCTGTCCACAAGAAAAACATAGACTCGCTCATTATCCTGTTTGGAAATGGGAATCTCAGCTAGAATCTGTCGAAGATCATAATGGTTGGTGATTATACTACCTCTGGATGGAGATACATGAAACATGCAACCATAATTCCTCCCATAGAATGAGAGATGATAGTGACTTTTCGCTCCCCTGAACGTTTGTACGCAGTTTCCAGCTTCTTTTTCAGACCTAGTATAAGTAGATCGATCCTGCAAGAATGAAATGAGCAAACAAAGCCTAAAGAATCTCAGTAATACAATATAAGGTAACAGCAGCAGAGAAGCTATGCAAATCACCTATTGCTTTGCCGGAAATCGTAACCATATCCGAATAATGTAGTCCCCTTCTTATAACCGCATCCAACCAATATTTCTATCATATCGTGAAAGTGATAAACCTCCGTCAAATGACAAAGCTTTACAAACTAGAGTAGCAAAGTAGATGATATCAGATATAACATGAAAACGAGCTTACTCCCTATTTAGCAAGAACGAACGTCAATTGCATAGAAATTTTAAGGAACTGTGAGACCGATCTTACCCAGGAGGGATCTAGAATGTCAATTGCATAGAGTCCATGGTCATCATCAGGGACCAAGATTTCAATATTATCATCTAATGGTTCTGTATAACCTGCCAAAAATAAAACATTCAAAAAATCACTTTTTTATTGAACTCATGAGATAAAATGGTAATCTAAAGTCCATGACTTCAAAGGTAATCTAAAGTTCGAATCATCTAACTGATCAAGCTCAAGTAAAGATTTCTAAAAAAATACCAGTTTTGGGATTATAGAGAGACCAGACGCTGTGCCTAAAGGCAAGGTTGGCGAGAAATATTCGAACCCAAACTCGGATTTCAGACTTTGAACCCTTTTTCTTAGAATGCAGAATCGAGCCTCCGATGCCAGAAACGAGAAGCACAGGATCACGATCCGCCACTTCGCCGGCGTTTTCATCTTCGTTGGTTCCCCAGCACGGACACGAAATCAAGTTCATCAAAGCGGGTTAGGTTTCGGGTCTTTCACTGTGTGTGTAGACCCGGAATATTCAATTCGGATCTTTCTACAGAGGTCAGGAGAAAATGATGGTGGGGCTTATCAGAGGTATTTACTTACTAGTCATGGAGGATTTCTGAGAATATGCCATGTGTGACTGTGAACTCTGTACACGAAAGCTTCACGTGCTCCTCACGTGTCAGTACCTTTTTAGTTTTAGTAACCTTACATACTGGAAACGACAACGTTTTTCGAAACGAGGTCAAGGTCTTACGATCTATTTTCAAATTTGGTTAGAACATCTTGTAAATATAACAAAATGTAGGGTATTTTTACGAAATTTTATTTATTAATGGAACTGTGGCTGTGTGCGAAAGCTTCACGTGTACGTGCACGTGTCACCTTGTATTTTGTTGGATCATCTTGTAATACTTACAAACTTGAGGGTATTTTTGCAACTTTCTTTATCATGAGTTTTTTTCATTGTTCTTTTTTTTTGGCGTTTAGGAAAATGGAGCAACCATCGTCGCCGGGAACAAAGTCGGTGAATCTCCGAGAATGCATGGAATCACTACTACGGTTTACTCTGCGTTCTCATTTAGACAAAACCGCTTCAAGTTTCGATCTTGACCTGACCAGAGAGTGTTGCCTTCATCTCCTTGAGGAAGATACAGATTCAACAGGTAAGTTATCAAATTCTGCTATGTCTTTATAGAGTTTTGCCTAGAGACATAACTGAAATTTCACAGAAATGTTCGATTAACAGAAAAACCTGCGGTGTACAAGCTTCTAGCAAGGGCTTTGTCTGAATGTCTAACTTCCGAGGCTGTAAACTTGGAAAAAACAGCAAACTGTTTCATGGCTTGGGACATAACTTAAAGAATGTATTAAGTGTAAAAACTTGGTTTTCCAGTGGAAAAAGTTGGAATTTTGACAAGAAAAGCTTCAGTCTTTCAGATGTTGAAGAAGGTAAACTTTGAGCTTCATGTCCAGGAGCCTTACTTCACAGAATTGAAAGGTACATTTTCTGTTTACTTGATTGTAGTCTAGTAACTGATTTAATTTGCTCGATCTAATTTATTATAACCGGTGCCTCTCATTCGCTAGATGGTCTAAAAACTGTTGAAGGAAGATGTGCATTAGGAGATTACATGAGGTTTGGTATTTTAATCTTTGTTGATGAACTTGTAAATGGTGATGAATCATTTATCTCTCTGTTTTTACTGCGAAAGGGAAGCTTATTCGATGAGATAATGTCATACGAACATTTAGAATACATATTTGGGAAAATGTATTGTTCCTAGAGTCTTACAATACTCTTGACTTCAAAATTGGTTTAGTCAATTCTTACTAGTTGGCTTTGTGTGTCTTTGTCTTCTCAGGATCAGTTCAGGAGCTTTTATTTTGTTCAATAAATGCTTGCTGCTTGAAGTTCAGGTAGTCACTAATCGTTGTATCTCTGTCAATTTTTCCTTGTGCGGTCAAACACTTTTCATCTTCTTTCTAACCATTTTGAAAAGGACAGGACGTTCACCATTATACTTCATTCTTAGTAATGCTGAGAGTGGAGGGTCTTGCCAAAGTTCTTCCCGGAATCAAGAGTATAGAAGAAGGTTTGAAGATCTTTACCAGTTTTACGTAACACAACATAAAACACTTAGAAAGTAATTGTTTTGCTATGTAGACTTTGTTATAACCTGACATGCTGTTCTATCTGCAGGTGTTCGAGTTTACCGAAACTTTTACCCTGAAGAGAAGGAAAAATTGAACGGTGTTGTTGCCATTCGTGTTGCAAAACCAGCTGATCAGCCTAATGCAGTTTTGGCACGAGTATTGTCTGTGAGTTTCTGCTCCGACAGCCTTCATTTGTCTTCAATATCCGCATCACATTGACTTTCTTTCCGGTTCTTCTTCTATAGGAACTAAAGTCTACTGGGATTAATAGCCTTTTGGATGACTATACAGCTCGATTTACTGTGTAGCTGCATCGGAAAACCTTTGAACTTAGATAAACTACTCGATGTTGGTGGTACCAAGGTTCAAGGGTTTTGAGATTTTTAAATTCAGATGGTGTCAAACCAATGTGGATGTTATTTATTGCTAAAATACAGAAGAACGACCCTTTCTTACTTATTGAACAATCAAACAGACATGAACACAACAAAAAACAGAGCTAATTTTCGAACACTTTCTAGAGAAACAACTTCAGTTTGTTTTAGTCTTCTTCCCGAATAGCAAATTCCATGAGTACGTGTTGCCTTTCTGTTCGGCGACCTCCACACGCTTCCCTCCAACCTGCAAGCCATTCATCTCATCAAAAACATATCCTCTAACAGATTAACAATTGTCTCTGCTCTCCAACAATATCTTGAAAGTAAAAAGACATCTCAAAAAGGTAACTTTTGAAGAAGAAAAACGGATGAATAAAGTACCTTGTCCATGAGCCAGAAGCCAAGGCAAGGCATGTACTGAACTAGATACATCACGAGAAGTACCGGCTGATAAAGAGGGAAAATAAGCTATGTATCAGCATCTAAACCGAGTGTAACATATGCGATTTTGACAAAGAAGTACCTGATATGAAATCCAAGCTTCCTTCAAGTTATGAGACGCAGCGATTATAGTCAACTCTGCACATCGTTCAGATGAAACACGCTTCTGTGTGGCAAAAGAAAAGTCATGTATTAGATGTGTGGGAGGAAATAAAAAGAGAGAGGAGCCAAAGATAGGAGATCCAAATGTTGAAAAAGAAGAGGATTATGTGTCTACAAGATTAATTAGTGATTAAAGAAAAGACAGAAGTTATTCACAATCATAATCAGTTAACCAACCTCAGGAGACTTCTTGTCTTCCGAAGTTGATGTTCCTGTACCATTCGAGGTTTCTATTGGACCAGGACAGACGACGGTAACCTTGATTCCCTTCTGACAGAACTGCAACCATGCACAGATGATTGTGAATTAACTGTGAGTTATTTAACTTTATTGTGCCATTTTCAGAAATTGGTGAAAATGAATGTGAAAGAAAATAATACAGGCAAATCAGCGAATAGGCTTATAAATACTCTGAGGTAGCTGTAAGTTTTTCTATTATGACTTTCCATAAGTCATTTTCTACCAAATTATAAATACTCTGAGGTAGCACCACAGTTTCTTTACTTCACATACCTCAGAACGCAAGCTGTGGAAGTAGCCGTGCAAAGCATGTTTTGAAGCAGAATATATAGCCTGTCCAGGTGATGGTACCTTTCCTGCAGCACTGCTTATCTGTAGATTGACGTGAATTATTAAGATTGACATTTAACATAAGGAAATGGACAATTAACGCATTACAAAGAATAGCTAAACATTGGTTGACTTCCGTAAAAATTCAAGCTCAAGATGTCTACACGGTAAAATGATATGGAATTAAGCAAGCAGGCGATAATAAACCAAAGGAAACCTTAAACTGTCTAGATACCATATAAAACACAATATATCCATATCCATAAACTATGATATGAAGCTCAATCCTTGAATAAATTTCCATAAAATTAGGGCAATTAACAAAAGCTATCCCCCAATAGTCTCCACATACCACAACGAAATGACCGCCTCCTTGTTTTAGCATATGAGGAGCTATCAACTTTGTAAGAGATATCGTCCCAAAGACATTAACATCAAACGTAGTCTGCACACAAAATCATAGATTAACCATATTGTCAATAAGAAAAATTTATAAGAAAAAGACATAAATGTCTTACTCACTACAGGCTAAGAAATCTCTGGCAATCAAAACACAAAGAAACTAATATTGGCTACGGATTTTACACAATCAATTTTGTACCTTGAGAGTTTCCTCACTTGCATCTGATGCCTTGGATTTCTGCACAAAGAAGAGTATGATGATGACTCGCCCTTGAACAACTGAAATAATAGCTTCAACTGAACTAAACACTTTTCTAGCCTAGGATTCTCTATTAAGTAGTTACAAAACTATATCATGAAATATTACTTACTGGACGCTCATAGGCAGCATTGTGAACCAAATAATCAACACCAGCCCCAGGGAAAAGCAACACTGCTTGCTCTACAACATGTTTGAGCGAGTCTTCTCCGCTAGCTAAATCTAAAGGCAAAACCTTGACATCTTCTGGTGCATATTTACCTAAAATAATGCCGAGTCAGTAACATCATGTGTGAAACAAGAGAGTTTGCCTTTCCTTGATTCATTGTGTAAGGAAGTTGTACCTTTGAGCTCGCTCTTAACTCGATCCAGTTCAGCTTCGTTCCTCGCAGATAGAATAAGTTTGGCATCTAAACTTGCAAACTTTTTCGCAAGAATTTCCCCTAAATCCAATCATAAACATCAACTATAAGCAGCCACAATAAAAGTTTGAGAAATTTCTTCACAAATAATCCTAAAAAAAAACAGAACTTACCAATTCCACGGCTAGCCCCTGTGATCCAGACGACCTGAGCAAACCAAAACAACCAGAAATCTGAATAATTTACTCGAAAATGCTCAGAAATTGAAAAAAAAATCGAAAATTATATCATTCCAACTAAAATTAACTTCTTGTTGTCTGTCAATCCCAGTACCTTCCCTTCTATGGCTTCGCGCTTCACATGCTTCTTCGAAATCAAGGTGGCATCCCCTACAGAAAGCAAAAATAAATCATTTTTTACAGAATCTATAACTAATCTCGGTCACAACCAGAGAAAAGAAAAGAAATTAAGATTACATTAGTATGATTCGGAGTTATTACCATCGGCGAGTGCGAATTTGAAGAGCAGACCGAGAAGAAGAAGGAGTCCGAGAGATAAGAAGAGTAGAGTCAGCATTTTTCTCAGTTTGAGCAACGGCGAAGAACAAGGTGGGCAAATCTCAAATTAATCCTTTTTTTAGACTCAATATAATGGGGCGAATTGTTAACAAAAACAAATGTTAGGGGCTCATAATAAATTATTTAGATTTAGGGATCTATGTGCTAATAATCCATAAATACCAAAATCCTTTTACAAAAACTCTGGAATGTCGATCAAAAACCCTAATCTCTCTGTCCGCAGAGAGGATCGATTGGGGAGTGAAGCGAAGAGATAAGAGAGAAAGAGAGAAAGAAGATGGATGCTATAAGGAAGCAGCTTGATGTTCTCATGGGAGCTAACCGAAACGGCGACGTTCAAGAAGTGAATCGCAAATACTACGACCGCGATGTGTGTCGTCTTTACTTATCTGGTCTTTGCCCTCACGATCTCTTCCAATTGACGGTATCTTCCATCTCCATGTTATTATTCATCTCTTAGAAAAAAACCCTAATTTCACTTTGAGCTGATTTTTAGTTAGAAGGGTGAACAAGAGAAGAGTTTTTAATGTATAGCTTAATGTTTTGGTTCTTGCTTTGTGTTTCCTGAGTAAGCTCGAGTTGATTGCTGGTATTTGTTACTTAATAGTGTTTTAGTGATCTTCAAAATCCTTTGTTTTGTTAGATAATTAGATAACACTAACAGTGTGAAATTTTGTATCATCACGGTTTGTATATCTGCAGTCTGAAACTTGTATTGCTTCACTGATATTTATGAGTGTCTGGCTACTATATTTGAATCATTACTGATGCTCCTTTGACATTTCTGTTATTATCAGAAAATGGATATGGGACCTTGCCCAAAGGTGCACTCTTTAACGCTTAGGAAAGAGTATCCTTTTTTTAAAAGTAATTATATTAATTTTCTTCTACTGTTATATTTAGTTTAGTTCTACGGTGGTGTGTGTTCTCTTTCGAATCCTGTTTTGCTTTAACTCGCCTTTAGATATCGAGAAGCAAAGGCAAAAGGTGTTGATAACTACGACAGGGAATTGGAAGATGCGATAGACAGGCTTATCGTTGAGTGTGATAGGAAGATTGGTAGGGCCCTTAAGCGTCTTCAGGAAGAGGATGCTAAAGCTGCCATTGCAATTTCAGTCTCTGAAGTCACTCAGGTGATAATTTGATTATTAAATTTGGTTTATGTAATTTTAGGCCTGTATATTAATCATTTCATTGTTTTACTGCAGACACCTGAAATTCTCGAGTTATCGGTGAAAATCAAAGAGAAGATGAAGGAAGCAGATCTGCACGGTATATAAAAAGAATATTGTCCAGAAGTTTTCTTTGCTGTTTTCGCTTTTGAATCTCCTTTTGTTTTGCGAAGACCTATTGTACAGTTAATTAGGAGCGTATACTGGTTTGCTATATACAAGTCGATGATCTATGGATTGTATAAAAAGGTTTTTGTTAATGGTTGTTGATACTGGTAGTCTAAAAAAGTTATGACGTCACTTTGCAGATCTTGAAGGCAAAACAGATCTTAAGATTAGGGCTCTTGAGTTAGTTGAAGAGATGAGGACCAAGAGAGCTGACCAACAGGTGAATTTGCTATGCTATTAATTTGATGAGCATTGTTCCTTTCTTACTTTACCTATGGAAATTGAAAAGTTCCTTGCCTTATTTTTCATATAGGCGGTTCTGCTGTTGGAAGCCTTCAACAAAGATAGAGCATCATTGCCACAACCTGTTCCATCTCAGCCTCCAGTTTCAGCATTACCTCCACCTGATCCTCGCACTCAAGAAATGATAAATGAGAAATTGAAGAAGGCTGAAGAACTTGGTAAGGGAAATAACCTTAATTTGTTTGTGGTTATTTTGTTTATGGTCATCTTAATTTATTGTTTTTTTAAGTAGCTATTGTAGTGGATTATTGAAACTGCTTAATATCCATGTTTTTTTTCCTCCCCAATATGTGGGAGTTTACACTGGGCTGATCTAAGATTTCCTTACCTATAAATTGCTTAAATTGTATGTCCCTAAGATAAGGAAATATCTTCCCTTTGTAGGTTATTATACCTATGTTAAGGAATCACCTGGACTTTGCAAAGTTTGAAATAGCTAGTGTATGGTTATTTGTTTTCTCAGGCGAACAAGGAATGGTTGATGAAGCGCAGAAAGCACTGGAAGAGGCTGAAGCTCTTAAGAAGGTGTATTATCTTTCTTAAACTTGTTTTCTTCTCTCTACTTTTATTAGGCACTAATGGCTGTTATGCCTAAATTTGTTTCAGCTTTCACTTAGACGAGAACCTGCAGCGGATTCAACGAAGTACACTGCTGTTGATGTGCGCATTGTAAGTTAACTTTTTTCCTCCGAGTGAGACCATTCATATTGCTTGTCTGTTTATCAGTTTGTTTTATCAAAATGACCGTTGAGTTCTGGAATGAAAACAATCATGTATTAGCGTCTAGGTAAAAAAATAGCAAAGTGAATACACCCGTTTTATTTCGTAAAAGTACTCTTTGGACAGAAATATAACTTCTTCGCATTCCCTGTTTAATGCATCTAACATTTGTTTCATACTGTTCTTATATCATCTCAGACAGACCAAAAGCTGCGTCTATGTGACATATGTGGAGCATTCTTGAGCGTATATGACAGGTTAAGTTCCTTACTCAAAATTTTCTGCGCTATTGTTTCCCTTTTGGATTGAAAGGGAAAAGAAAAGCTAGAATTAGATTCTTGGGTTGACAAGTGGTTCAACTTTTGACTCCGGCTATTGTACCTCCTTTTTCACCAGCAGGCTTTTTGGGCAGGATTACTTTTGCAGCTATAATAAATGTGCGTTGTTTTCTTGATTTATTGTGCTTGAAGGATCAAACTGTTAAGAGATTTAACTAATGGAGCTTTTAACACTAAGCTGTTTTTATATGATATCGTCAAATGATTCAGTATTTGTGAATGTTAAAGTGATATTTCGTGCTGCTTTAGTGATCGTCGTTTAGCTGATCATTTTGGCGGGAAGCTTCATTTGGGTTACATGCTAGTCCGTGACAAATTAGCAGAGCTTCTGGTAAGTGGTAACTAATAACATAATCTCTCTCTTATGTGATGATGGGATGAAAACTGTGTTCTTATACTTTCAATCATTTTTTCTCAGGACGAGAAGCACAATGTGCGGAAGGAAAGGTTAAGTTTTACTTGTTTTAGTTTTCATTTTCATTGTTTTTACTATTTTTTTTTTTTATGGTTTTTGATCTTTGAAATTGACGGAAAGTTGAAAACCATTCTTAGATCAAAGGAAGGGAACAGCAAGGAAAGGGAATCGAGTAAAGACCAAGAGGTAAAGCAAGGAGCTAGTCGTGAACGTGGAAGAGATTATGACCGCAGGAGTAGAGATCGAGATAGGCACCATGACCGTGACCGTGAACAAGACAGAGACTATGATCGGTCACAGTCAAGAAACAGACGCAGGTCACGCTCCAGGTCCAGAGACAGACCAAGGGATTATGATCGCCATAGGTATAAACCAGAGTCATGGTTGTTTTTAAATCTTTGAGAACTGCTATATCTTTCTTACAAATGATTTAATGTTCAAAAATTCTTTGCAGGCGTCACAACCGTTACTAGATCGGTCTTGCGGTCTAACAGGGTTTACAAGTTACGAATGGTTTTAGGATTTATCCCCAAAACTTTTTTTCTCGACATGTATGCTAAAGTTTGGTAGCTGAGATTTCAGAAACTTCTCAAATCCTTGTGTTAACTTACCATCAACTAAAGACTTGAAAGAAACAAAAAGAAGATAGCCAATTCCGTTTTACATTATTATCAAACGAAACAATAGCGCAAATATTTGATTTCGAAACTGTCTTTTTCACCTCGATTACACTTGATGTGATACTAATCAAAGTTACAGACCCGTTAAATTGATTTTTTTTGGATTTATCTGCGATTTTAAGTTAAAACTTAAAACTCGTGATAGTAAAAACAAGATGAAAATATTTGATGTCCAAACTTATCTTCTTGTCTCGATAGAAAACGAAGACTTATGATAACGACATCTTAAAATTAAAAGCGGAGATTTATTAGCATTATGCGCAGTACTTAAGGAGTTAAATCATTAAAGTTCGTAGAAAGTGAACTAAAAAGAAGATAAAATACATAACTTTGAAGCATATGAAAAGAGTAATAACTCGAAGTTATCAAGTGAGATAAAGTCATAATCATATAGGAATGGAACGAGAGACTTTGGGATAAACGTGGGTGGCTGGATGACCCATAATGCGGCGACCCTTTGCGTGTTTAAAGATATAAACCAATGCTCCGACCGGCCATTCCACTATTCCAGCTGCTACAAACGCCACAAGTCCTAACGTTGGTCCTACCACTTTGCATCTACAAGGGTTCCCACCTGTTCCGCACTGTACGCAAATCGGAATCATCTTTGTAAAAATAAGGTCAAAGAGATGAAATGTTTGTGGATGTTATAGAGTAATGATGTATGGTATATGAGTAGAAGAAGAAGTTGAAGATTAATGAGAGTTGGATTGTGATGCTTATATAGACACTCAAGCGAATCATTTCAGTCTCTTTTAAAATTGTTCTTTCTTTTATCTTAATATATTTTTATCTTAAAAGTTTTTATACGTAGGGTCGGTCCTTAATTCTTTATTTTCCACTTTTGGCACGTGTTGTGTTTGAGAGCTGTTTAAGGTGGATTACGTGTCTTCTTCTCTTTATATGTTGTGACAAAATTGTTGTTGACATTGGTAACAAAATGGGCCTAAAAGAACAAGATGGGTCTAAGACAGATCGGACTCAAAATCAACTGGACCAGTCCATCTCAACAATCCTAACCTTAAACGCTAATATATAACCAGACTTATTCAAGACTGAAAAATCCCTTACCTTTTTGCATTGTAATTTGGTATGATTTGGTCCTGTACATGCACATGCATGTTGTTATATATATGCTTTAAGTCTTGAAAATTTTAAAAGGCATTCGCATTAATTATCACCATGATCATCATGTCGAAACCCAAATCTCTAATTCTAGTCTTCTTCTCCATGTTCTTCGTGTTACACTCCCTCACTAATCTAGCCAATTCCGTTTCGAGTTCGACCATGGAACATACCAAAATTACAATTTCCCCACCGGTTCAAGACTCTTGCGTTAACTCTTGTGATCAGTCGCCGTCGCTGCCACCACCACCGAGATCGGTTTACTGCAGTAGGTTGTCTTCATCTCCACCACCGCCGAAATACATGTACGTGACTGGTGTGCCTGGGGAACTCTACCGGACCGAACCGGATGATCAGTGGGGCTATTATTCTAGTGCAAACCGGAATTGGGTTAAGCCTCTCTTGGTTATTGTAATTGTGGGTGTTAGGATTGTCATAAATTTGTGAAAAGAATATTAACTATCAAGTTTGTTAGCAATTTTATGGGTAGCTCTAATGTGTATGTTCGAATTACTTATCATGAATAATTGAATATTATATTGACTTAACAAAACTCCTATGAACCTATGAAATCGGGAAAATAGTCACGGTAAACGTTTGGGATACCTGTTTAACTGTTTTCTACATCATAAAAACTTCGTGTTCATATCCATTAACAAAAACAAAAACAAAAACAAAAAACTTCGTGTTCGATGTTTAGAATATTAAATAAATAAAAAAGACTTTGGTGTTGACTTTTTGGTCCGTTTGGATCATTGACATTAGACATGCAAGAACTCCACACTATCATATTAATCATATAAACTAAGTATAAGTATAATAATATTATTATTTCTTAACAGCTTTAAGTGTATACTATTATTGTTTTCATAGCTCTTTTCTTAAAAATAGGTAAAGACATAAGTTTTTGCTTTCTCAAATGTTTTTCTCTGCAAATTTAATAAAATTTACGCTACAAAACAAAATTGCATATTAATAATGTAATTGCGGTAGAAGCCCAGTCAGAATACACACTTTATTATTAGGTTAAATAAATAAAAACATACTGTGTAATTTAATCTCCTGGCATAATTATTATTTTATTCCTTAACGACATAATTAAATTAAATTGTATGAACTGTACTTAACAACTCTAATCGGAGCACTAACTATCATCACATTTCTTCCTTTCATTTCCCCCAATCTTCATATCCTTGAGCGAGTAGAGTCCGATCCAAAACCCTAAACCTCTTTCCCGCGGATTTTCTCCCCTTTCGCTCTTCGTTGTGAAAAGGGAGCTGAGTCGGAGACCAAATGGGAGATCCTTTGGAGAGGTTGGGATCACAGGCATCAATGGCAACCGAGTCTGGCATGAAGGAGGACTTGTGCGTTGAGATCGATCCTCCGTTAACTGAATCCGTTTCCACCGCCGAAGATTGGCGTCGTTCTCTCAGCAAGGTTGTTCCCGCCGTCGTCGTACTCCGCACAACCGCTTGTCGCGCCTTTGATACTGAGTCCGCCGGTGCTAGCTACGCTACTGGGTTTATCGTTGATAAGCGACGTGGGATCATCCTCACCAATCGCCATGTGGTGAAGCCAGGTGCGAGATTTTACTGTTGAAATTTCTCATGGAAGAATCATGAATTGATTAGAAACGAGATTACGGAGCAACTGGATATCAGAAATCATTTGCTTGATATGGAACTTTAGAAGTGATGATTGTTTTTCAGAGGATACTATTGCTCTAGGATTATGCGATTCCATAGCTATTATCTGTTTGATTAGGTGGTCCAGAATAAAGATCTGAGTTCTACTCTAGAACGGCTTAGCTCGGCTTGGAAAAGCCAATTTTCTGATTCTAATTTCTAGGTCTATATGGAGATATTTTGGTCATTTCTTCAGAGAATCTCTTTAATGTTCAGTGATTCATTTGTATATTCTTATCTTTCTTCTTCTGTAGGCCCGGTAGTTGCTGAGGCAATGTTCGTGAACCGCGAAGAAATCCCAATCTATCCTGTATACAGGGATCCGGTAAGTCTTTCATTCTAATCCCTAGATTATATTTCAGTTTCCCTCTTCTTCCTGCATCTTTTCTGAGCATGAGCGAATTGCCATTAGAGTCCAGAATACCGAGGCTTTGCCTGTGCATTGTTATGTTGCCATATCGTACATATGGTTCATGTTTAGTTGAAATGAGCATGCATCTGAAAAAGCTAGAATTTGTGTTTCAACCTTATTATTTTTACTTTGCTCTCTTCTTGTCTTTTCATTCTTCATCAGGCTGACATTCTTTGGTATCCTTTTCAGGTCCATGACTTTGGCTTCTTTTCTTATGATCCCAGTGCGGTACAGTTTCTGAGTTATGAAGAAATTCCTCTTGCCCCAGAGGCAGCTTCTGTTGGACTCGAAATTAGGGTTGTTGGCAATGATAGTGGAGAAAAGGTAACATATATTTTGGCAGATTCCTTTGTATTCTAAACCGTATTTTTCAGTTTTGATGTTATAAAAGCCGTCTACATACTCAAGTTAGTTGTATCTCAATTTAAATTTTGGATGAGGTCTGGTCTGTCTCTCTATTTGTCAAGTTAGCTAAGTTACCTGTCAATGTCAAACTAAGGTTGCAAAAAAATGATGTTTTGGTTCATTAAGACACATTTATGGATAAGTAATGCTTCTGATAACTGGAGTGTGGATTTGCAGATTTCCATACTGGCTGGTACTCTTGCGCGGTTGGATAGGGATGCTCCACATTATAAAAAGTATTTCTGCTTCACTGATCATGTTCTTATAGTTCTGTTTATTTCTCAACATGAAAAGTTCTATGGTGTTTACTTGATACTTGCATGTAATCTTCTTAAATTCATAGTGGGTAGTTGTTGTTGAAGTAGTAAGATATCATAGATACCTTTAAATTTGTCAAGTTTTTTTTATGGTTACTGACTTTGTAAAAATATATTGGTTTTGGTGCAGAGATGGTTATAACGACTTCAATACATTTTATATGCAAGTAAGTGATTATTTCCTCTGTAATATTTATTACTTTTATTTTACTCACTAGCTTATTTGAACTAAATTGCATGCCATCTCCCCTGAGTCAAAACCTTTTTTTTCATCTTTTTAGCCGTGTTATGCTTATGGTTTTCCTGTTTCCACTACTAATGAGGCCATCAAAACTTGTTATTTGTAACTTATTGTGAAATACTCAAGTATATTAGGCTACTGTTATTCGAAGTGTAACCCTTAGACATGTTACTGTTTGCTAATATTTTTATTTTGTGTTTATAGGCAGCATCAGGTACTAAAGGTGGCTCAAGTGGTTCTCCCGTCATTGATTGGCAAGGCAGGGCGGTAGCATTGAATGCTGGCAGCAAATCCTCAAGTGCATCAGCCTTCTTCCTACCACTTCAACGAGTGAGCGATCTCTCTTTTTCATTTACTTGTAATGATTGTTCAGTTACTTTAGACTAGCTGGTGTAGCACTTTTATTCACTGAAACAACCCAGTAAATGCAGAACAATATATCATTATGTAAAAAAATAGCTTCTGCTTATGTCAAAGCTGAGAATTGATAAAGTGAATAGAGCAGAGCCTTCATGTGAGGGTTATTCAATGTGCAATGGTTCATGCTGGAAGTGCGCACAATGTTACAAATAAACTACACTTATATTTGAGATCTCTTCTTTTCATGTGTGGGGGCCCCTGAGTATATAGTTGGAAACACTGATAAAGTCAGACATGGTCCCTGATCTCAGTTTTAGTGTTTCTTGCAAATCATTTTGTATCCCCTAAATTATTTGAAGTTTATTGCTTCGGACCTTTGATCAAGTATGGTTCTCTTGTTTGAAGGTTGTTAGGGCGTTGAGTTTTCTCCAAAAAGGCATTGACTCGTGCACAGATAAGCCAAAAGCAGTTCATATTCCTCGCGGTACTCTTCAGGTTTGTTTTCCACCTGTCGGATTTTGAGACTCTTCATTTGTAGAGATTCAGAGGAAGTTCTATCTCTATGATTAGATTATGAATTCTGGGGGTTGCTTATGTAAGGTTTTATCGGTTTTCTTGTGTACTCAGATGACATTTCTTCATAAAGGATTTGATGAGATACGGCGACTTGGTCTCAGGAGCGAAACTGAACAGGTACATGATTTTCCTTCCAACCATTATGTAGGGCATTAGCCTTCCTTGTGTTACGCAGTGACACATTAAAATATGCTATATCTTGGCTGTGTAGGTGGTTCGACATGCATCTCCAACTGGGGAAACGGGAATGCTTGTTGTCGACTCTGTGGTAAAAGCATTGCTTCATTATTAACATACAATACAATAATTACTTTCAAAGAAATGGATACTGTTTAAGCGTCGACTAAATTTAAAATTATTTCCTGACACGTGGTAGGTGCCAAGTGGCCCTGCTGATAAACATTTGGAGCCAGGAGATGTTCTTGTTCGTGTGAACGGCACAGTAAGTTATCTCGATTACATCTTTTTAGTCGGGATTGTTTTTTCCATCTACCTCGACCAATTGAGAATTGTGATATCTTTTTGCTGCAAAAAAAGAAATGCATGGTTTAGAGATTAGCTATTGCCTGGAACCTATTAATCAGTGCACTTTCATTGTCCAGTTTCTTTTTTCCTCGTTTGCCTAAATCTCCCTTTATGCATTTGATTGTTATCACAGGTGCTGACGCAATTTATGAGCTTGGAGAATCTGCTTGATGACGGTGTTGGCCAGATACTTGAATTGGAGATTGAAAGGGGTGGACAGCCACTATCTGTTGGTGTATCAGTGAGTTCCATTCTTCTATTTCTAACTTTGGTTTTATGCGCCCCGTAGTCTCTAGGATTTTGTGTTTAGTTTCTGCCCAGTGCCCAGTCACATACTGACTCGAAAAGTAGGAGACAATGCAAAGACTAGAAGTAAGATAAATGTAGTTATCTCTTCTCTTTTTTTGTTGGTCATTAAATTTGTTCTTGTGGCTCTTTTCGTTTTACCAGATAGATGAAAGAGTTCCTCAATACCTTACATGTATTTCTTGTAGGATTTCAAAATTTGCTTAAATGTAATTCATGCTTCCTATCTTTCATAAAGATCAAGAGCCTTATGTGTTTGTGTATTTCCTGCCACAGGTACAGGATTTACACTCAATCACTCCAGACCACTTCCTGGAAGTAAGCGGTGCTGTAATTCATCCGTTGTCTTATCAGCAGGTAACTTAACTATGACTTGCAAAGATATTTTCTGAAAATTTCTGCTTCTCTGTGGCTACATGCATGATATTCTTGTGTCCTACAAGTGGAACTGTTGTCTTTATGGCTTAGGATTTACAGTCAGGGTATAATGCTTAGCGTTTTAGGGATGCTGATCTTGCCAATTGATTACTTAAAGCACTTTTCTTATTTTCAAATAAGATATTTAGCTGACATGTTAGTTGGTTGGCATGCTCTTTGTGAATATAGTAATGCTAACTGTATGATCTTGGAACTCTTTAGTGTACTATCAGTTGGAGAATCATATCAATATGCTAGATATTTTATTCGTAATAAATGCTTTGGATCGACTTTGTCCCCCACACTGGCTTGATATAATATCTGACTGTGGAATTATAACTAAATGATCTAGTGATGTGACTACACTACCTTCTGCTGATAAAGAAGCTTCCTCGCGTTTCACGCGCACTTTCCTTTGGGCATAAACTGATCTTAAATGTTATTTTTTTAACAGGCTCGTAATTTTCGTTTTCCTTGTGGCCTGGCTTATGTTGCGGACCCTGGGTAAGCCGCTCTACTTCTGCCATCAATATTTTCACATTTTCTTGATTAACAGGCTCCTAACTTTCTTGACTGATGTGTCAATATTCTTACATGGGAGCTTATTGTGAATGTAAATGTTTATGTGTCTCTGTATTTCTGGATTTACTTGAATTATCTCTTTTCTATTCAGATATATGCTATTTAGAGCTGGGGTTCCTCGACATGCTATCATAAAGAAGGTTGCTAATGAGGACATTTCTGGTCTTGGGGATTTAATAACTGTTCTTTCAAAGCTTTCTCGGGGTGCTCGTGTTCCCTTGGAATATATGTCTCACACTGATCGTCATCGTAAGAAGGTGATGTTCCTTGTTAAAAAATATTTTTGTTAGACTTCCTAACTCACTGTAAAAATATACTCGTCAAAACTTGATGCTAGCATTTATATATGATATTTTGTTAGGCTATCAGCATTTTCATTCTTGCATACAATTTGTTGATTCTGTGATGATATTACCTCTCTTCTTGGTGTTCCAAGTATCTGAACTTTTTTGCTACTGCAGTGCTGATATCTCTGATCACTGTCTATTGAAAAAAATATTATCTTTAAAACTATGATTTTCACAGTGAATTTTCTGTGTTAACAACATTTCCTGTCACTAACATGCTTGCTATCCATGTTTCGTTTTGAACTTTATGATACTACTCAAATGAGAAGTACTTATTTGTTGGTTTCCATTTCTTGCAGTCTGTGTTAGTCACAATTGATCGCCATGAATGGTACGCTCCTCCACGGTTGTATACCCGTAATGACAGTTCCGGTTTATGGGATGTGAAATCTGCAATTGAACCTGCTGCTGTTTCACCATCTATTGGTAATAACGGCTTGCCTATAAGCCAACATAATTCTCTCTGCCATCACGATACAGAACCCATGCATGAAGTGAATGTTCGTGGGGTTACTGATACTGCAGCTATTATGGAAGCGTCTAGTGGGGATGGTTCTCTGAATGATTTTGGCTCAGAAGCAAAGAAACAAAGAGTTGAAGATGATTCTTTAGATGGAATTGCCGCAAACGGTTCCTTATATGGCAGTGAATTTAAATCTGATGATGCAATGGCAACAGATAATACAGTTTTAAGAGACTTCGAAGGTGCAACAGCACTGTCTGCTAATGCTTCATTGGCTGAGCGTGCTATTGAGCCTGCTCTTGTCATGTTTGAGGTAAAGACTTAAACTTCTCTAGTTATCAATCACATCTGTTGAAATTGAATACTTCCACAAGTCTGATAAATAATAATCTACGGATGCTTATAAGAAAGTATGAGCTGGTGAGTTGAATTTGTGTCTTGGTTAAATATGTTTCTGGTATATGCAATTGTAAATATAGTTGTTATTGTGATTAAAGGCAACTTGCCTCTCTTGAAACTAAGTTCTCTTATACAGGTTCATGTGCCACCATCATGCAGTCTTGATGGTGTACACTCACAACATTTCTTTGGGACTGGCATCATTATATATCATTCTTCAAGCATGGGACTTGCTGTGGTGGACAAAAACACTGTTGCAATTTCTGCATCTGATGTTATGTTGTCCTTTGCTGCTTTTCCAGTCGAGATTCCTGGAGAGGTTAGATTGCCTGTTAATCTTTTAGTTCATGGAAGGAAGCTTTAGAACTGATCTTTCTTAACTGAACTACAGGTGGTATTTCTTCATCCTGTTCACAACTATGCTCTCATTGCCTATAATCCGTCAGCAATGGATCCTGCTAGTGCTTCAGTCATTCGTGCAGCTGAGCTACTTCCTGGTACGGTGGTACAACTCTGTATTAAAACACCTTTGGGGAATTTTGATTTTGCCTCAATTTTGTTAACTATTTGAATTTGAAAGTTCCACCACTGCTCTGTTTGGATATTACCATTCTACAGATGATTATGTCTTATTAGATCATGTATATGTTGTTCGGCTTTCAATTGCCGGTCATTTAAATTTTCCTTTTACTAGCCACATCAACGGCTTCCTTTTTCTAGCCACGTCAACGGATGAGTTCATGTTGCAATGTCTTATCTGAACAGAACCTGCACTACAACGTGGAGATTCAGTTTATCTTGTCGGATTGAGTAGGAACCTTCAAGCCACATCAAGAAAATCTATTGTAACCAATCCATGTGCGGCATTAAACATTGGGTCTGCTGATTCTCCCCGGTACAGAGCTACTAATATGGAAGTCATCGAGCTTGATACAGGTAAGAAATTCAGAGCTTTTGACATTTAATTTTGTTACTTTAGACTTGTTCAAATCTCACTTGTTTTTTTTCTTGTTTCTTTGCAGATTTTGGTAGCTCATTTTCAGGGGCGCTGACTGATGAGCAGGGGAGGATTCGGGCCATATGGGGAAGCTTTTCGACTCAGGTTCATCTTCCCACTTTGCAGTTCACCTAATTTTGTGTTTATTTTTTCTAACATACTGCTTTCTTGTGAATTGATCACAGGTTAAATACAGCTCCACTTCGTCAGAAGACCATCAGTTTGTCAGAGGTATCCCAGTATATGCGATTAGCCAAGTCCTTGAGAAAATCATATCTGGTGGAAATGGACCAGCTCTTCTCATAAATGGTGTCAAAAGGCCAATGCCACTTGTTCGGATTTTGGAAGTTGAGTTGTATCCTACTTTGCTCTCAAAGGCTCGGAGTTTTGGTCTGAGTGATGAATGGATCCAGGTAAGCCTTTTGCTGTTTATATATTTCGTTATATATCAGCCTTAATTCTTTATCATATCTAGTTTATGTCTTTTCGCATTTAATTTTTTCCTTCAAGTGCAATAGTGAGTTAATACCATTTTTTAACAGAATGTAGTATACTTCATGTAGACAATCTCAAAACTAATTATTCTATTGATTGTTCTCACAGATTCTAGTCAAGAAAGATCCTGTTAGACGACAAGTTCTTCGTGTGAAAGGTTGCCTGGCAGGATCAAAAGCTGAAAATCTTCTGGAACAAGGCGACATGGTTCTGGCAGTCAACAAGATGCCAGTTACATGCTTCAATGACATAGAAGCCGCTTGCCAAGCATTGGATAAGGGTAGCAACAGCGATGAAAATCTCAATCTAACAATCCTTCGACAGGTGACACCATTAACTCCTGTTTCTTGAGACATCTTATCATTTATTTGTTTCTCTGTTATCACCTTTTATGTGAATGATCACTAACTGTGACAATAGTTCCTGTCCTTTTCTTCTGTATCTTGACACAAATAATTTAGGTTTTGAAATTTGGCACACGTGTTTATTTGGTCTCTTGTTGGTTTGTCAGGGTCGGGAAATGGAGCTCATAGTTGGAACTGATAAAAGAGATGGGAATGGAACTACAAGAGCGATAAACTGGTGCGGATGTGTTGTTCAGGATCCTCATCATGCGGTTCGCGCTCTTGGATTTCTTCCTGAGGAAGGCCATGGTGTCTATGTGACAAGGTACTTAGTTATATAACACCTGTTTATGAAAATCTCAATTAAAGGATTATCCCGGACCTACACCTATGGTCAATCTGGTTGGTTCTTTGCGCCTAGTTTTGTGGTTCAAATCTATCAACAAGAAACCTAGTATCAACCAAATTGTTGGTCTCGACCAACTAGAATTCATCTGTTGCTTGGATTTCTCTCTGATAAATTCTGTTCTCAGATGGTGTCACGGGAGTCCCGCACACCGCTATGGCCTCTATGCACTTCAATGGATTGTGGAAGTTAACGGGAAGAAGACTCCTGACCTAAACGCATTCGCAGATGCTACCAAGGTTCACTTCCATGTACTTTTGCCCTGAATAAAAGTGATCCTAGCCATTACAAATTGCTTTTTTACTCTGATTTGAAGTTTGATCTTAGATTGTTTCTTTTCGATTTGGTTGCTACAGGAGCTAGAGCATGGGCAGTTTGTGCGTATAAGGACTGTTCATCTTAACGGCAAGCCACGAGTCTTGACTCTGAAACAAGATCTCCATTACTGGCCGACTTGGGAGCTGAGGTTTGACCCAGAGACTGCTCTGTGGCGGAGAAACATATTGAAAGCCTTAAAGTAAAAGCTTTTTTGTAATTCTCTGAAATAGCTCTTACTCTCTCAGATGCTTCAACTTTGTTGTATTTCTATCAATATTCTACTCAAAATCTTCATTAGATCATATACTGAAAGCTATCACCACAATTTACAGAAAATCTAAGTAGGATTTTACTTGCATCCAGTAAAAAGGACCAATTCAAGATTTTCTTATGTTTTGGTTTGTGTTTGTTTTCTTATAATTTTCTATTATTTTAGTTGTGATGAAACCAATCATTAGAAAAGATCGTTTTAAATTCAAACTCAATTGATAAAAATGAAGCTTAGCAAACTTGAGAAAGCTCAAAATCGGAAAATTAAATTGATGAAAAGAGAAATCTCAAAATATGACATGCCTTCGTAAATAAAAAACATTATTATAGCGACCAATTTCTAGGCTTAAGGTGTTGAAAAGAGGCATACTTAACACTACACTACTTAGAACCCATCATTGTCTTACATTCCTCAAAGCTAATACAACCACCACCATCTGCATCGACGGCTTGAACCATCCCCACGCAGCTCTCGAGCGCACACTTCTCTCCGAGCCGAGTCATGACCACATATAACTCATTGGCTGATATTTTTCCATCACAATCAATATCATATAGTTTAAACGCATCCTTCAACTCTTTTTCCACGTTACCATCAGTACTAGAGTGGGCGGTTTGATCCATGCACGAAGCGAACTCGGCCGCATCAACCTGACCATCTCCGTTCGTGTCAAGCTGGATGAACATCTCGACGAGTTTATCTGAAGGAATAGTTGGAGATAGAGCATGAATCGCGTCTCGAAACTCTTCCCATGAGATCTTACCGTCTTTGTTCTTGTCAAACCTCTCAAAGATATCACTTATCGACACATTATTCCTACTCATATTAATATGCACTCTTTTGTCGATTTTTCATTCTTTTTCTGAAGCTTATGTGAAATGTGAAACAATGCGTCCTTATATAGGATTTGAAGTTATCATATTCACGCACGCGTTTTACAATTTAGCTTGATTTGTTTTATATGTGAAAACATTGAATGTGGTTTTTAAATATGTCAAATATTTTTTTTTTTTTAAGAGATATAGATATCTGCTTTGTATAGAAGAGAAGTAAATCTTTCTCTTTTCATTAAAAGAAAAATCAAATATATATAATTCCCAAGAATGTGTGGATGTTATTCTAAAAACGGATTTGTTTCATCTTATTGATAGTGTTTCATTCTCAAATTAATTATTAGTCATACGCGTTCAATGGATTTAATTAAATTACAATTGACAAACCAGATTTGTTACAGTAATCAAGGTAACAAATGTGCAAATATTGAAAGTTGAAACAAAGAGAGGCAGAGAAAAATAATCACAAGATTTATTGGAAAAGCTTTTCTGAATTGCTTTATCTTTTTCCTATTGAATCTTGCAAACTGCTTGATTTGCACTATTTAAACTTGGAACATAATAAACGCACCAATGTGAGATATAGTTTATGCCGGCAGGTTCTCCGACATTCACTTGTCTAAAGTATCCAGCCTCTCCGATGATGTTAACACTGTGGAGATTCCATTCATCAAAACACATGGCGGTTTTCTTCTCCTCGTCAATGATGAAACTGTGGATTTTAAATGAAAATTTGGGTACCGTATTCACTTTCAAGAACTTGCTTCAAGATAACTTTTCGGTCTCAATTTTAGTCGTAATCCATATCTCAATAATCTCATGTTGAGTATGGTGCTGAAATAAAGCCGCAAGATTCTCTTCTCTAACACAAGATAAAATCACATTGTCATGATCCTCCCTAGCGCTAAACGGCAGAAGCAGAAGAGGTCCAAATCTCTCCCTCATAAAATCAAAACATATAATGTAAATGCCATCTTTTAAGTACATTTTTGCAGCACACCAGTAAGTGTTTCCCTTGAGAGAAACACCAACTTTATAAAACTTTACACCACAGTGTGTAGTGACATCAAGAGTCCTCCATAAATCAGAGTCAAAATCGTAGATTTAATAGCCTCCTTCCGAGTAATACAAGTTATGTTCTTTAAAACTTGTATTACTCGGAATACGGATTCCAAACCACAAGCGTAATAGAAAAATTCCGCGAATTCAAGCTGCATAACAATAAACCCTCGCAATGAAAGATTTTAGATATCTCGACTTGTTCGTTTAGGCAAGGAATAAGTTTGCCTTTAGGCTCTATATATGGATCTCCATTGACGACGACGCTATTTAAATAAAGATTAGTATCCTTTTTCACAATGATTTGATACTCCCCTTCCCTTATTGCTTTACCAATGTGCATCTTTAAAAACCTGCGACTTTTGGTTAAAGTGTTCCAATTTTTGCAAGTTAATCCTACAGCTCTCATAGATATTAAAGGTACCAAAGAGAAAACCTCCTCTACCAACTCTCTTGGAAGATCGGAGATCATCGTCATAGCCCTTCTCTTCCTCCGATTTCTTGCGGCTCAAGCTAGAGGCTGGGTACCATTAACAATAATTGAAGATACAGAAACCCTAAATAAAGCTGGCCCATTCGTGGGCTTATAAATATCTTTCGGGCTTTCTAATGATGTTGGAAAGAAGACTCGTAGAAGAGTGATGAAGACCAATTAAGAATTATCCATTTTTGTTTTAATGACGTAAATCTGATCCTATAAAAATTTGTGTTTTTTTTTCTTTTTGTTACTGTTTGTTTATGTTTTTGTTAGAGACATAATTTATTTATTTAAAATAATTATGTTAATTATTTTATTCAATTTTTAGAACAACTTTAATATTTGTATTGATAGAGTTATAAACCTGTAAAAGTGTTTATACTAATTCAAACAGTTTATTCTTTCTTAGAAGTCACCAATCACAATAGCCATAAACTCTTCAAAAGTCAAATAATCATCACCATTTGTATTCATGGCTCGAACCATCTCGGCACATCTCTTCTGGTGTACTCCTTCCCGAGCCCAGTCATGATCTCATAGAACTCATTGGACGTTATCTTTCCGTCACCATCAGCATCACAAAAAGCAAATGCATCCTTGAACAATTTCTCAACAGACGAAGTAAACTCGTCCACGTCGAGCTCGCCGTCACCGTCCATGTCAATCTCCTTGAACAGCTTTTCGATTTCTTCTTGAGGATAGCTTTGAGAGAAAGCAAGAGCCAATTCACGAAACTCGTCTAGTGAGATTTTACCGTCTTTGTTCTTGTCGAACCTCTCGAAAATTTGTTTTGACATATTATGTTCTTAGTTTTATAGGGTAACCAACATTTTTAAAATTTGACAATTCAATTCATTATTAGATAAAAAGTAGGAAAATTTGCATAAAATATGCGATTTTTTAAAACTTAGGATATATATACTTGGAATATTTTGTAAAATTATGTAGATCTTATTCTATAAATTGGATTTTTTTCAAATGTATAATTTAACTGATTGGGAAAGTTGGTAAAAAAATTATCATATACTTTTATTTTAATACAAAATATTTAGAGATTCAAAACAAGAAAGTGAAAAATAATATATGTTTTTGTTTCAATTTTAATTTTTAATCCAAAATTATATGGGATTTACTATGACACATGTTAGGCTTGTCATTTACCTTACAAAGTATCAAATCTCCAAATAATAGATAAATTAATACATAGGTACTGGAAAAGATAATAGATCTAAAACTTTCATTTTCAATTAAATAAATTTAAATGAAAACAAATATGAGAACAAACTTTCCTGTTTTTGGAAATAAATAGAAAATGTATGTAATTTGAATTCATTTTCCTACAAAATTATGATAAAATTTTACTTGACATGATTTACATGCATGAGAAGAACCAAACACATACATGAATAAGATCGTTTGATCAATATCCACTAAATAATTTTGACACATATTAAAAAGAATAGATGTTGATGAAATTCAATTAACATCTTGCATGAATGAGGATCTAACACATATACTAAGTAATCAACTCTTTCTCACCTTGTCAAAGATCAACTCTCCAAACAACAACAAATAGAAAAACTAATATGAAAAAACATATCATATCTTCCAAATTTTCTAAAATAAATATATAGAAAAGGTATACGTGTCAAACGTATCATATAATTTGGGTATGGTATTCTAGATTGTCGTTGAGTATTACAGGTTTACATAATTTCTACTCTTAATTTTCATCCCCCTTTCTGTTTAACTCTATAATCTATTTTTATCAAATCAAAATATGAAATAACCAAAATAGAAAACAATTGGAAGGGGTGTGGTAATGTAATTTACATATTTACCCTTCTTCTCATTTTCTCCGGCTTCAAAAAAAATAAAACTCTACCGCCGTCAAAATCGAATCAGAAATCGAATGGAAGATGCAGCAGCTCCGAATTCTGGGTCCGAATTTAACCCAGGACCAAGACGCGGCAAATCTATCGAAGAATGCCAGGACATGATCCACAGGAGTTTCCGAAGTAATATATTCAGACTTTTCAGTTCACCAGTTTCTCAATCTTAATCCATCATTGGTTGTTTGATTAGCGCCTCTGTATCTTGAGATATTCATTGAAAAAAGTTTGGGAATTTTCGAGCAATATAGGGTGTTGGGTTTTGGAATCATACCAGACTAAGGAGTTTAGGGTTCTTAAATCACTTGATTGGTCTGATTTTTGGGTTTTGAATGTTGTTTGATTAGACCCAATTGTGAAGTTTCTGATGGAGCGAATGGATAAATCTGGATGTAGAGTTGGTGATAATTTCATTAAAGCAGTTGTTTGTACTGGACCTGTTGCTGGAGGCTACACTAAAGGAAGAGGGGTAAAACCATTTCCATGTTTCTTTTTTCGATACTATGCTCTCGAGCACCTTGATGCTGAATCTTGCTAATTTCCTTTTGTTTTCTATGTTTCAAGATCACTGTCTGCAGTAACTATCTGACCATTCAAGATGAAGTTAATCAAGTAGTTATACATGAGTTAATCCATGCTTATGACGAGTGCCGGGCCAAGAATTTGGATTGGACTAATTGTGCTCATCATGCTTGCAGCGAGGTGATTATTATTGTTAGATAAAGCTTTTAAATTTCGTACCAATTGATATATTGTTGTCAAAGTTCTTGATGGGTTTTGGTGTGTGTGTGTGTGTATTCTTTAAACAGATACGTGCAGGTCATCTAAGCGGTGATTGCCATTTCAAGAGAGAACTTTTGCGGGGTTTCATTAAATTAAGAGGGCATGAACAAGTAAGTCACTACAAGAGAAGAATGGTATTATTTAGTTCATATAAACACTTGTGGATTCATGGATGATTCTTGTTGATATTAACCCGTATTGTTGGTTTTTCCAAAGGAATGTATAAAAAGAAGAGTGTTGAAATCGCTTCGTGGCAACCCGTATTGCTCGGAAGTAGCTGCTAAAGACGCCATGGAAGCAGTGTGGGATACTTGTTACAATGACACTAAACCTTTTGACAGAGCTCCTTGAAGGTAATAGATCTCTTTAGACTCTCAAAATACTTTGTTTTGCTTCAAAGTTATGAGTTCAACTTCATCTTTGAAGATCCATATAAAGCCAGAAAAACCGTTGGATTTGGCCGTTGTTTTTTTTGTCCCATGTATTTCTCACACAACCCAACCTTTCTGGCTAAGTTAAAAGATAATATTTGTTTAGATTCTTTACATTGTTGTTTGAAACAAAGAAAATGGTTTAATACAAAATCTTGATTTCAAGTGGATTTTACTTGAGAGTATGATTTTGAGATATGGATTTGTATTGTACATACATCTCACTATAGTTATGGATTGTTTACTATTAAGACAAACGCATCAATCATAGGCACGTTTATATTGTTATGGATAAAAGTTAAAATAAATTCACGAAAATATCCATTTTGGAATCCAAACGGATTCAAATTATGCATAATAAAATATGGTTTTGAGCTAAAATGTCACAGATTTTTATCTTACATCATCAAATATCAATCAATGATTTTCTTTCACTAACTGTTTTCTTGTTTTAACAACAAAAAGGGAATAAACAACATTGTATAGACAGCTAATGGAAGGCCAAGTCACATTCTAATTTTGGTAAACTCAGTTTTCTCAATAAATCGCCTAATTTAAAGCATAGCCTCAGCTTCTTCACATTCAAATCTCTTCATATAACACTTATGATCATCAAATCTCTCCGACCAAAAAAAAACAAAACTACAGACAATGGCTGACACAACTGAAAAAAGCTGAACATGACCGCATTTTCAAGAAATTTGATGCTAATGGAGATGGAAAAATCTCAGCGGCCGAGCTTGGAGATGCTCTCAAGAACCTTGGTTCGGTCACACATGACGACATTAAGCGTATGATGGCTGAGATTGATACTGATGGTGATGGATACATACCTTACGAAGAATTTTCTGATTTCGCAAGTGCCAATCATGGTCTTATGAAAGATGTCGCCAAGATTTTCTAAGTAATTTTTTCAGATCTATATCTATATGAAAGGATTTGAGATTTAATCATTTAAATTTGTTTTGTAATGACAATCATTTGATACGTATTGTTTTTTTTCTTCTTCTTTTTGTCTTAATTTCATGTAATGGAAGGTCTTGGATTATTCTTGAAACGGATTGTAATGATACGTTGAAGAATTCTCCATTTTTTAGATATTGTCTTATTAGTATTGGCTGATATAATTTTGTGCTTTAGACTGGTTAAAATGCTCAAGAGCGTTGGTTCTAAAAAAAAAATTTATTGTCCAAGACCATTAGCCATTAGGGATGATTGAGCATGAATACGAATAAGTCGAATGTAGTATATTTACAGAAATCAAAATTAAAGTTCTAGATAAAGTATAAAATATAGCACATTTTTACCGTAACAATTTACAAAGAAAAGTAGAATTATATGAAATGTGGTAAGTTTGATAATTTAGTTTTAAATATATTTAGATATGTCTCTCTTAAACAGAATTTAAAAAGAAATATAAAGATAGTCAAATGTGTGAATTATATATATACTTTTTTGGTATGAGCTCTTTACTTTTTATATACTTTAAGCCTTTTGGATTATTTACCAAAAGATGTCCCCATTTGATTGTTTCTAAATATAGCTACACATAAGACAAAGACCGTATAACAAAGAATGGTTGGTAATTGATCTCGATATTGAGGACCAGACATATACTTTAATAATAATAATAATAATAATAATAATAATAATAATAATAATAATAATAATAATAATAATAATAATAATAATAATAATAATAATAAATGATCGAATAAAATCTCACAAATAGCTTTGGGCCATCGACATCATTGTTCAAAAAATATCTTTTTACAACTAAAAGTGAAAACTAGGGGAATAGAAGCCATCCCTTAAAAGTCTTCAAAAAAAAAAAAAGTCTTCAACCCATTTTCTCCTATACTAATTTAGATTTATTGTTTTCTTCATACTAGTTTGCTTTATAAATTACATACAAATGAAATTTCCCAAATAAAATATTTGACTATATAAAAACACTATATTAGATACATATTGCCACTCGTGTGTAGTATAAATATACACGTACTATGTAACCGTTGGCCAACGCCTTATTCATACGTCTTTCTCGTTCTCTCTCTCTCTTTCCCTTTCTCTTTCTCAGCAGATCTTTTTTCTTCTTTCTCCTGAAATGGACCTCGCCGGAGAAACCAACAGCCTTGTCTCCACCGTTGCTTCTTCTTCCTCTTCCTCCGTTTCATCAATCGACACAAACCTTGATTGCGATTCGCCAAGTGGCGGAGATGTAGACCACGAATTGCTCCTCACGGCGGTTTCTTCGTCGGTGTCGGTTTCTGTTTCTTCGTCTTCTTCTGCTTCAATCCAGAGAGTTTTGAGTTTAATCCGATCTGAAGATCTCGATTCGAGGTTGTTTGCTGCTAAAGAGATCCGTCGGCTCACCAAGACGTCGCATAGGTGCCGCCGACACTTTTCCCAAGCCGTGGAACCGCTCGTTTCGATGCTCCGATTTGAATCGCCTGAATCGCACCATGAGGCAGCTCTACTTGCTCTTCTTAACCTCGCCGTCAAAGACGAGAAGTACGTTCTTCTTTTTCTTCTTCTTCTTCTTCTTCTTCTTCTTCCTCTTTCCCCAAATTCGAATTGTTCTGTTTTCATATACTCTCATCTGATTAGTGATTTCTCGTGTTGGAATTAGTTAGATAATCACCACGTTATTAATCAAAATCGAATAATATTAGATTACGTGAATTAATCAGAAATTAAGTTAATCACAATCTCTACGTCCGGAGAACACAGGGAAGAATCCATTTTTTTCCGACTTAATATTCTGTTTTCCGGTGAGAAAATTGAATCATCATTATTAAAATCAGTAAGTGTCAATTCGTACCTTTTTGGTCGGTTTCGTGTAAGTTGATGGTTAGATAATTGTATCGGAATGGATAATCTCGATCGTAGCGATCTCATTTTGTGCTTTAATCACTCCGTTTCATGAGATTGAGTGGATCCAACAACTTTTGCGTTGCTTGGAGTGTACTCTATGTTTGCTTTCTTTTGAAGGATATTTATCACTGGGAATTCAAAATTTTCTAGGGTTCATCCATTTTTTGGGAACAGAATATTTCACCACAATACTATAGAGATACTCTTTCTTTATTCCTTCTTACTTTTTATTTAAACTATTCTTTGGTTTATGCGGTCTCTGGAGCATTCTGGCTCTTCTTTTTTCCTTTATCGTTATATTTTTGTGAGGTTTGATTGGTTTCTAGTTGTAGATGAAATTTGGATTCATCATCACAAAAGCTAGGAGTCATGTTACCTTTTCTTTTTCTCTTGTCTTGACATTCCATAAGCAAGCAAAGAATCAACTTGTAAGATAACACTAAAACAAGAATCTTTCTTTCTAATCCCCTAAACCCGCCGCAAATTCCCTCTTCTTTGATTCCATCAGAGAGGACAAAAACTAGCCAATCTCGATGCGTCTCTAAAGATCCAAGAAGGCTTTTGATTGGTAGCCTTTAAATTTGTGTCAAACTAAAAAAACAGAGGATAATTTAAGGTCAAGTAAGTTTACTTGGAAATCACCTGAAGTTAACTAACTCTTTGCTTTGGGGCAGGTATGAATAAGTTTGCCTAACTTAATTTATTAGCTCTTTCCGTATCTGTAGGGCCCTGCTTTATCACACTTAGTATTTTGTGAATTTCTGAATCTTTCTTAGTTTATACGCAAACGACTTTTTGTAGTCAAATTCTTCTTTGGTCTAAACTCTGATGAGATCATCCCTTTCTTTTATATAATGAGAACCATCTAGTGGAGAAAAGAGAAGGAGCAAGCAAAGTAGAGAAACTAAACCCAACCCTTTCTTTATCTTCACTTTTTCTCTTCTATATTAACATTATTAAATATCTTTGCTTCTTTTAATTTTTGTGTCCATAAACATTAATTAACTCAATCCATACCTTTAGGTCGGTTTGGTTTTCCTAAGAGGTTAGGTTGGTGGCTACAAACCCTACATGCTTTTATTACAATTCATAGGACGTTGAAATTGAATACTCTAAAGTCTTAGAGAAAGAAACATTGTTTTTTCCCTATTTGCTAAGGAACATATGTGTCATTGTCTTCAAGAATATTCTTCTCTGAGACTATTCTGAGTTTTTATTGTTGACTTTTCAATTTTCAGGAATAAGGTAAGCATAATTGAAGCCGGTGCTTTAGAGCCGATCATCAACTTCTTACAATCAAATAGCCCTACACTTCAAGAGTATGCTTCTGCATCTTTGCTCACACTCTCCGCGTCCGCTAATAACAAACCCATCATTGGAGGTAATGGCGTGATTCCTTTACTAGTCAAAGTTATTAAACATGGAAGCCCACAAGCTAAAGCTGATGCAGTGATGGCCCTTTCCAACCTCTCTACACTCCCCAATAACCTAACCATGATCCTAGCGACTAAACCACTCTCACCAATACTGAATCTTCTTAAATCAAGTAAAAAGTCATCAAAAACATCTGAGAAATGTTGTTCTCTAATAGAATCCTTGATGGTTTCTGGTGAGGAGGCAAGAACAGGGTTAATTTCAGACGAAGGAGGAGTTTTCGCGGTTGTGGAAGTTCTTGAAAACGGGTCATTACAAGCTCGGGAACACGCTGTTGGCGTGCTTTTAACGCTATGCCAAAGCGATAGGAGTAAATACAGAGAGCCAATTCTTAGAGAAGGTGTGATACCGGGACTGCTTGAGCTAACGGTTCAAGGGACATCGAAATCTAGGACTAAAGCTCAAAGACTTCTCTGTTTACTCAGGGACTCAGAAAGCCCGAGATCAGAGGTTCAACCCGATACAATAGAAAACATAGTGTCCAGCTTAATCTCTCATATAGACGGAGATGATCAATCCGGTAAGGCAAAGAAGATGCTAGCTGAAATGGTGCAAGTTAGCATGGAAAAAAGCTTGAGACATCTACAAGAACGTGCTTCGACCCTTGTTCGTCCTTAAACCGCAATTTCGTGGTCTCTTCCAAGTTGAAGGATATATATGCCAGTCCAATTGCCGGCGTTTTGGTTCTTAGTGACTGGTATTTTCTTTTTACTCAAAACTGTTCATAATAAGAGCTTTTTGTAAGTTAAAAAAGTCTTCTGTGTGTACATTACTATAGAAACTTTTTTACTAAAAAAAAAATTTCAATGATGTTGTTATGCCGTTGGAGAGCTCATTCCGGTTTATACGTAAACCGAACATATCCAGCCAAAATCCCATCAAATGTCGGTTAATACTCCTTCCGTTTTATAATTAAATGATATTTTATACTTAATTTTTTGTTTAAGATTAAGTATCATTTTAAATTTTCAAAACAAATGTTTAGTAAAAATTCTAGTTATATTCTTATCATTTTAATGTATTAACCAATAAAAAATTTATAAATATATTAATAAAAGATAAAACAGAACATTTAATTGTTTTTTTAGTTTACGTAAAATTAATTAAAACGATAGAGGGAGTATATTATTTAAACTATCCATTTACTGTAGAATGAATTTCAGAATTAAGTTCATATATATTTTCCAGATAAAAAATGAAATTTTAAAACAGAGTTTAGAATTAAGTTCAAGATCATCATATATTCAATGTATCACGCTTCAAAACAATAATAATTTAAAATGGATCCACCAACTCTTTTATGGAAGACCATTGAATTTGAGGAGGCTTATGATCTCATTAAAAGTAGAAAACGTACGTCAAGATCAATTTGACATATCTATATTACCTCATCCAACCCATACTAAAGAAAGCAAACACGAACAATCTGTTTGTTCTTTAAATGTTGAAAACAAAAATGTACACAAAATATTTGATGAAATCTTTTAACAATTGCTGACATCAGACCTCGAAACTGAAAGTACATTTTGGATCCGCCTTTTCAGAAACGCTCACGTTCACTCCCCATGTTATCAACGAAACTGTCCAAAATTGAAAATATCACCATAATCTATTAAATATTTATTCATATATATTGGGTGAAAAAGAAAAGAAAAAACATACAGAATCGTTATCCTTGCAAACATTTATTGAAAACTACTAGCTCGAGCTACGATACAAGATTTTTCACTCGTTCTCTCCACTCTCAAGGATACGCACAAGGTCCAAAAAGATAAAATTGTGAACATTTAGGCAAAACGGTTAAACCACTAAAAGCTCGGGGTTAAAAAGTAAAAACATTACTAAAGTTACGGTCCCTTTTCCTAAACTTTTAAACATTTCTTTTATATTCTTTTCCCGGGTTTCAAGCGAGTCGTCTCTACCGCCGTGACTCGGCGGCTCTGGCGAGTTTCCACGCCGAGGTAGTGATGAGTGGTCGCGTCTGCCACCCAAGCATTAGGCAACCGTCATTTTCTTCAACTCTGTAACCATTCCCGGTAGCGAAGAGCGATAAGAGCGTGCTCGCTTGTTTAAACGCGCTGGATCCGAGATGAACCGGGTCAAGTCCGGCGGATCGCATCCGAATTTTCCACTTTGACAGTGTCTCATGTCGCTCGACCCGATCGGATCCTTCCGCCGCCACCACATTTAATATCTGTCTTCCTAAGAACACCTCTGACATGACTCGGTCTTGACTCGGTAAGCTATAACTGTCTTCGAGCGAGTCGAAAAGGCTCGAGTAGTAATGAAGCGCTTCGTTGAACCTATCGAGGAAGACGATTCCGTTGTGATTCGCTTCTTGCTCCACCACCGTCACGATGCTCGGTTTCACAGCCTTGACGGTTGCGAGAAGCTTTTCGATTGAACCGGACCGGGCTAATAACCGGTGGAGCTCAAATACTGAATTGATAACTAAGGTTTCTGATTCGGGTCGGGTCTCGAACATTTCGGGTTCTAGATCCGATAAACTCTCAGCGGCTAAACCTTTGAATTCGAATTCAACGCCTAAATTCTGAGCGAATTGAGCTAATTTCCAACCTAATTGCTGAAGCGAATCCGAATTCTCCGTCTGCGGAGGTCCGATACCGGTGAGACGAAACGACGGAGGTCCACCGGGTCGGAGCGCTAAGGCTTGCATTAAAGCCGGCCACTGCATCCCTTGATTAATCCCAAGATCAATGACGTGAACTCTACGTGCCGTCGTGATAGCTTCTATAATCGCTTGATTCGCCGTGAAATGAGCGAATTTCAGGTAAGGACAAGATTCGTAGAAATGCATCTGCAAAACCTCTTCGAATAAGGCGCCTGAGACGTCCGGCTCCGCCGTGTAATCACGATAAATCCGACGAGCCAAAGCTTGAGCGAAATAGGTAGCCACTTTTCCCATAGCTCCAGCCTGAGAAGCAGCGAATGTTCCCACGCGCTTCACGAGCGCGTCAGCTAAGTTGAGATCCTCCTGCTGAATCGCCTCAGCGCACGCCACTAGTGCATGAACAAGTCTAACTCCGGTCTCCTGCGAGTCAACGAGCACCATGGACCGAGTTGACTCGCCCTCAGATTCGCACCAGGATCCGAGTCGGATCCTCTTGCTACTAGATTCCTCGTCAACGCCTTCCTCCTCCGTTTTAAAAGCCGAAAAACCCGGAATTGCTCTCAGATCGTATTCGGATCTATCCACATAACTTCCGGACGGGTCAAGATCCGAAGACGCCGGGTTGTTCAGCTCAGAGAGCATGGTCTCGACCCAGTTAGAGAGATCAGATGGGTTATAGTGAACAGTGTCGTTTAAAACAGTAGACCCAACATCGTCATTAGATAAGACCATCTCAAGCTGTTCAAGCTTCAGTGCTACTTCAGCCATCTCAGAAGATCGAACCTTGTAGCCAAGAACAGCAAGAAGCTCATCCATGTTGTTGTTATCATCAGCTTTCTTATCCACCATTGAAGGACCTTCACCTTGTGGTTGTGGTGGTGGGTCCCATGTTTCTTCATGTCCTCTCTTCATCTTCCTAACTTGTGATGAGTTTAGAGACTGATGAAGTTGAAAAAAAAGAAGAGAAAGAGTTAGAGATATAGAGAAAAGAGTTTACTTTACTTCATGGGTAGGTAAGGTTTTAATGGGGGATTTGAAAAAAAAAAGGAATCGGTCATCTATGATTTGGTTACAGACAAATTGTGGAAAGAGAGGAGATTCTGAGAGGAACAATATATAGAACACGAGGGAGTGAGAGAGAGAGGTCCAATGAGAGAAGTGACTGTGAAGTGTGTTTAAGAGATAAGAATCAGAGCATGATACTGTTGTTTGGCATCTGTTTCTTTTTCCCAACTCCAAGAATTTTTACTCGTTTTTTCCTCCCACAGATATTATTTTTAAATATTGTTGTTATAAAGGTGAGGGAGTGACATGTTTTCAATCATTTCAACACTAGTCACTTGAAAATACTATTTCTATTTTCTAATTGCTGAGATTCATACTATGATTTACCGACCAATATTAAAATTAATAAAACATACTTCATTTTACATCAAGGGTTGTTTTCCTTTTCTTTTTAAATTAAACATTGTGGAAGAAAAAAAAACTAACAGCCTATTGGTTGTGAAATGTTATAATTCATTTTCCGGTTTACCTTTGGTAATTATCTTACAGATTTCAAATTTTTTGTTTACGTGTTTTACCAATCAACTTTATAACTTTTAACCTTTAGGATGTAGTGTGCTTTCGTCATATTTGTTGGTAAGATTTTTAAAGTGTCTTTTTTTATTTTTAATAGATTGTCAGAGTCTTATAAACGATTACGACTTAATTGTTCTTAAGTGGCATTAAATAATTGTCATATTCTTGCATACGACTTCGTTCTTCTTAAAACCCAAACGGCACCAAATGCGTGTTAAGCAAAATGGCACTTAATGTCCTTCTCTCAAAGTTTTATTTTCTTCTCCTCAGGCAAAACAATTGACATTTGATTATCAAAACTTTGATGAAAACTGATAATATTGAATATTTTAACAATTTATATTCTACTTTAGTTCTTACAATCCTACTCACTCCTTGTTCTTAAAATCGTGGAATAAATACTTAATGATCAAATATAAAATTAAATCATATTTTCGATCTAGATGGTGTCACAGATTTTAAGTTCGACAATACACTGAAGCAAAAGAATCCTATGCTGTTTGGATTAAACTGTATATTATTACATGGCAAAAGAAGTGTCTGTTTTCAGCAGATTTAATGTCATATGATCAAATTTTAAAATATCTAATCAAACTCAGTTATCATTAGATAATTAGTTATTTAATCGGTCTATAAGACAAGTAGAAATCAAATACATAAAATGATATATGTATTATTTATTTGAGATAAAACTACGGCTCAAGTATTTGAGGTGGACACATGAGCAACTTCTCATGTGACACGTAGAGGAAGACATAGCGTACGAAACGTCCACAACATAAGGTTACTTTCACAATTTTATTTCATATTTCTTTCAGCAGTTTATATACCCCACACATATACACATCAACATGCATAATAATTATAGTTTTTTGAATAATTGAAAAACCGTAAAAGATCCTTTTGAAAATATAAGAAAAAAAAAAAAAAGGTGTTTAGGGGGATATTGTCGTATGGTCCCAGTCGGAGCTACAAGAAATTGATATTCGTTGATGTGTTTAAAGTCACATGGTGCATGTTTTCCATTTTTAGGCGTTTGATGTGGCTTGTGTCTATATTGGCCGGTTTTGCTTTTGTGGTTTACATTATTTTGTTTACCCAAAACTAAAAATTTTAAATTATTTGTACTAAATACTTTAATCATTTGAACTTGCACGATGTTCAAAACTCTTTATCAGCGTCATTTTATTAACACCTTTTAACCCCTTTTTTTTTCCTTGCACACTATCTCTCAGTTTACTATCAAAAATCAAAATGCATTTAGCGAGTATTCAAATCAAATTCGCCACTTCGACGCCAGTTGTCATGTTCTCCATTGTCATTTTCTTCATCATTCAAAAAATCTTCTAATGGTTCCTTGTCCTCTCTCTTGCTGTTATTATTATTATGATTCCCCCAGCCATTCATTATCATCATCATCTCTTCAGGGTTCATGTTACGTCCTTGTTGTTGTTGTTCTCCATGATTCCCAATCGCATTAGCTCTCAATGGATTACGAGCCATCATCTCATTCACTTGTTGTCCTGCTACTTGAGCGAAAGCCGCCATTCTTAACCTCGCCTCTTGAGCAGCCTTCTCTCTATCCTGTTCCGATTTCAGCTCCATATATCCATTTCTCTCGTCTTGAAGCAAATGTTGTTCAATCATCAACCTTTCTTCAGCTCTGAGTTCTCCCTCACTTCTCTTTTGAGTTATCATGTTGAAAGCTTGGACTTGTTTCTCAAATGTCGCTGTGAATTCTTCAACTTTGGCTGCTATGTTGTTTTCCCATTGCTGACAACGTGATAGTGTCTGGCCTGTTGGATCTGAATCGAGGATTTTGTCATCTTCTTCAGCTTCGTAATCTGCCACGACGTGATAAGGTAACAATCTGCATAAATGGTTGAAAAAGAACAGAGAAATAGTAAAATCTCACATAGAGAGAACAATGATTAATCATTAGCAATACAGCAAAACTTCATAAGAGATAAGCATAGAAGATGATAAATTCAGCAAGAGAATAAACATTTCATAAATCAGCAACATACACAATGTCACAAAGTATTGAATTAGAAAACTTTTCTGGGATGCTATAATTTTATTATTTTAAACACAAAGGTGAAGGAAAGCATCATACACTAGTAAAGCAATGACCTTTATCTAATAAAAGATGAGAATTTAGAAGTCAAATCAAGAAAACGATAAAGACTATTTGAATATTCCTCTACAGAATCTTTAAAGCTAGTCACTACCAGAGATCAATCAGTTCAAAGAACCCTTTCAAGAAATCATTATTACCCATGTAAGATGAAAAATCAATTGAGAGAAACTGAACAGAAAAAGAAAAAAAAAACGAACCTTTCACAAGCATCTTCGAGAGAAGCGAAAGGTCGTTTGAAATCAGGATGACAAACACGCCAAGCGTCTTGGTAAGCCATCTGAATCTCCAATTGATTCGACGGAGGACGCAACAATTTCTGCTGGTGTTGTTGTTGTTGCTGCTGCCTCATCATCATCATCATCTGCTGATTCGCCACATTCTGCTGCTGTTGCTGAAAGTTCTTGCTTTGTTGAATCAAATTAGGGTTAGGGTTCTGAATAGCCGGATTAACGGATGGGTTCTGGATAAATCCGGGAGGACGGAAATGAGTGTCGATGTTCGACGGAAACCTAGATATCGCCGCCTGTTGCTGCTGTTGCTGCTGCTGTTTCTGCAATTGCTGCATCATAAATAACTGTTGCTGACGCTGTTGCATTTGTTGTTGCTGCTGCATTCGAAGCATCAGTTGCTGCTGCTTCGATTCCTCCATTTTCTCTTCGGTAAATTTCGGAACTTTTAGGGTTTATTGTTTGCAAATGGTGGTTCTACTTCTCCGCCATGAACATCGGAAGGAATCTAAAGTATTGGTATTTATACTAAAGCCCATTAAAGGCCCAACTTGTTTTAACACACATGAGACAAGTAGTTAATATACATATAACAAACAAGCCTAATGGGCTTTCTCCAAATTATTTTCTCCTTGGAATCATGTTTGCCTTGAAAGGGTTTTTCATGACCATTGTGATGAATTGTTGCTTCTCAGATAGATCAACCTCTTCACCTTCCACACATTTCCACTCGTATTTCCAAACCAAATTGGCCACGTAATACTCGAGATGAAGCAACGAAAGGCTGTAACCAGGACACATCCGTCGTCCAGCTCCAAACGGCATCATCTTGATCTCACGAGTTCCGGTCATATCAAACCCATTTGCTTCCCCGTTCTCTAGAAATCTTTCCGGTTTGAACGTTAATGGATCCTCCCATATTTTTGGGTCCCGGCCCATTTCTCCTACCATGAAGTTTATTGTACCTATCCGACACAAATATAATACATTTATGATTGGAGTTAATTAATGGGGGTAAAAATAGTGGTGGGATTATACAATATCTATCTCTTTCGCTATCACAATCAAATACTAACACAAACAAACAGTTGAAGCCTAAGTTGTGGTGAGTTTGGGTGAACTAATAATTTATTTATAGTTTTGATAATAATTTCATCTCCAAAAACTTGCATGATGATGATTAGGATAAAATCTTCGTTATATGTTTCCAGTTTTAAAGAATTCGAAACATTTGTTGCTATGTACATTAGCTTCCCAACTTATTGTGTTAAAATTTTCAAATATGTTAGTGCATGATTATGGATTATTTGTAAAATTCACTAAAATGTATATAAAAAATTGAATACCTTGGCGTGGAACGAGGAATCCACCTAAGACGGTGTCGTTAGTAACCTTATGGTAAGACAAGTAATGACCAGGAGGGTGTCTTCTTAGACTCTCTAAGATCACAGCTTTCAGATAACTCATCTTCCCCAATTCCTCTTCTTTGATCTCCTCTTCTTCTCCGGACAAGACACTCTTCATTTCCTCGTATACTTTCCTCTGTATCTCTGAATACTTTACCATAATCGCCATGATCCACTGCATCGCCGTCGCCGTCGGATCTGTCCCTGCGTTAAGAAACTCCGAACACAAACTCACGATCTCCGATTCACTCAGTTTCCTCTTCGTCCCTTCTTCTTCTCCTTCCTCCGTCGGAATCTCTAGACGCATCAACGTATCTACGTAACAGAGAACATCTCCGGCGGTTTCTTTGCTCCGAGCGTTCACGAATCGGAGTATGACGTTCTCCTGTGATTTCCGTAGTTCTAAGAACTCTTTCCATTTTCGCCGGAGGAAGAACTTAGATACGCTTGGGAAAATGTTGAGGACGCTGAATTTGGTGTAGCTAATGAGCATTTGGTACTGAGCTTCTTCGATTTCTCTGATTTCTTCTCTACTCAGTTTCTCTCCGAAACATATCAGAGACAATAAACAAAACATCGCGTGACGGAGATGATCAAGTGCATCGGAGACATATCCTTTGTCTCTTTGCTCTGTTTCGAAGATATCGGTGAGAATCTCCAAAGACCATTTCCTAGACGGCGCGTGGGCTTTAACGCGCGATGGTTGGAGGATTTCAGAGGTGATATTCCGGCGAAGGATTCTCCAGAGAGATCCGTAGACGGAGGAGTGGATGTCGTGTTGATTGCTGGTGATGACTCTGGTGGTGGGGAGAGCAAGAGGACGGTCGGCAAAAACGGCGCCGTTTTGGACAAGGGCTTCGTGAGCGAGTGATCTGTCGGTGACCCAGATGGAAGGTTTTGAGCCTACGTGAAGTGTTATGATTGGTCCGTGACGGGAAGCTAAGTCACGGAGAACGCCTTGGAAATCGGAGAAGCTATTTTTTTTAAGCCACATGATGTTTCCGATGATCGGTAAACGAGGTGGGCCCGGCGGGAGTTTGTGGGTTGGGGAGAAGAAGATGAGTTTGATGAAGATGGAGAAGGCCAGAGAGATCACGGTGAGGAAGATGATGGTGATGATCTCCATTGTTGTTTGCTCCTCTTTGCTTCAAAGTTCAAACTAAAGCTGAAGAAGGCAAAAAAGGTATGAATGTAAATATGTATTCGATATTCGATTCTATGTGTTTTTTCTTTGTTGTTGGTGAAATATTATGAATAATAGTTTTTCTTTTGTGGGCTATCTTGATTTGAAAAGAAGTATTATGATGTTTGGAAATTCATTTTTTTGTTCAAACATACTCCAGTATATGTCTAGGTGTTCAAACATACACGAAACGAAGAGAATTTGACAAGTGACAAAAATGTAAAATGTAAAATGTAACGTGTACGTTGCTGCTTTTGTGTATTTTTCTCTCTTTCGATCGTGTAATGAATCCAAAGCTTAATAGTTTCAGTTACTTTGTAAATTTGTAGCTAATGTGTCATCCATCATTCATTGTGTTTGGCTTGCAAACGTGTTTTCCATTTATTTATTTTCATACTTTTGGTTAGAAACAATGTTCCGAAATTTGGACCACAAATTTTCACATATTTTCACAGGAATTGGAAGATTATTAGATGATATTCTCCGATGTATAAAAGAAGGTACAATGATTATAAAAGTTTGATTAATCCTTTAAAATATACAACAACCAAATATAAAGATTAAACTTTTACATTACTGATGTTAAACAAGAGAAAAAAATATATATTACGTTACTGATAATGTCTCGACTGAACTATTAGAGCATCATTATTGCAGGATTCTTATGGATTCTTATTAGAGTTACTGTTTTTAGCCACGTGTCAACCCCTAATTCGTCATATTTTTTTTTGTCAAATTTTTTTTTTCCTGCTTTTTTTTTTTTACTTTTTCTTAACTTTAACTTTAAAAAAAAAGTTAAATTTTTTTAAAAAACTTTTTCTTAACTTCAACTTTGAAATTCTAAATTTTTTTTTACATATTAATGAATTGTAATCGTCCGGTGGGTAAACAGAAAGCGATTCATAAACAAGATCAGAAAGAAACCCAAATTGAGCGTTCTTTTACATATTTTTTTTCAAAATCTATGTTTAAAATGTTATGTGTTTATGTCAATTATATCTAATTAAAAAAATAAACTCTATTTAAAATAAAACAAAATTATAAATTTTTTTTTTTTTAAGAATTTCTAATGAGTTTCTATCAATAAAACAGCAAAAACAGAAGTTTCATAACGGAGTTTTTTAACTTCAAAATTATAATGGGTTTCTCTCAATTATGCTTTTAGAGCGAAGACATAATAAATTAATAATAACTTTCGGATTTTTTGATCATCCCTTAGACACATTTAACACATCATCCAGCTCTGCTACGAACCTCTCCATCGCCCGTACCGGCAAGCTGATCGCCGCAGCAGGCCCTGTCTCACCTTTTTTATTCTTGAACGGCACGTAGAAGCTCACTCCCGGAAAAACCGCAATACCGGCCTTAGCGGTTCCACCGTACACCGGCTTACCCCACGGACAGAAATCAACTTTTCCTAAACCAAAATGTCTTAAATCCGATATTACGTAGTTCTCCGCCGTCACAAACATAGGCCGGCCTCTAGTCGCCATTAGAGCCATCACCGAACGGACGTATTCCTCCGTCACGCTTGACTTTATCTCTTGTATCAACCTCAAAGCAAACTCGAGCGGTTTCTCCATTAGATCTTTTGCGGTCGCTATAACCACAGGAATGACGAAGACATTTCCGTAGTAACCAGGAGATAGCGGAGGGTTGCTAAGCTTAGAACGCGAGTTGATAATGCACGTTAGCCGCATCTCAGTGTTGGGGTCAGGACTCAACGCAACGGTCCGACATCGCCACAAGAATGACGTCAAGGAGTTTTCGTATGGCGGATATGTCTTTCGTGCTGAAAAAGAAAGACCGAGTAACCAAACTCTCTCCTGTGGCCACCGTATCTATTTCCACCTGATCTTCGTACTCACGGTGCCTATGGGTCACACGCGCCTCCGAAACACTCACGGTCAGCAAATGTCTGTCCCAAACAGGAGGAACAGATGGCGCGTGGAGTCCACACGCCAACTCGCACAGTGATTTTAGAAAAAGCGACAGGCCGGATCCGTCGGTCATGGTGTGGTTGAAACGGAGGGGGAAGATAAATCACCCGCATGTCAAGCGCGTGATCTGCACGTGAATCACTCTTAAGTAAACTAAAGGCAGGAAGGAACCAAACTCTTTTAAGGTAACACAAAGCGTAGGGGCGTGACACGCACACAAGACCCCTTGGACTAACCTGGACGAGAAGCAGAGGAGTGTTGAGCACATCACTCGAACCTTCCACATCAAAGAGAAGCTCTTCTAAGCAAGGGTAAGGAGGGAGAAGATCATTAGCTCCCTCCAACTCAGCAAGCGTCACGTCAGCTTCAGCCTCGATGAATAGAACGCCTTCTCCGGTACAGTCCACCGCAAGTTTCCGGTTTGAAAGTTCTCGGAGCCTACCAGCGAACGGATAATAGTAAACCAGCGTCTCGGAAAGGGCTCTCCTGATCACTTGGACCCGATCATGGTTAGTTGTAAGGTTAGGTCTATAGAAAAAGATAACAAGAAATTGAAATCTTAGTCCTTGTTGGTCGTCTATGTCGGAGAGAAGCTTGAGCTCTCGTGGCGTTGGCTTAGCTGGAGTAACTAGCTCCGGCTGTAGGCGATGCACCTTGAAGGAGAGACCCGTGGTGGTGGATGGTGGTAGAGACACTTGGTCCATGCTTTGAGATTTTGAGGATAGACTAACGCAAGGCACTCTTATTTTAACCACATAAAATATAATGCACGTTTTAAAGATACACTAGATGGTTTGTATTTGGTACGATGATTTTTTTATTGGACAATGGAAGAAAAGTATTTCCATCTGAATTCATAAATAAATGTTTAACCTAAAACATTAGACAATAACCTCTGTAAAACAAATAAAACACATCAATAAATAATACAGAGAAAACGCTTAGGCTTAAAAAAATCAGTTAACACGACCTTTTATTTTTTTAATGTGTTTTCTGTTTTATGAGTTGGGCAGAATGATTTATTTCTATATTTTTAGCGTGATGATATTTAATAGCACACATGCTCTTTGGTGATATTTCGTTTTCGTAACACATAAGCTGACAAAAGTGGCGATTTTTACCCATATTCCATACGAAAGAAATACCAAGTATATAGCTAGCTTTCAAATTGTACCACCAGTAGATATTTGTGTATATCATCTACAATTAAATGCAATGCATGTGATTGGCTGTATTCATCGGAAAAGGACAATGAACAGATTAAGACTCCTCTTTTTTTTTTTTGTGTGTTAAACTGCAATAATTATTATTGAAACACACCTTTTGAATTTTACACTAGAAAAAAAAGACGACATAATTCTCGTATAGCTGTTTGGTTCCATCACATTATACAGCAATTTGGTGAGGACTCGAGCATCTCTGGAGATCTGTAGATAATAAAAACATCAAACATTGGTTCTTTTAGATTCAGAAAGATCCATTAAAAACCCAATTGAGAAAATGAGATATAGAGTAAAGAGGGAGACTCACATTTGGCCTAGACTTGCGAAATCAAACCCTGGATCGATCTCTTTAACTATATCACTCGGGGGTTGTCCACATTCTTGCATCTTCTGCATGATCTCCATTATCTTAGATGAATTGTTTGGTTCATTCTCGTATACCGCATTGAGTTCTTCGATTAGTTTGTACTGTTGTGAATAACGTTTGTAGTCTTCTTTGCTTAGACTGGCTTCATTCTCTTTTAGCCATTTGGGATATCTAGCACCTATCTCTTTCATTGGTTCGTGGAGAACATCCTTCGACAGTAGTTGTTGCATCATTGTTTCAACTATTGATTCCAAGTCCTATGCAAAAACAAGAGGAGAGTCAACAAAGCAAAAGCTACCAAGTAGAAGTATTATCTCGATAATGATCTCAATATAGCCTTAACATAGCATAAAGAAAAAAACTCTACCAATCAGCGACCAATCTAATACACAGAAGTTAACTCATAACCTTGAGGGTATTAGTTTACCTTAGATCCAGCAAGATCCTCGAATTGCTTGAGAAAATCCTTTACCATTGCATCCTCATCAGAAGCTGGCAGCTGCTTAGAAGAAGAAATAGATTCCAGTCCTTTGACAGTTTCTCTAGTTTGTTCCCTAAGCTTATCAAGAGCTTCAGCAACATGATCCTCTTTCGAAACTTTCTGCTTTCCTTTCTTCTTGCTTCTCATATCTGGTAATCCCATTCCAAGTCCTTGAATTCCACTAGGTAACGGATCCTTGTCTTCTTTATCCTTCTTCTTATTCCCATCTTCCCTTTGATTTCTACAACAGCACATCCCAAAAACTAATCAAACATAATAGAAACTCAGAAATCTCTAACTTGGGAATTGAAAGTCTCTAAACTCAATACACAGAGCTGTTCATGTCAGCAGAACCGAGAAAATTATGAAAAGTTTGAGACTTTAGAGGTAAGCAGATAGGATAAAGGAGTAACCTTTGAGAAAGATTGAGATCTTTGAAATCATCCAATGCGCCTGAGAGACAAAACCACAGAGAAACCCCAAAATTCTTACCGAATCAATAAAAACCCCTAAAAGACAAAACCTTTCAACAGTCACGATAGATGGGCAAGAAGCTATTTACATAGAAAACGAGGAAACGCTGATCAAATTGAAAAGAAACTTACTATCGAGAAGCTCGTCTAAGTCATCGGTGTGACTGTTCGCCATTTTCTTATCTGTAAACAATTGCAGATGGGAAGAGTAATATCAGACAAAGAGAGGATATCAGACAAGATAAGAAGATTCAAGGAAGACGAAACCTTTTGGTTTAATCGGTGCGATTGCTATGACTTATGAGTCCAGAGTTACGGTGAAGAAGCTCAAGGAGTCGATCCAACGGCTGAGATCACTTTTTTTTTGTTTCCTATTTTGTTATTTTCCGATAAAACAAAATTCACAATCTAAGAAGAGGTCGTGATAGAGAAACAATATAAAAATGTGTAAAGTCTTATTTTTATTCTTTACTCTGACTCAAGTTAAGTACTTTAATAGTATACTTTTACAAAAAAGAGTATTTGTTTATTATCATTTCAGACTTGAGTTTCAAGGAAATCCATATGAGAGTTTTGTAGCGTCTCTTAAAAACTCAAACTATCTCAAAAGTCAACGATTTGTGTTGATCATATGATGAAACCCCATATCTTCCGGGTTAAGCCATAAACCATCTATTATTTATACAATCTGTCTCTCCAGATAATTGAAAGCTGAACCTCAAAGCCACAGAGATCTCTTAGAACAACCAAGAAACTAACGGTGAAAATGAAGTTGTTTGATGCTCATTGTCACCTCCAAGACAAGAGGGTCATCGACAAAGCCTCTCAGCTCATATCTGCTGCTTTAGCTGTCGGTGTTACTTAAATTTCGCAGTCAATGGAGCCTCCGAGGTAATGATCATTGGCTCACTGTTATCCTCAAATGTATATATTCATATTTATAACGGGTCTTGTTTATGGAGCCAGAAAGATTGGGACTTGGTGAAAGAAATGGGAGAGACGTATCCTTCTGTTGTTCCTTGCTTTGGACTTCATCCTTCGTATGGATTCATTTTATAATGCAGATGATTTCAGTTAATGCCAAAAGTTATTCAATTTAATTTTCTCTGTTTTTGGTTTTCAGGTTTATTGCTCATTGGTTTAACACATTAATTGAAGAAGTTCTTTGAGACCACTCCTACAGCTGCTGTTGGAGAAGTTAGTCTCTAATTTATCTCTTAATGTGTTTGATCTCATCATAATAAACATAGATTGGGTTGGACAAAGGTCCATTAGCATCAGGGATTGATTACTCAGACCAGCTTGTGGTGTTTCGCCCACAGCTTCAACTTGCAAAAGAACTGAACAAACCAGTAGCAGTTCATTGCATCGATGCATTCGATGATCTATAAAAACCAGTGTCAGTCTCTCTACACAATTGTAACACTGATCAAAGAGGCAAAAGAACAACACTTATCATCTTCCGCTTATGTTGCTGTGTGTTATATATTACTTGTTTTGTTGTTGATGTGTTTGGATAAAACTCTACCAAAATAATCTATTTAATTGTTGTTTCTGTGTGGATAAACCAGTTATATTGTTTGAATGTCATAATAATAAAAAGAGATTTATAAAAAAAAAAAAAAAGAGTGAAAAAGGTAACTAATAGAAAGAAAAAAGGAAAATAACAGAAATTTCCTTTTTGCTTTTACTAACTACAAAAAAAATAAAAGAGAAAAAAAATGGAAAAGCCAATCAGAACTTTCAGAGGAAAAAAGGAAACCCAACTTTGCTTTGCAAGAAAGAAAAAAAAAAGGAAAACAAAAGAAACATAAGTCTATAAATAGAGTATTCCAGTTCTAGGCATCGATCATCAAACCAAACACAAGACTCTTTGTTATTTGTCTTTGGCTAAGTCTAGCTAAACAATCACTAGCGTTTAGATTTCTCTCGGTGGCGCTCACCAGTTCGATGAAAATATATTGTGAATCAAAAACATACGCCAGCAACAATTTCAAAGATGCCGTATACTTGAGACTGAGGATCCATGGAATCAAGCGTGTTTGTATGCGGGATGCTACTACTGGTCACGAAACTCTACTTCAACAAACAACCGTTATTACATGAGAGATGTACTAAATTCCAAGATCCTACCTCACGTCCTTCACAGCGAAGATGTGTGTGGTCCACTGGTGGACGTAGCCTTGATAGATAAGGGGATCCAAAAATGTATTCGGGACTTTGTTGTTCCTATCATCTCCAGAGAAGTGATTAAACTGAATTACCCCCGAGAAAAGAAAGGAGAAAGAGGTATCTCAATTGAAGCTCAAGTTAGATTTGTAAAAGAAACTTGGTCTGGTGAGATGGTTAATCATGATGACTCCGACGATCGTCACATACATACAGAACAAGAGTCTTGCGCAATCTGTCTAGGAGCATTGGGTGAAAGCAGGATCATGAAACTGATGTGTTCCCACGGTTTTCATAAGGACTGTATTTTTCAGTGGCTTGGCCAAAATCTTTCATGCCCCATTTGTCGTTACAACGATTTCTAGACATCCCCAATCCAAGATTAAGCTCAAGATATCGTTTTTTTTTTCTTTTCATAACCACTTTTGTATCATGTATTTTTTTGTTAATTAAATAAAGATTTATCAAAGCTTATTTGGTGACTAAGCCTACGTCGATATTATCTTGTGACTTTTTTTTTGTATTATAAAGCATGATATGAGAAGAAAGAAAATAAATTATTAATTAAAATGATCTGATCATAAAATTCATTACTAATTACTAATTTACTTAGTTAATATCGTTAAGGAAGAAAACGATGAATTAAGAAAGATATTTGATATATATTTGACATTTTCTGAGAGGAATCCCACAATATCATAACAATACTTCCTAAATCTCAGTAAGATCCACACTTTCTTTCTAAAGTGTCGTTAATTTTTTTTTTCAAATTGAGTTAATCTTCGTATTAAGGAATGCTTTTATCTTCTTGTTCTCTGTTTTTGGTCAAACGTTATAGAACCCGTGAACACAAGCTTCTGATCCTTGAAATAAGAGTTACAGTCACAGACTAATGTTACCAAACATAAACTCGACTCAATAGAAAGTCTACTACGAAATGTCAAATAGATATTCGAAGAACCCATCGTAAGACTCTTAATCTCTTCCATTCATGTTAATTTTACGTTAATATTTAACAAATTAAATGTTCATCGTTTGTAGAAATTTAAAGTCAACAGATCTTTACCTCTCTGTGAAAGGCGTCCCATTTCATCTTCACAAAGTAAGCTTTTGAATTCAAGTTCGCCGAGATTTATCACCTTTTGGGTTTTCTTCTGATTTCTAGGGTTTTGTTTAGGAGACGGTAGCTAAGCGATCGGCGAAACTGACGACAGTACTCGAGCGTAACAAGCTCGATGAACTACGTTGGATCCTTAGAGACATGGACATTGACCCGAGAACCTTCCATCTCGTGACTAGATTCTGCTATGGCTACAAAATCCAACTATCATCTGAAAACATCGTATCTGTGCTCTGCATTGCTTACTACCTAGAGATGAGTGATGATCATAGCTCAGATAACTTGTTGAACAAGGCAGTAACGTTCTTGGATCAACGAGTTCTTATAAGCTGGAACGAGACCATGAAAGCTCTTCGTAGCTGCAACAATAAGATTCTGGACAAACTAGCTGATGTTGGACTCATCGAAGTTTTCATAGATTCTCTTATCGAAAAGGCTCTCAACGATTCTAGGTTGCTCCAAGATTTGATTACACTACCTCTTCGGTTATATGAACCCTTGATCCTAGAAACGAGTAAGCACAATGTCTCAATGGAAAGCCGTGTAGAATCGGTCTGCAATTATGCGAAAAGATGGATTTTCCAGAAAGATTCTGGAGACAAAAACGTTTCAAGACACAAGAGAGAAGTAATTGAAGCTGTTGAGAGGCTTTTGCCTCACGAGAGAGGAACCATCTCGTGTGGATTTTTGTTCAAATCACTTAAAGAATCGATTTTTCTTGATGCTTGCTCTGATTGCAGAAAAGGGTTTGAAGTTAGGATAAGTAAGCAGCTCGACATGGCTACAGCGAAAGATCTCATGATTCTTTCACCAAAAGAAGATGGATCATATGACATCGAGCTTTTGAAAACCATTCTCAAGAACTTCTATAGTAACTATCGTGTCTCGGACTTTTCGCGGTTTGTGAGTGTAGCGAGAATGTTTGAAGAGTTTCTGTTCGAGGCTGCTGCTAGCCATGCTAGGTTAAAAGTAGAAACATTTAAGGAGTTAGCAGAAATAGCGGTTGCTGCGTCTTGCGATGTGTTGAAATACTCTGATGGAATATACAGCGCAATTGATGTTTTCTTGGAGAGGCATAGAGATTTGATTGAATCGGAGAAGATGGAAGCTTGTAGAGTTCTTGAATGTAAGAAACTTTCACCTGAGGCTTGTGAAGATGCTTCAAAGAACGAGAAGCTTCCATTGAGGATTGTTGTGCAAGTTTTGTTTGTTTGTCAGATGCATATTCGCGATAAGGTGGCTAGAGAAATGAAAGGTGTAGAGGAGAAAACAGGGAATCGTGTAGATGAGGAAGATGATGAAATGGAGAATATGAGTAAGAAGTTGTTAAGTCTCAAGATAAAATCTGATTACAGCAAGAAAAGAGAGATTGAGAATCTTGAATGTGTTGTTCATAGCGCTAATAAGAAGATGAAAGAGAAGAAGATAAGTGCGTGGGGAGAAGTGAAGAGGAAGTTTGGTTGTATGACTTCTTCAAGTGTGGATGCTTTAGATTGTCATATCAAGAAGCTAAAGAAGACTTAAAATCGCCATAAATAACATCACTCTATGTTCTTGTTTTGTTATAATTTGACTTTTGTTCTGGTTTGGTATGCTCTGTTTCGGCAAATCCTCTGTTTCTGACTTTTTTGTTCTGTCAATTTTTAAATTTTTTTCTTGATCAGCAATTTCTATACATATTGAAACAAACTCCATTGAAAAATTCTATGAAATATTAGATTCAAAGTCAAACAAAATCAAAGTTCATACAAAATCCAGAACAAAATAACCACAAATCTCTTGTAGATCAATTATCACAGATCAAACAAGAAAACAACTTCTGAACAAAAGATTTCGGACTCGAGTGACGAGTAGATCCTTTAGAAAGATCAACGATATCATGTTCATCATGACCTTTCTCTTTAGCCTTCTTGGACTCACCATAGAATCTAGTGAAAGCTTCTTCTACGTACTTAGCCGCATCCGAAACCTTCATATTCTCCACGAGCTTTAACGGGTACATGTCTTTGATATGATCTCCTTTTAATACAGCCGCTGCTTGAATCAACTCGATTTGAAAATCAGTGAGATCTTCGTCTTCTTCTTGACCTCCTATGTCTATATCTTTTGGCCGTGGAAGTTCCGGTAATGTAACTGAAAGAATCGAGAAAAAATGTATTTATATAGATTATTTTGCATGTAACCATAACCGACTAGGAAACCGATAGTTACCGGGACAGTCAGTCCTTGGGCTGGTCCGGTTGATCACGGCATCGAGTGTTCCAGCCCATTCGTCACGCTTCGTAAGAAAGCTCTTGAGGTTGAATATCTTTTTCAGTGTTGCCGGAATCGATGAATGCTCGAACTGCGACGTTGGCTCAGGTCCGTTTGGCTCGTGTAACACTACAAAATCATATTAGAAACCAGCAGTGGTTATCAATAACCGGTTTCACCAACATGACTACACTAAGCTAACACAACAACAATCAATTAAAAACACATGTACCAGTCCCAGGTTCGATCCAAGGAGAGATTAGCAATGCAGGAACCCTAACACCGAGGCGATCAAACTTAAAATTATACGGTGGGGGTCCAATAAGTCCATCAGGATTTGGGACACCAGTGACTGGAGTAGGGACGTGGTCATAGTAACCGCCATGTTCATCATAGACAACAATGAAGAGAATCTCGTTCCACTGAGGACTAGCTCTCAAGGCTTCGTAGATCTCCTTGACTAGGTTTTGGCCCTCAACGACGTCGTTTTTAGGATGGTCATCATTGGCTGGAGCCGACAAAATCTTAAAGTATCTTGGTTCTATGACAACATAGTTTGGAAGCTTCCCTTCTTTGCAATGTCTCTTGAAGCTTAAGTGGTATTGGTGGAAGTTATCCACATACTTCACTTTCCTCATGTTCCTAATTCAATTTATATTTAAATATTAGTCTTAGTAATTGGATTATTAGACTTTATAATTTGGTTAACTAACCATTGTTAATGAGCATCAAAAAGTATTAAATGGACACAACTTGTTCCGTGGACAGCTGGACACATGCAAAACCCAATTATGATTTCTTCTTCTTTTCAAAAAATCGAATCTCTGATTACTTAATCATCCAATATTAGTTACTAAACTAATCCCGTCTCTGATTTTAGAAACAGTACGAAAATGACAATTTTTTTTTTCATATAGTTTTTTTAGGAATATATATCTAAGTTAATAATATACGAAGCAACTCGACTTTCTATAAACTACAAATCGAAAGATTCCAAGCATGTGGCGTTTCCCTAGTACATGATCATTACTGGAATTTTTTTTTTCAGAAAATAAATCAATCATCGAGAATTTCGATTCATTTTCATTATATTAAATTATTAATTAGATAAATTGCAATCCAGGTGTCACTACAGTTCGTCATTATCGTTTGTTTTTCCCATATAATATCATCCAATTTACCCTACAAGGCTACAATAATAATTCGTAACTTTGACTTTAACTTTTATATATTTCTTCATAATTTTAAAAATAAATAAAAGTAATAAATTACCTGTAAAAGAGGCAATTAGGAAAAGATTGATAATAAATCCCAAAGGTGAAGCCACTCTCTTCAAGTGATTCGAATACTGTCTTCTGAGGAAACCCACGGACGAGTGTTTTAGTGTCATTACTAAACGCACCGTTTGATGTCGCCGCGTGGACGTAGAGTCTGTTAGGCTGCGTCGACGACGGCAACGACGAGAACCACCGATCACAAACGGCGAATTCTTGAACTAGTTCCTTGAATACCGGAAGTCTCTCCGGCGGAAACCCCTGCATCACTACTTTCTCCGACATCCCTTTTGTTATCGACTCCGCGTTTTGTACGAACCCGTTCATTTTCGGATCCGGGTACGGACTCTCGTCGCTAAACGGTTTCCCAAAAACCTGTTCGTAGATCGCCTGAAAGTCAAAGAAAGTTTAAAATCCATTTTGACCTTCCGGTTTTCAAATGCCCAATATCGGTAGAGTCCAAAATAACCATACCGAATTTAATCGGTGGAGAAAAAAAAAAAAAAAATTTATGTTCACCAGACCGGTTAAGGAGTTTCTATTTTTATATTGTCAGTGCGGCTATTGAACCGAAAGACTTCGAAATTTCAGTTATTTGGCTTAACCGTCTCAAGTTATTTGAAATCGATTAAGGTTCTTGAACTAAACCGGAGGTGTACCTGGAAAGAGTGACCGGGATCGGGATCAATGTTCTGAGATTCTTTACCGAAGAAGACTCGAGCAGAGTTCGGGTCGGATGTAGAAATCGGATTGGATCTTGGTTCGGATTCGGATACTCCATCGATTTCCGGGTTTAGCTCTTTGAACCAACCTAACATGTGGTCGAAAGACCTGTTCTCCTGGACCAATACGACAATGGTTTTGATCGGTGAAGACGATGAGCCACCGCCAGAGCTCGTCTCCTCCACCATTTTTTTTTTTTTAATATGAACAAAAAAATCTGACTTCTTGAGTTGTTTTCTCTCTTTCTCTCTCTTTAATAAGGTGTTCGTCTAAATGGTAGCAGCCTTTTATACTAAACGAGTTATAGTTAATTCATTTTTATATGATTAATAAAATACTGATGGAATCATTTTCATTTAATAAACTACATTGTCTTGAAAACCTCTTCCTTTTTGTTACTTAAAAACTCTTCCTCAAGAGTAAAAAGAAAAAAACTATTTGGAATTAAGCATTGACGAACCAAAAAAAAACGTAAGAAGTTTTGTTTTGGGAGATAATTATTATAAATATATAAACTATCTCTATGCATATACATTATGAAACATATAAGAGATAATTAATCATAGTGATCGACTCGGTGATTTTATTGTACATTGATTTTTGGATATCGTTGCGGTCGCCGGTCGGTGTGGTGGTAAATGAATTAGTCGACTTTTTTTAGGGCACAAGGAAAACGTTTTTAAAAGGTTTGTTTTTTTATTCGCCTCTTTCTATAGCCTATATTGTAAAACATGGAATGTGAACAAATCTCTTTAAACTCTGAGAAACCTTTTTCAAAATTAAAATCTTTAAAACCACATTAGCTACAATCATATTTTAGTAATTTTGAAGTCATAACAATTTTCTTACATTTTATTAGTCTTTTTTTAAAAAACAATTATTTATATATGTTTTTTATTACATCAACAGTTTTCAGCTAAAATCTATACATTTTTTAATTGGATATGGAGAAGGTATAATTTAACACATGTGCTTCCCATAAATCTTATCTATACACCATCATTAGTATTTTGGTCAAACATTATATCTACCATTATTAAAAGGAAAAATACAAGGTAAACTGTTGACGCTACATCGAGTATTTGTCTTTATCATTAAATAAAAATGGAGCAGATAATTAGGTGTTGACCAATTATTTGCGAGCATCAAGAGTTGTACTTGGAAACAAAATATTTTAAAAATAATTAATTATAAGGCCTATTGGACAGAATGTCGCAAGTACACACAATCAAAAGTTACAATTTCTTTTAATTATTACAATTATATTTTGGGACCCAGTAGTAGGGTTGGGTTTAGCGACTTTAGTCTTTGATATCATCTACTCATCAATCAAATAATTAAAGTTGATCTCATTTTACACAAGAAGATAAAATATGCAAATAATTGTGTAAATCCTTGTACAACGAAAAAAATATAAACGAGACATTAGAGCTTTTTTTCTTAAAGAAATCGAATTATTCCACAGACACAAATTACTACATTTTTTTGTAATTTAAATAGTGATTTATACTCTTTCAATCATGGCAAGCAACGCAAGAGAATAACTTACTGAAAAAGGACGTTCGAGTTTTGGGCTTAGGATCAGGATGTGGTGCTTCTGATTGTGATGGTGGTGGTATAACAACATCATCATCATCATCATCATCATCATCATCCACGCAATAAACGATATCATTCTCATCACATCCTTTTTCTCTTGTCTTTCTTGACTCTTCTAGAAACTTCTCAAACGCATCTGTAACGTATTTGGAAGCGTCTGCAACGCAAGTTTCTTTGAATATCTTGTGAATCAATTCTTCGTTTTTGTAGTCTCCTTTTAATCCAGCAGCCATCAGTACGAGCTCTTCTTGAAATTCGCTTAGTTGTGCATTTTCTTTTGCCACAGTTAATCTCAGTTTAACCGGAGTTGATAATGTTTCTATTTAAAAAAAAAAAGAATGATCAAGTTTTATTCGAAGTATTTATACAATTTTGTACAAGACGAACAACTTATAATTACCAGGGCAATCTTGTCTAGGTGAATCTCTTGTAATAACAGATTCAAAAGTTCCAGCCCATGAATCTCTCTTTGTCAAAAAATCTTTGAGATTGAAAATTTTCTTGACCGTTGCAGGAATTGATGAATGCTCATATTGTGATTTTGGGTACGGCCCATTCGGCCCATGAAGAACTACATATTTTCCCAAAATTATCATTGAGTTTGAAATACAAGTATTAGTATTAGTATTTTGATTAAAATTTAAGAACATAAGATCATTCATTAAAAATTAATGTCTATCTGTGACTAATAATTTAGTTACCTGTCCCAGGCTCAATCCATGGAGAAATGAAGAAAGTCGGAACCCTAACGCCGAGCCGATTAAACTCAAAATTATAAGGTGGAGGTCCCAAGATACCGTCTGGATTAGGAACTCCGTCGACCGGAGTAGGAACATGATCGTAAAATCCACCGTGCTCATCATATGTGACAATGAATAAAATCTCGTTCCACTGAGGACTCGATCTCAAGGCCTCGTAGACCTCTTTTACAAGCTTTTGACCTTCGGAGACGTCGTGAGATGGGTGGTCGTCGTTGGCCGGATTTGACAATAGATTGAACCATCGCTGTTCGACCACTACGTAGTTTGGTAGCTTCCCTTCTTTGCAATCTTTCTTGAATTGTATTCCGTATTGGTGGAAATGTGTCAAATACTTGAGTTTTCTCAAATTCCTGAAGAATATGGATATGATATATATAATCATTACTTTCATGCATATCAATGTTTTTTTTTTTGGGTCTAACTTATTTATTATTATCTTCACATTTTAGTCGTAAAAATACCTATAAAAGAGAGTAGAAGGAGGGAGCTGGTAATAAATGCCAAAGCTAAAACCAGCTTCATCCAGCGATTCAAATATTGTCTTCTGTGGAAACCCTTCGATTAGTAAATTTTTGTCGTTGCTCGTTGCTCCGTGTGATGTTGCCGAGTGAACATACAATCGGTTTGGTTGGGTCGATGCCGGAACCGACGCGAACCACCTATCAACACACAAGAAAAGCAAGAAATTTGCTATAAACCGGGACAGCTAAATTTCAATTCTGTTGAGTATAAATGAACCGAACCGGCGTACCTATCACATATGGCGAAATTTTGAACTAACTCCTTGTAAACCGGTAAAGCATCCGGTTTAAATCCGTTCATAACAGCGGAGGACATCCCTTTCTTGTTTCGCTCGGCGTTTTGGGCAAACCGGACATGGTAGCTGGACCCGGGTGGGCTGAATCCCATGGCTTACCGAAAACTTGTTCGTAGATATCCTGAATGGAATGACCCGGATCCGGGTCAACGTACTGAGACTGGTCGTCAAAGACAACATGGAGGAGAGAGTTTGGGTCGGAGGACGAAACCGGGTTGGATTTTGGATCTGATTTCGTGACGCCGTCGATTTCCCGGTTTAGTTCTTTGAACCAACCGAGAGTATGGTCGAAAGAACGATTCTCTTGAACCAAAACGACAACAGTTTTGATCGGATATGATCCTGAGCCTTTCGTCGTCTCGGTCATTATGTTAACCACCACTTGGTTATGTTACATGTTTTTGAAGAAATAAGTCTTTGGTTTATATATATACATAATTACTTTTTTTAGAATAGTAATTGATACCAACACTCAAAGCTCGAAAGTTATCGTTTGTTTGTAAAAGGTTGATATTTTAAATAATTGTTTTGGAATTTGGTCTGTGTAAATTTGGATCTCACGAATAACTGGAGAACATATCATAGTCATCAAAATCCCTAGGAAATAAGCAAAATAGTAGGAATATTTTTAGTTTAAATTATTAGTGCAAGCATGATTTAGTTTACTGCGGCATAGAAAGCTGGAAGCTAGAAAATGACTGTCCTTTATTGATCTGAATAAACATCGGAAGATTACATCATTGACGTTATTGACCAAATCTTATTCTCTAAAAGTAAAAATATATTACTATTAGTACTTGTTTTGGGATAAGTCTACGTACGTGCATTTCATATTTTCATTAAAGAGACGCACCAGTTTAATCGTGATACGTAGGTAGAGTTCTGGGGGAAAATGTCCTAAAAAAATATGTATTTTTAAATTGTGGACGGAAAAAGCATAAACTTTCGAAATGCCATTTAAATCATAAAGTTTCGTTTCACTTTTTGATAAAATAGTAAAGTTTCGTTGATTTGGCCATTTTGGACATGTCGTTAAGTTTCCATTAATATTCTCCGTTAAATAAAAACTTTCTTTTAGCATTCTCTGTTATACCAAAACAACGTCGTTTCAATAAACAATTATTTTTTTGAAATCATGAGTTCGAGTTCTACGGATTGCATCTTTTTTTTAAAAAAACGATACGTTTTATAGGTTAACAGAAATTCTAACTGTTGACTTAACTCCGTTAATTTTTTTGTCAGTTGACTTAATGTCATGTCTCAAAAAATCGAGTCAACAAAATTTTGATATTTATTTATGATTTAAATAACATTTTGAAAGTATATATTTTTTTTTTTGACATTTTTTCCTTTGAGGTTTTTTGACATTTTCCCCTTTCCTCCCAGGGAACAAAGTGGGCCAAAAATTATCAGAAAGCCCATTAAGAGTTTTGCAACAAGAATGTCTCACGCCACCAAAATGTCCTTTCAATATCCCACCAAATATTTCAGAATATATGCAGTGTCAATTCTTTACTCTTTGATTCTACAGGTAAAAAGAAAAGAAAAACTGCACTCTGTTTCAAATGGTTGTACAATGATTCTGATCGGTATAAGATTGTACCAACCGTATAATGCTGTCAAAAAAAAAAGAAAACTACCCAACAGAATAAATAAAAATTTAAAAGCCAATTAGCACTTTGACTTTTTTTCTTAAAAATTCAAATTTCCTAAAATGAATCGTTTTCACTTTTAATTGGGTAAACGGTAATTTCTTGCTCTATCGTAACTCGGGAGAACAAATTTCCCAGTCGAAACGGATCTTTTCATCGCCATTGAACTCCGAACCAGAAAACTCGAAATTCCGCGTGTTTGATTCGCCGCCGATCCTGACGACGGAGGCGTCTTCTCTCCTTCTCCATCTTCTAGCCGATGAGAAGTTCCTACACCAGCTGATTCCTCCTCTCCCTGATCATCTTCAATCTCCCGTAGTATATCAGCGATCGATACCACAGAGCCTGAATTTAACGAAGCCGATCTCCGATTCACCTGCTCTTGTGCGTCTCTTAATCCCCGTAGCTCCGGTGGTTTCGGCGTCGATCCGACTCCGTTAACGTTACTAACAGTCTCACTCCGAGATCTGGTTTCCAGATCTAAGTTAACGACAACGGAATCTCCAATCCGGTGATCAGTAGAAGCCGAGCTGTTCTCCGCCGATTCGGTAGCGATATGGTGGACGGAGATCGGTTGATTGGCAACAGCGACGATCTCATCGGCGGTAGTGACGTTAATTCCGGCGATAAAGGCACGGCAAAGAGGACAATTAGAATGAGATTTCAACCAAGTATCAATACAAGGAACGTGAAACGCGTGGTTGCATTTTGGTAACAATCTCAAACTCTCGTTTTCTTGGAACTCACTTAAGCAAACAGAGCAATCTGATGATTCCACAAATCCATCGCTCTTTCTGAATTTATAAACTTTAATCGATTTAATCAGAGATTCATCGAGTCCATCTCCAATAGCCGGATTTGGATTTGAAGCTCCGTTGTTTCCTTCCCAGTGATCAGTGGTGGAGGAGGAAGAGATTCCGAGATCTCGGCTGATAGCTCCGGAGGCGTGACGACGGCGGTGGCAATACTTGGAGATGAGAGTGTAATAGCTGACGAGGATGAAGGCACTAGCGAGGATTCCGATAAGAGCGATGAGGAGAGGGGAGAAATCAGAGGAAGAAGAGTCATCTTCGTCGTCAAGGTAGAAGGAAGGAGGAGGAGGGAAGATGACGTAACACCATTGAGGACAATAGACACTGCATACTCCTTGAGAACAGTCTCTGTATGAGTCGTATGTACCCCATGGATTAGGGTTTCCTGTAGAAGTAGAACCCATTGATGTTTGTTGTGGCAGAGGAAAGAGATAGAGAGGAGGAAGAAGGAGAAGAAGAGGAGATGAAGGAGGTGAAGTTTCCCCTCTCTCCTTTTTCTTTGGGGTCGGCTTGTCTGGTAAGTGTCTATTTTTCTAAGTTAATTAATATCATTATAGAGATAATTTAATCAAATATGAAAGCTTTATATGATGATGTACAGTACTAATCAAGATTTAATATAGATTTCTTATTTTGTAGTGAATGTTTATCAATCTGGGAGTATAACTAAAGGTGTTGCATTTGCTTTATTCGTTTTTATTATTCCCTAGCTTTCTCTTTATGCTTCCATTTCCTTTTTCTTTTTTGAAATAAATAGTAACAATTTGTGCATAATGCATACCTAGAGAAATGCTTAGTTGAATAATTGTAGTTCATTTCTAACTTACAAATTTTGAAAAACGTGAATGGGCTATTCCAATACTTAGTTATTTACCCTTATGTAGTAGGTCTGTCAATTTGTGTCATAATCCACGGATCCCACCCTATTAGACTTTCCGCAAGGTAAGAGCATATCAATATTTTTTTTTTCAAAATTAACCCTTATGTAGTAGATTATATTAATTTTCGACCCATAACAATCCATAATCCTTAAATTTCTAAATAAAAATAATTGATCAAAATCTGTTCCGCTTAAATTTGCGGATACCCGCGGATAACCTACAAAATTTAAATAATAATAAAACAAATATTTTTTTAATAATTTTAGTATAATAATAATTATTAATAAAATTTTAGTATTAAAAAAACATAAGTTTCTATTTTTTTTTAAAAAAATAAAAAAATTTGGATAAATATATATATATATATTATTATATTTTTAAAATTTAACTACTAAAATTTATAAAATACTAAAATTTTTTTTATTATTTTATTATTTTTATAAATGTGGGTATTCACTAACCCATTTTATAAAATATGACGATACGCAACCGTTCCGTCCAAAAATATTTCAATACGCATCCGCACCCACACCCGCGCTTACTATCTAATAATAAAGCTTGATGATTTCAATTCGAGTAAATAGTGTTGACATAAAAAAGGGTTGGTGAAGTGTTGACGAAGGTGGAATACTTTAACATGGGCCACGTCGAGGCCAAATTATTCACGTATCTACAAATTTGTGGTCAGAAATACAAACAATTTACATTTGATTATACTTGACTACATACATGTAGATATCAACATAGGTAACAAATATTATCTCATTTCATTGCAACTAGAACATTCATTATATGGTTCTTCCCTTTTTCTTTTCTAATTTAATAACAAAGTAAAAAAATCATCTCGTGGACATCTGTATTATACAATACCATATCTAATGCTATGATTCAGGTACAGTTTTATAATGTTTCTAAAACTAAATATGAAATCGTCTGATAAAAAAATATCATTAGTTGTTAGTTAATCAAGGGATGATTCATGATTGATAGAAACTCTCCAACCATTTGCCAGACAAAATAACATATATACATAGAAGTTAAATGAATAAGGATATACTGTAATGAATAAATATAAATGAGAAAGAAAAAAATCATTGAACATACTTATTATTTATTAAAATTTCGATTAAAAATCATACAAATGATAACAAAAGAATACGAAAACATATTAACTGTAAAGTTGCCATCCTGTCATTCTATACATTACTAATCAAATCATAATGTAGTTAGGCTGATTTAATGATACATGAGTAACATGACCCTTTTTTGTGGATTCAAAATAACTGTAAATTATAATATGACTCTATAGGATTGATTACACATATATTTGCACATGGCTAAAGTTGTCTCCCTTTTTCTTTGATATGCCAAGTGGCCAAGTTAGGTGTTTTGGAAGAAAACTGAAATGAAATGTCTCTTCCTTGCTCTTATTCTTAGGTTATTTTTCGGGAGAAATTATTCCATAAAATTAGAGGTACATAAAACTAATATAACACTACAAACGTATTACGCTAAAAAACACATTATTTGGAATGGATTACCATAAGAATCGAAAACATATGACATATCAAGAAATGAAATGCTTCAATACTTTCTTAACATTTTATAGAAGACAGAATAAATTTTAAATTTATAGTTGTTTTCATTCATTTTACGCTCGTACAGTATAATAAACTGGTGATGGAAAAATACACAAACATAAACACCAACTTAATCAATGAAATTACCTAGTCATTGATTTTTTATAGAACCGATATGAAAATATATTGCGTATTAATTATAAAAAAAATATAAAGGCAAGAAATATGAAATGGAAAGAGATAAATCTGTTATTTAAAGATAAGGAAAAAAATAAAATAAAAGGAGATTCCGACGCATTTAGCTTCAGTACAAGTTACCGTGTATACAATAATATTTTTTTTTTTTGGTTGAGAAAAACAAAGACCTAAACGACAAAAAATAATAATACAAAAACCCAAAAACTATGGCTATAACAATTATTAGTCAATTATAAAAATATATAAATCGCAGACCCATTTTATTTTATTAAACTTAAAATTGAAGGACTCGAGGATAGATCTGCTCTGTACTCACACTAAACTCGTCCTTTTCTGCGTTCGTCCAGAGCCTGCCTCATGAAAATTTTATAATTGAATTAATACCATGCTAATTAAGCAATAGAAGATAACATATATAATTAGATAGATAATCGCTGAGATTTAAGGTACCAGGCAATAGATGAAAATATAATTGTCTTTTAAGATGGTTAATTTGTAATAAGAATGGTATGCTTACATTTAAAAATTAAAAATACATTTTACTGAATATTCTCATAAATAATTTTCCAAATAATAATTTAATTATTTATTAGTATTAGGTGAGTTAGTAGTTCAGTAATTCACAAAACATACCTTGCTTTGTAGCATTCTCATGGTCAAGACTAGCGTATCACGCATGCTGGTATAAAAAAATCGAAAATTTATGATTTTAGGTGTGAGTTTTATAAAAGAAAAATGCGGAAAAATGGAAATAAAATTACTGTATAAGTTAAAATTGCAAATTAAGAAAGAGATAGTATCAAATAGGTTAAAAATGCACCGGACATTGAGTGTGATTATAGGATGTGAAGATCCATCATAACTTATCAGAACAAACTGTGTTGAGAATCCACATGGTACTTTTATCTGCAATACCATATAGAAAATGTTATTAATCTTTGTTTAGATTCTGAACAAGAAACTGAGGAAAGCTTAAAGTTAATGTCAATATTTCTTATTTACCAAGAGTTCCTTTGAGTATTTCTCTGAGACAGCATCTACGTTGTTCGTTTTAATCTGGTAACTAGATCTCTTCAGAATAACCGTTGCGGGTTCCCAACTCTCTGATGAATCCATCTTTCGACAAAAGACCCGCGAAAAAACGGTTACTAAATCCGTATTTGAAATAAACTACCAGAGACAGTGGATTCAAAACTTACCAGAAGCTGCACATTAAAGCTCGCTTGACCTCGGGATATATACGTGTCGATTTCAGTTTGCATCTCTGCATCTGTAGAAGTAAAAACATTCTCAGCAAAGAAGAGATGGTAAAAGACCTCTTCACCATTTACCAAGAACCGGGTAGATTCAGTTGAATACATTACCACATCTAATCTTGTTTTGACCATTAGCAAACAATCTCACTAACTCTCCCTGCATAAGGAAAAATAAACTTTTTAAAGACATTTGATCCATAAATGATATCGATACCTGAGAAATCGCGCTATGTTACCTGACGACCTTGATCATCCATTGGAATACATTCAACAGCAATCAATTTATCTACATCATCCGCGGTTACGACATACTCTGGATGGGTGGCTCCTGTATTTTTTAAAACCATAGTCCAGTTTTTAAACAGCTGAAAAAAGCCGTTAAAAGACAAATAAATTAAATCTTACCCTCAATGTATTGCCTCGTGCCATCTTCAAGATGCCGAACCCACTTTTCAAGAAGAAAAGAAACAAATTGGGACATTATTAAATTTTCATCTGTTTAAGTAGTCCTAACTTTGTTTGCAAAGAATCTTATTACCAAATATGTCTTCAAAGATTTTACCTGAAACATACAGAGAGTGGTTCCTCGAACTGGAAACCCGCAACCAAGAACCTTTTCTCCAGGTATTGCATCTCCAATTATCTGAAATCCATCGATTCCTGGTCCTTCTGTTTCCAAAGAAAGCTCAGATTAAGATTTCTAACGTATAGCCACTAGGCTCTAAGTCAACTGAGAAACATTTTTCAACCTTCATAAACATGAGAAGCAAACTCATCATTCCCATTATAAGGATCAAACATGGAAGAATTCTCAGCTTTTTCTTCTCTCTCTCGAATCATTTCCTTTCCCGCCACACTACTTAGAGGATATCCATAATTTTCCCTACAAGTGAGCATAATGCAGGAGACTTTTGTCATTGTTAGAGAACTTCATCGGGTAAAACTGAAATCAATGATACCATACCTTTTCGGCTGCTGTAAAATTCCTTGAGATCCACCACCAATCTGATTATTAAATCTCAAACTTTCAGAGTCTTGTGTAAGGTTATGATACGGGTTTCTCGTAACATTGTCCATAGGTGGCAAAAGTTGTTCATTGGTCTGGTAATCATTACCATGATCCTGCATCAAGAGTAGTATATGAACACACAAAGTAAGATTACTACCGTAAAGATGTCACATGTTTTGGAAAAGGTCTTTATGAGCAAATGATAAGTAATTAAGCAAATTACTTGCTGAGACTACCGTGGATCCATAAGGAGCTTGACTTTTCGAAATTCTGGGATCATGATTGTCTTTACTAATAAACTCTGTTCCAGGTTGAGTTTCCACAATAGATGATAATTCTCTAATCCTATCCTGTGATTTAAACTTTCGTCACAACAGGTTCGAAAGGAATCCATGAACAGTATTCACATTCCCACAGAGGTCTAATTAGGCCAAAGGACAAATGCAGACAACAATACACTAAGGAAATGTGTGTAAATAAGCTAGGAATTGAGAATCTTTATCGGTTTTATGATCGAAAAACTAAAGGATAGAGAGTTTACGTTGCAAGCTTTAATCTTCCATTGCAACTGATCATGCAAGTGCTGCATATGAAGAAATATAATATAGATGTTAAGATGGTTTAGTGTATCAAAGTTGAAGAAAGATGTAGTGAAAGAAAATACCTTTACGCCGCTGGATATAGCAGTAGCATTTGCAACACGAGGCCAAACACCATACTCGGCTAATAAACCAAGTAAGGACGTCATGAAAATATACCTCTCGTCTTCTGTAACCTAAAGATAGAAAGTGAAACAAGTAAACAAGGAAAGGTAAAAGACCATGAAATTCAAAGATTTTGAAGTTAATGCTTAATTCAAGTAAAGCCAAATTTACCTTTAAATCATGAGCCAACTTCAAGTTTTCTTCAAGATCACCTTTTCTACGAGCCAGTTCATTCAATGCAGCCGTGACAGATTCATTTTGTTTCTCATCAATAGCCTAAGGAATAAGAAACTGTTACTCAAACCAAAGATGAACACTTTGATCAATCTTAGATAGACTACTACAAAAGCGAAAGACAAACCACTCGAAGATCAGCACATTTTCTCTCTAATCCGTACTTCTCATTGACCAGCTGCATATCCTGTAATCAAAAGATGCAATTTTTCACATTCTTGATTCAAGTTCATTTGAAAGATTCATTCATGTGAGCTATCTTAGATAATAACCTTCAAACAAGCAGCAGCAATTTGTTCCTGGAGATTGTTAATCTCTTCTTCCTGTGATCTCACTTTTGAATAAAGTGCCTGAATTTTTTCAAGATAATTTCAGTATATTTAAGTTTGATTCAAGAACTAGAATAATATTCTCAAATCAGTACCATTTCCTCAGGATCTTGAATTAACTTAGCATTAATATCCTCTAGCTTCCTCGAAGCAGTAGCTTCTTTTTCAATCTCATGCCTAAAGAGAGACACAGATCGAGAACAATCACTAACTAGATATGTACAAACACAGCTTAAAAGCCAAAAGCTTGTGTGGTTTAAGGCAAAAAAAATAATACCTTTTGAGTGATTCAGAACCCCGATTGTCATCCATCGTGCTTAAGCTCTTGAACGAAGCTCCAATTTAAGGACATCGGAGATTTTATTTTATTTTTGTTTTGTTCTGTTTCTATTTCGTCTATGAGAAACTATCATTTCATCTCCACGAAACTAAGAGGAAATTTCCAAACACCCCCTCAAACTAATCGTTGTTTTCATGATAACCTATTGACTACGCAAATTACAAAATAGTCTATTTTTTTCTTTGTCAGGAGTCAGGACAAAAATAGTCCGCGTTGAATTGTTTTATTTTACTTATAAATGGGTTTTGGGTCATTTCAGTCAAAAGTCTCCAAAGGCCCAGAAAACAAAACCAGATTCCAATTATGGTCAGACTAACTTACTGATACAGACCGGCCGGTTTAACATTTTTAATAATAATCCAAAGCCGAAACGCCGACCTAAGAGAAGACGACGACCAAAATCTCCGATCGCGTAGGAACGGCGAATGGTCTTCCGATTCTCTGAAGAGTGAGCTGAGAAAATGTCGCAGCAAATCAGCAGCGGTAATATTATCCCGCTGAGTGAAGTTTACTGGTCTCTCGTTAACAAAGCCGATAAGAAATTCTCCAAGATCAGAGACTTGCCCTTCTATGAACGCAGCAGGTGATAGATAATTCTTATCAAATTTGTTTAGCTTCACATAGAATTGTGGATTTGATAGTTTCTGGATATCAAATTGAGGATGAATCAAGATCATGTAATTCCAATTGCTGATTCTGTTTTGTTTTAGGTATGAAAACTATTTCTTCAAGGTATTCAAGGTATACACACAATTATGGAAGTTTCAGCAAGAGAATCGGCAGAAGCTTGTAGAAGCTGGACTTAAGAGATGGGAGATTGGAGAAATTGCTTCTCGAATTGCACAGCTTTACTATGGACATTATATGAGAACAAGTGATGCGGGTTACTTATCTGAGTCCTATGTATTCTATGAAGCAATACTCACTAGGGAGTATTTCAAAGAGGGATTGTTTCAGGATCTCAATATTGCAAACAAACAGCTACGGTTTCTTGCAAGGTTTCTTATGGTTTGTTTGGTTCTTGGCCGCCGTGAGATGGTGCATCAAACCGTTGATCAGTTTAAACGGTTGATCGATGAATGCAAGAGGACATTCCAGGTTTTGTTCTGCAAACCTTTCTCTCCAGCTTGGCTAACTTACTTTCCATGAGAATTAGACTGCTTCTAGATGTGATTGTTTTCTTCTGTTTTGTATCATCGATTACATAATCAACTTTTCATGTTTTCAGGAAACTGATTTTAAAGAATGGAAGGTGGTGGCGCAGGAGATAGTTAGATTTCTGAAATCTGACACTGCATTTATGAACATCAGACCTCTAAGATACAGTCTCGTTCTGGATCCTAATCTGGATGCTGGTACACCGCGTGCAAGTAGGTCTTTGAGGTTGACGGATGCAATCTTGAGCAGTTATCACGATAACGAGGTAATTTTTTACTTGTTCACGTTTAGTATGAAAATGCCTATTTTAATATTCTTAGCCTTTAAATTTTTTAATCTTGCTGTATGATTTCGACCAGGTCAAGTATTCAGAGCTCACACTCGATTCTTTTAGGATGCTTCAATGCCTAGAGTGGGAACCTAGTGGTTCACTATATCAATCAACTGGTCCTAAAATCGGTCAGAATGCTCCTGTTGGAATTGCTCGTATTAACTCTCAGAGCATGACTGATCCTACTTTGCCACCTAACCCTCGCAAAGCTGTCCTTTATCGTCCTTCCATAACACATTTCTTGGCTGTAAGTTAAATTTAGTTTTTGGGTGGTCTTAACTGCAACCATTGGCTCTCTGGAACATCATTCTGTGAAACCTGTTTTATCTTGGTAGGTTTTGGCTACCATTTGTGAGGAGCTTCCTTCTCATGGCATTCTTTTATTATATCTGTCTGCTTCTGGTAATGTGTGTAGTTTAAGTCTGGTATTTTGCATCTTCTCTTTAGATTATTGAGTTCCTTAGCTTCTAACATTTACATTATCATTCAGGCAAGAGTGGACAGATTTCATCATCTCCTTTCAGTGCTAGAAGTGCAACCAGTGTTGAGGAGAATATCTTGAGAGACTTTGAATCCCACACAATCAAACAAGAGACTAACACATCACTTCAAATTACGCAATCTGGTTCTTTTAGCCAAATCGGTGAGGACGCAGTCAGTACCCCATGTGGTTTGTCTTTTGGCAGTCATGGGCTCACAGGTATCCACTTCAGAATTCGTGACACTTTTATGTAAACATCCATCTTATTCTATCTGATTCAGCGATATGCATGTAGGAGGCTGATTATATAAAATATCGTTTATAAACAGATAGAGGATCCACTAAGTAATATCAAGCCATGTATATCTCTAAAGGGCAGTAGGTGGTAACTTGTAAGCGAAAAATCTTGAGAATACGTGGACCACTATGATGAATCCAATTAGATATGTTTCGCATCTGAAAGATAACAGCACTGAAATTTGCAGACATTCATAAACAACCAAGGGAAACATATAATTCTGCCATTTTAGTTTATTTAGAAATTTGCTATTTTCTGAAGTCTCTCTGAACTTTATCTGATAATTGAAATGTCTTATCCACAGGATCAAGCTACATCTATCCCTCTGATTTAGTTCCATTTACAAGGAAACCTCTTTTCATAATCATTGACAGTGATGACAGCACAGTTTTTAAGGTAACTATCTCGACTTTATCTTTCTTATGTTAAGATTCATTTTTGATACTCATGTTTTGTAAATTGAGAAGATATGAATGTTTCTTCCCTTAAACTGTGAAGAATATTTGTGGAGCGGAGAAAGGAGAACCAGCTGCATTGCTTTTGTCTCCATCTCAGACTCCCCCGCTTATCTCTGCTGATTTCTCTCGTCAACCTAGTGGTAGCCTTTTTACCATTTTTCTCACTTCGCCAGTCCAAGCGTTTTGCTTGTTAAGTGGGATTTCTGGCTGTGATATGGAAACGGTAGGTGGAGATAAAGCTTCATACCTTGCTTGATGCTTCTTTCTCTTCACTTCTTTCTTTTGCGTGCTGAACTATGTAATGTGTTAGGATATTTCTATTAAGGCCGAGAAGCATCTTTCCTCCTTTATGAACGAATGGGCTTCAACATTGGCAATATCAGAAACCCTTCACCCCGTTTGGTCGCAGATACTAAAAGATCCCTTCTTGAGACGACTACTCCTAAGGTAAACGTTTCTCTTCCAAGTTCTAAGACAAGATCTCCTAAAATTCCACTAACAGTTAAAAAAAAAAAAAATCTTGATCTAGTGGAATATTATAAGATTTGGAGGTTCATGTTTGGACATGCATTGTGTAGTAACTAAGAACCATAAGCATTGTTGGTTTCTCGAAATCTCTGTCCTATTCTATCTTATTTATCTGTGGTTTTGGGTTGTCTCCCGTATCTGCAGATTCATATTCTGCCGGGCTGTCTTGGCGCTGTACACTCCAGCCTTCAATAACAAACAAAATCAGCCAGAATGCTTTCCATCCCTCCCGGAATCACTAGTACCAACTGCTCCTGCGGTTCAGTCCGCTGTGCTTCTGATGGCCAATGTATTTGGGACTACAAGCAAGTTTACTTTACCTCAAGATATCACAATGCTCGAAAGCCTTTAAGAAGCTACCTCTGCATCATGAAGAGCATTGGTCTGAAATATCCTTGTACAAATCGGAAATCTCGATTTGGTTTCCCTTTACGGTTAACAATGATTTCGAATTTTGAAAATGCTTCTTCCATGTCATTGGAGCTTTATGACCGAACCTCTTTTGAGATTTATGGTTCAAGAACATTTTGCGGTGCTATATTAACCAAGTATTTGATGCAGAACATGTGATTGGCTCTGATGTATCTACATTATTATAAAAGTTTGTTTGGTTTTGTATATTGATTCACCATTTTCGGTAATTAGATCAAGAGAATAAGAGGTTCTCCATCCATGTTGATTTCATTGTCGGTATAAGAATTACATAGATTTTCCAGGACAGTTTAAAGAAGCAGCAAAATTTGACTATGATTTCGAATTACATCAAAAAAACTATTCACCACCGATCTTTGCAGCTACAAGTGCCGTCTTTGAAGAGATGGAAACGATTGGCATCCCGCACTAATATCTCACGTCCCACAATCTTTGATATCAACTTCGTGACTTCATGACAATCACCACAGACACGAAGGTTCTTCATCACCTGTAATGGCATCCCTGGTTCTGTGTTCAACAGTCCAAATGCAATCGCTAGTCTCTCACTGTGCCCACAGATCAAACGTCTCTTCTCTTCTTCTTCCTCTAGATTCTGCGACACTTCCCGTGGATCGGGAATGTACCCATTTTTAGCCATCAGACTGTAAAGTATCTCTAGTGACTTGTGGATGGCTCCCGACTGAGGAGCTGAGTCATCTCCTGCGCGGAATACATGAACTTTTTTACTGATTTCGATCCAGCTATATCCCGGATTCTTTTTCGTGTGTTTATCTTTCAAGGATTTGCGGATTAAACTCACTTTGTCCCATTTTCTCAAGGCTGCATATGCATTTGATGCTAGAATAGAGTAACCTGGATCATCTGGTTTCAGTTCAATGATCCTCTTAGACACTCTTTCTGCAGCCTCCATGTCCCCACTGTTTCGACAAGCTCTTAGTAGAGATGCCCATATGCTAGCATCGGGTTTTATCGGCATTACTTGGATAAATTCTTCGGCTCTCGAGATCTTCTGTGACCGAGACAACAGGTCGACCACACACGCATAGTGTTCGATATTCGGATCGATTTTGTAGTGAGTTTTCATCTTTTCGAAGCAAGCCAAACCTTCTTCTACCAAACCAGAGTGGCTGCAAGCATAGATGATGGCAATGAAGACAACATTATCGGGAACAATACCAGATTTTTCCATATTGGCAAAAGCTTCAAGAGCTTTCTCACCTTCGCCATACATTCCATATGCATATATCATCCCTGTCCATGTCACAATATCTCTTTTACTCATATGTTCAAATACTCTAAAGGAAGTCTCCAAACAACCACATTTTGAGTACATTTCAATCAGTGCATTCCCTATCCGCAACTCTGATTCATATCCAAACCTTAAAAGACAACAATGGGTCTCCTTGCCTAGTCGTTTAGCAGCAAGTGAAGCACACATAGGCAATGTAACTAAGAAAGTAGCTATATCAGGCACCACTTCGCTCTTCCTCATTTGAGTAGTTACCTGCAAAGCAGTTGCGAAATCCCCAAAACGAACACATGCTGAAATAACCGTGTTCCATGTAACCGTATCCCGAGTTTCCATACTACTGAATATCTTGAGAGAATCTCCTACTTCCCCACACTTTGCATACATATCAATCAAAGCATTACTAACAGAGAGATTGAAATTAATTCCAGATTTTGTCCCCTTCGAGTGTAGCCCTCTCCCAAACTTCAAGTCGGCTAGACGTGTGGAGACAGATATAAGCATCAAATAAGTGATGTGGTCCGCCTGCTCTTCCATGATCATCATCATCTTAAAGAGTTTCATGGCTTCCAAAAGATCTCCACTTTGTATATATCCACTAATTATCGAGTTCCACGAAACAGTATCTTTACATTCCATGCTCTCGAAAACATCTCTTGCAGCGATCAAGTCACCACACTTCGCATACACATCAGTTAAAATGTTTTTAACAGTAGTTCCAAACACAACTCCAGCTCTCAAGATATAGTCATAAACGTATTTTGCTAACCGCAAATCCCCTAAGTATCCGCAGGCACGGAGAATAAAACTAACTGTTAAGATATCTGGCTTGAACTGATCCAATTTTTCCAAAAAAAACCTCACAGATTCTTCATACATCTCTAAGTTGATATATCCGCAAATCATAGTATTGTAACTAATGGAATCTCGATCAACCATCTCATCAAAAACTCGTCTTGCATCCCTTGATCTGCTAAATTTTAAGTACATTGCAAGCAGTCCATTGTTAACCACCACAACGGAACTAACACCTGACTTGAGAGCAAAACCATGAAGTCCCTGTCCTTGTTTGACAACCAGCAAATTCCCAAATGCAGGCAAAACACTTGAAACCGTGAAGGAATCTGGTATAATCCACGAATTCCTCAACTCATGATAAGTCCCCAAGGCTTCCTCGTAGTAACCACGGGAACTATACCCGGAAATTAAACTGTTCCAGGACACGAGATCTCTCACAGGCATTTCGTCGAACACTTGTCTTGCTCTATCTAACAATCCCAGCCTCGAATACATATCCACAAGTGCATTGCCTACATATAAATCCGATTCGAAACCAAGTTCCAATATCTGTTCATAAACCAAATTTCCCATCTTCGCATCGAACAATCCCGCACAGGCTTTGATGACCGAAGGAAACGTGTACTTATCAGGCGAAACCTTGCTTTCCCGGAGTTTGCCGTAAAATTCAATGGCTTTAGGGAACAAACCATTCTGAGAAAGCGCTCTGATGATGGAGTTCCAGAGGTATACATTTTTGGCCGGAGAAACTCGCCGGAAAACAGAGAGGGAAGAGGCAGGTTCACGAAAATGGGAATACCTGTCGATAAGCTTGCCGGAGAAGAAGTCAGAGCCGTCAAGGCCTAGAGAGATTACAAGAGCGTGGATTTGACGAAGCTCGTTGAGGTTAGATGACAATGAAAGAGCTTTGGAGATGAAAGGCGATGATATCTGCATCCCGCCATTGCAGTTTTTATTTTTATGTCCTTCCCTTCATTATTTAGGGATAAATTTTACTTAGGGCCAATTACATGCGAATTACACTTGTTTCTTTTTGCCACTGGCCATAATATGATTAATATCTCCCAAATAAAACAAAATTTCAATAACCTTTGAAAATATGAAAAATTATTCTAACAAATATTCGAGCAAATAAGTTTTTAACGGTATTAAAAATAAAGAGAGTTTTGACTAGAAGAAGTGAGATAGTATGGGACTGGGAGCTTTAGATAAGTTTAACAAATACCTATCCCAATTGGTATAAGTTGACCAACATTATATTAGTACTAACACCATGTAAGCTGTCGATCACAACATAACATGCAGCTTCTAACAACACCATTTAAATCATTGTTGACATTTTCAGCGATATAACGCATCGTTTTGATCAACAATCATTTCAAGATTCAACTTCACTCGAATTAGCTAAAGAGATATATTCAGTTTCTTTTCCTACATGAGTATAGAAAGGTGAAGGTGAAATCCAGTTGTGACTTGAGGATGACGTTGGTGACACTAGAGTATAACTTGAGGAGGTGGATAATATAGTTTTGGTAGCGGGAGATGGTTCAGAGAGGTGTAAGTTTATTATATGTTTAACTATCTTTTCCTTCCGCATGAGAAATTTGATAGTTTGATGTCAATGACTATTATCATCTTAGATTTTGGAGCCCTAAGTACATTTACATGGATCAAGTTGAAAGATAAACAGCAGATGCAACTTGAATCAGTCATGCGCAAACAAATGTATCCAAGCATTTTAATTTCTAAACATTTTCAAATCTGTCAAAATTCAATATGAAAATCTAAATTACTTTTAAAATCTAATAAATAGATCCTTAAATGGATAACACTCCAAATTTAATATTTATAAATCATTAAACCAATTATAAGAAATTATGAATAATAGATTTAAGGATATAATAATAACATATGAACTTTGTTGGATTTTAAAATAAATATAAAATCCACTAATTCATAAATTTCTATAACTTCGTTGGTCTAGATGTTTTTAAAAATAATCAGATTTGGGTTTTGAGTTCAAATTACAAAGTGTAAATTTGATAAAGTTCATTGTTGATTAAAAGAGAATATAAAATTGATAACCGATATAATATTAAGAAATGAGAATATTGACAACCGGTATTGGAGCTATTTGAACCAGTTAGATATAATAACCGGTCAAAACCGGGAAACCTATGATTAACCAGGAAAACCCTCTGCTATAAGTAACTCTGATCATTTGACATTAAAAAAAAAAACCCTAAAACTGAAAAGAGATGAGCGATTCGGAGGAGAAGACATGCAAGGACGATTCAAAGCAGGCGACACTTGTAATGGACGTGGTTAGATCGATCTTGGAACGCTTGAGTGTTGCTGATTTTCATCGAGCGAGATGCATTTCTTCAGAATGGTATTACGCTTCGAAATCATGCATCAGAGTAACAAATCCATGGATCATCCTCAAAGACTACGATTCATGTATGTTGTTCGATCCTCATGAGAATACTTCCTACACAGTAAGAAATATCGGGTTTGATTTCGCTTGGAGGAGTCGTTGTTTGGCGAGTTGCGGTAATTGGTTCCTTATAGTAGACGATAGAGCCGATTTTCATATTTCGAATGTGTTTACTCGAGAGAGTATTCCACTTCCGCCTCTAGAATCAATCGATGAATCTCCGGTGGAATTTATGAGAATCAATGATTTAAATTGTTTGGTGACTCTCAATTACGAAAACAAAGCATCTCGAGAATCTTCATATCAAGCTAGTCATCTGAAAAAAGGTGGAAAAAAGTGTTCATATATGGTCCGTAAACTTAGAATAGGCAAAGGAGCTTTGTATGTAGATGAAAAAAGCAGAGATTACGTAGCTGTGTGGAGTTACGATGGCATTTTTGCATATCATCACAAGAAAGGAGATGATAGCAATAGCTGGAAAGTGATTCAATCTTTAAAGAATCAAGGATGTGTCGATATGGTGTTTAAAGATGGCAAGCTTTACGTGCTTTGTAATACTGGAGACATCACTGTTTTTGATTTCTCCGGTGGTGATTCTCCAATGGAATGTGCAAGCTTCAAAACTCCCCCCTCTCGTCACTGTCGAGATTACTATCTTGTAGTGACTTTGTCAGGAGAAGTTTTGATCATTTTACCCCGTTACATAGACTTGTTCGACGTCTACAAGATGGATCATAAATCATTAGAATGGAGCATAATCAATTCTATAGGGGACGAAGCGTTGCTTTTGAATCAAGGAACAACGATTGCAGCCAAAGATGGAGTTATGAAAGATTGCATATATTATACTAAGGAGCTTGATAGATTCAAATACAATGATGATACTCGGGTCTACAATATTAAAACCAAGAAAGTGGTCCAAGTATCTCTACCTCTTATTGATTATAAATATCCAAGACCTTTCAACTTTGCTCGTTGGTTCTTCCCTACTTTTGGCTGAAGTTTAATTGTTGCTTCTATATCAAGTTTTGTCTTTTGGTAAGGGTGTTGATTCTTTTTTGTGGAACACAAGAGTGTTGCAGTTTCTGATGATGGAGCTTGCTGGAGAAGAATTCAGAGAGAGATTGATTACAAGGGCTTGAATTCAACGATGACAATGAAAGAGCTTTCGAGATAAACGCCAGTGATACTCGCATCCCATTCCCATTGTTTGCAGTTTTATGTAGCTGTTACCTTCATTATTTATTAGTTTTCATAAACTTTCAAAATTAATCTAATTCCTTTTTTACATTTATATCGTGTTAGAGTAAGCTATCAATCGATGAGTTTATGTGGTTTGATTATCATCCATCGAACATTAATGTTTATTTCTTCTGAATCATTTTCACACAGAATGCGATAAGTAAGTCACTAGCTACATTAGATCCAATTACCAAAAGACATTCCCATAAAGCAATCATTTTTAACCTAACTTGCACTGTTAAAATTTATGTACAATTAATTAGTAAAATTTTCAAAAATAGAAAAGTATATACTGTATGAGTCTTTCTTTATATTTAAAATAAAGAAATGGGAAGATTTGATCATATCACCTGAGTTGAAGAAGAAGCTTTTACTTTAAATCAACTATAAATATATGCATAGTGTTGAGGAAATATCTACCAAAGCATTAAAAACTTTTTAACAATTCTGACCAGGTTTTTGAAGAATCTGATCTTCATTGTAGAGTGTAACCACGTGAGCTCATGTGACCCTGAAAGGCAAAAAATTTCAGACCCTATGACCACAATTTATACATAAAAAATCCAGCATCTAGCTGCTTCTTCTAAGTCATTGGAGTTCAATAGCCGTGGAATTACTAAAACTAAATTATTATAGATCTTTCAAAGTTGAAGATCTTAATTCAAGCTAAGATTATTACCTTTTAAGTTGACTGTAACCAGACGAGGAGTGTATGTATACAAATATTGAGATTTAAAAAAACAAGCGATAAAGTCAACGAAATCTCAATCTCACCTGTTGGGTCGAGATTATGGTTTCTAAAGATTGGATCGCTTTCTGGGTCACGAGCAATTCATCCTAACATTGAACCAAAAGTCTTCAACTTTAGCAAATTATCGAAAGATATATACAACGATAAAATTATCGAAAGATATATACAAGGCTGGGATGATGATTTCATTCAACAACATACCCATCAAGCCCCTTTTACATGGTTTTGCTTTAAGTTCACCGTATTCGAGCCTTTATATATTTAATTTAGTATAAGCATTTTCAAATCTGTCAAAATTCAATATGAAATCAAAATTACTTTTAAAAAATCCAATTAAAGATCCTTAAATGGATAACACTCCAAATTTAGTCTTTATAAATCATTAAACCAATAATACAAAACTCCAAATTAATGATTTAATAACATATGGATTTTGTTAGATTTTTAATTAAAATTTAAATCCACTAATCATTAAATTTCTATAACCTCGTTAGTGTAGTATATATAGATGTTTTTAAAATAATCAGATTTGGGTTTGAGTTCAAATTACAAGATGTAAATTTGATAAAGTTCATTATTGATTAAAAGAGAATAAATTTGATAACCGATAAAATTTACGGATAATTAGTCGAAATTAGGGTTTCGAGGGAAACAGAGGAGATAACTTGGCACGAACAGAAAGAGTTTGGCTTTTCTCTTACAAAAATTTCTTCTCTTGTAATGGAAAATTTCAACACCAAAGATGAAGGAATGCAAAATATCAGTGAGTTGCCTGATGACATACTGGTGAAGATTTTGTCACTCTTACCGATAAAAGAGGTTGTGGCAACAAATGTCTTGTCAAAACAATGGCGTTGTCTTTGGAAAGTGGCTCTAAAGCTTGAGCTCTAATTTAGTTTGTTATTAAGGAGGAGCTTAAATTAATCATCAGATTTCAATTTACAATCAAAGATACAAGACACATGTAAATAGTCTACCAAGAAATTTTTTATGTACATCTGCAAAAGTTACTCTGTTCTTGTCTCTTTATGTATTCCTTAACAGATTGAGGGAAATTGGGGTTTTCCTACGAAATTTGTAATTTTCGTTCAAAATCATGTTTTTATTAAATATAAATTGCTGGATAAAGAATAAAAAAGTTTCTCTCTCTTTTTCATGGACTGTTTCTTTTCAAAGTTGGCTCGACCAGACCCCATAAGTGTAATAATAGATTGACAACATAACAACATAAGATAACTGGAAAGAGCTTAGATTAGTAAAACCATGTTTGGAAACAGGAATGACAAAGAGTTAAAAGATATTGACAACGTTAACAACACAAGATCACCGGATAAAAGAGCTTGCTGAAAAACAAATCAGCAGCTTCCCATACTAAGCTAGTGATTCTCAAGCAGTAGTCTTGGCAAAATGCGAAGACAAGAGTTTTGCAATCTCCAAAAACCCAACTTTGTCTTTTCCTTGAAAGATTAGCTTCAATTTCTCATCGCAGAAAATCTCTCTCTTGTCAGCTGGGTTCTGCAACCAAAAAAACACAACACATTTTTGCACCAAAATTAAGAAAGAAAATAGAATCCCCTAACTTGATACTCGATAGATAGTGTCAATTCGATTGCAACAACCTAATAGACTTGAAACCATATCATCCCACAAACAGGATAAAACATAAGAGTTGTAACACAAAGCCAGGCTAAAATCAGAGAGTAAAACAAACAGGCACATCATATGAGAGCAAATTAGATAAAATGTGAAGACTTTAAGCAAAATCTTTACATCAGTGTTACAATAGAGTCGACAAGTAAACTTCATTAACCAGAACAACAAGTAGCGACTAGAGATAAACCAAAATTGAATCCTTTGGGTGATCATCACATCAAACTTGTACTAATTTCATCTTCCAAGTTGATATATAGCAAAGTATTACAAAAGTCCTAACTTTCCAGTAAATCTCGTCTTTTTATATGCAAGGATATATACTATTTCGGAGATTCTGATGCTATATTCAAAATTCTTTACAACAAATGCAGAAAAGAAAGAGGAACCTGAAGATCGTGGGACTTGATGTAGGACCAAATCTCCTTTACGGCGTCGGTACGCGTAGTTTCACCGGTACCAAGGAACTGAGCAAGAACTGGAGACACAGGAGTCGGCTTAAAGATACCGGTGGACCTTGGCGTCTTCTTCACCGGAGGGACCGATTTCGCCTTTGGTTTAGGCTTGGCCTTCGCCTTCGTTTTCGCCGCCGGTTTCTTGGTGGATCCAGCAGCGGCAGAGCTGACACTTCTCGAAGAACAAACCACAGAAGAGGTTGCTCGAGACGTAGGAGCTAGTAACGATCTGCATTCCCTGAAAACCCAAGCTACGACGGAAGACATTTTCTCTCCAATCTAATTTTTTTTTCTCTCCTCCTAAGTAGCAAAGAAGAGTGTGATTTTGTAGAATTTAGGAAAGTGTTTTGGGGGAAAAGGTTTGACCTTTGACTCTGCCACGTGGCGACGTTTGAGATATGAAACTTGGCCTTTTGATACCAAACCTTTCAACTTTCAAGGGTTAAAACTGGGGCTAAAACTGGGAAAGTTTTAAACTTGTTTTGAGTTTTTCCGTCAACAGTCGTGGAATCTTTTAATATGCTTTGATCACAGCTTTCAGAGACAATCGTCATCTGTAGAGATTGAGAAGGTCCACGATTTTGTGAACGTAGTGGTCTATGGTCTCTCAGAACAAGTAGCTTCAAGCTGGTGGTTTTGAAGATTGTCGAATCTAATGATAAAATTGGAGAGACAGTAATGCCAATATTCTATGGGGGCATGGGGAAGCACACATGATATGAGTGAGGAAGATTCTTTGATTCTGTCGAGCTAATGCATGATTGACAAGTTATAGTAACGATAAGAACAAAACCTAACATCTACGACCCTCGTGGCTATCCCACAAGACCAAAAGAGAGAATCAAACCCTAACATCTTTAAATGTCTCCAAAGTTCAAAGAAATTTACTTAAGTCTCGGAGGATGATAGAGATGGAGTCTAACATCGCTTGATCTGGCATTTGCGTCATCTTACTCAAAACAGTCTCTGTAGCATGTGCGGTAGATCAGTTCCCCACCGGAAACCAAGCCCGATCCAACCACTAAGATATATGACCAAAGATATCCCAAAAATCGGGAACATGACAGAAATTTGACTAAAAATCTAAAATTCAGGAAAGACCATAGAATTTTCTTAAGAGACATTCAAAGTTACACCAGACAGCTCAACGCTTAACCTGTAGATGGGTCATCCCAAAACCTTAACAAGTAACCATTTACACTGTCTGAGCATTTCGAACAATGGGTTGTGCAACGAAAAGACAAGGCATTTACCAAAATGTAAGAACCCTAGAATTCAACAATCTTACACAGGTGAATATCCATCAGAGAAACAAAAATCATCCATGCGTAAAACTTCAAAGTTGAAAAAATCACAATTTTTCTGAAGAAACAATTATTCCAGACTGAGAAAACCCACTATAAAAGCTTCATACTTTGTAGCGAATAATATCCAATTATGCAGCTAAATCCTTCACCATATCTTCCTTGCTCCCATCAGTAATCCCCATCTTCATCTGCTCTGCCACAAAGCACTTGGTGATCACATTACAGAACAAATACACAAACTTGACCGAATCACGAGCTGGCACAGGATACGTAATCTTCTCAAAGAACTCCAACGGCACATTGGGATCAACAATTGCAACAACCGGAATCTGAAGCTTCGAGGCCTCAAGTATCACCGAGCTCTTCCTCTCAGTATCAAACACAACGACGCAATCAGGCATAGTAGTTGGACCAAAGCAAAGCTTTTTGTGCCTTGATCTGAACTTCTTAGGACTGTAACTGTTAGTCAAAAACCCTCCCATCTTCCACAGATTCATTGCACGGTTGTGATTATAAGAATCGCCTTGGATCCGACGAGAAGTGAGCTCAATGATTTCGTCGAAGAGAGGATTTGTGTTCACGAAGAAGATGTTACCTCGCATGTTGGCCAGATTAGCCACGAAATGAGCAGCGCTACGGAGACAAATTAGGGTTTTATCGGAATCGATGATTGTCATTCCGTTACGCGCCCCGTAAGCGTATTGCTTGAAATGGTGCTCGGCGGCGCGACGGCCGAGATGTGATCCGGTGTTCAGAAGCTTCTGGATTACTGCAGCGTGAATCGTCATTGTTCGTCGGAGAAAGCTACCCGGACGGCAGCGAGAGTGTTAGGGTTTAAGAGGAATTTTGCAGATTGAATTAGATCTGATGGCAAAGCTGAAAACGGATGAATCTGGGTCATCCGAATTCGTTTCGGGTCGGGTATATACTTATTATATATCGGCCCATTTCCGTATATTTCAAATGTCTAAACCAGAAACATAAACCAGAAACCAAACCGGGTCGTAGCTTTAACCTGCTCACACGTCGTTGACCAACGAAAGAAAATAAAATTAATTCATTTATATGGTAACGTAGTAAGAGAGATTAATCCGAAATAAATACAATTTCTGGAAATTTGGCGGCGACAGTTTCCTTTGGTTTCAGATTTCCTGAGCTTATTCATACCTTTCTCTCGAAGGAAGCTCTCATCTTTTCACTCAGATCACGTTCCCTGTAAGAGAATCGATCAAACCCAATTCAAGATTTTTGTTTTATTTTTCCTATAATCTATCTTAGTATTAGATTCCAAAGTTTTTGGATTTTGTAATGTTTCCTTGTGAAGCTTCCTTATTAGGGATTAGAAATCTCGAAATCTGAGATTTGGGGATTTTAAGCGATCCTGGTTTGTCTGAGTCTATTCGCTGTCTCCCAATTAGAGTTTGTTGTGAAGCTCTGTTTGATGTTCTGAATTTTATTAACGATTCAATGGTTGGTGACTTTGCGCAGATGCATCGGTTTGTAATTTGCTAGGTTGAAAAGTTCATCTTATTTTGATCTCCGTTGAAGCTTGTAGGGTTCGTTTTATCCAATTGATTTCTATTCGCACGGATCTGTTCTTTGATCTTGTGTGTAATTAGGATCGAGTGTACAAAAAGTGGAATTCTTACAGTCTCAAATCTTCATATTTGCTTGATCTGATTTCTGGTATAATGCAGGGGCTTATTCGCTTGTGTCTTTCGGTTTACAAGATGGCATCTGCGACTCTGAGAAGGCGGCTACATCATGGGGATGTAGATGGGAGGAAGTATGAACGTTATGATGCAACAGACTCTGAAACTTTAAGTGAACCCTTGTTAGGAAGTAGTACTACTGATAATAGTAGAGATGGGTACAATGAGGTTAGTGGCTTAACATGTGTTTTTCATATAGAGGAGGAGAAGGACCCTTTTACTTATTATTATCTGTGGTGTGTCTTAGGAGCGTACTCTGGAGGATATTTGGGAAGAAGAAAGGAAGAGACAGCAAGTTCACTGGACGTTGATCTTTTCTCAGTTGATTGCACAATGGGCACAGTGGATAGGTTTGGTTTTATTGTCTTGTTACTATTACTGCTTGATTGTTTGAAAGCGGGATTATCACATTACAACTTTTTTCTTGGTTTTGCAGCGAAAATTGTCTTTGGATCTGGTTCACTTTTTGGGAGGTTTCTTCCTCTGGCTTCATTTGGTCAAATGGGTAATGGTGGGAGGCTTTTGCCACCGCCTCTTAGTATGTTGCAGGTATATATAAAGGATCTATCTTGTCTTGTGAACATTAGATACCAAAGGATAAGAAGTTTAAAAGGAGAATAATTTATCAGCATATACCATGTCTCTTTGAAGCTCATATTTTCACATTAGGTTCTTGGTCTTAAGCATTGTTGAGATACCTTTAGGAGTGATGCTACTTGTGTAACTGTATTTGCACTGTCGTGTTTGTAGAAGTTTGCAACGCTGCAAAAACCTTTTGGCTTGCATTTAGAAGAATAATGTAACTGCTTGAATGTCCTTAGTTTCATTAGCTCAATAAGAAATATAGATGTAAAAATTGGAAGAGTTATCAGAGTGTGTTTCTGCTAGGTGCCTCCAAGACTCGTACTTGATAAAGTGATGACTTTCTCTTATGGTGTCTCTGGTTCTCAATTTCTTGATTTTTGTTGTGTCTTAAAATTTTATCATTTTTCTTTTTGTTTCCAGTTATCCATGGTCAATTTGACTGTCACTGTCAATTTGACTGTCACTGTCAATTTGATCTCCGTTCTGTATTTTCTTACCTCTTACTAGGAAGAAAGGCTGAGAAACATTAAGCGAAGAATAGAAATCCCGTTTGATGGATCTCGAATGGAGCATCAAGTAAGTGTTCTCATGGACTCTCTGTTTGCTTGATTCTCTATATTAACTCAGCATGTGCAATGTTTTGTCGAGATTTATGTAACCTCATGATTCACAGGATGCACTTAGACAGCTATGGAGGCTTGCTTATCCACAGAGAGAACTACCACCTCTTAAATCCGAACTCTGGAAGGAGATGGGTTGGCAAGGAACAGACCCTTCAACAGATTTTCGGTACACAATACTATCTGTGTGAAACTTCTTCTTCATCTCCAGTCATTTTGCCGATGATTGGTTTTATAATTTGGTTTTGTAGAGGTGGAGGATATATATCACTGGAGAATCTAATTTTCTTTGCTAAGACTTATCCGGTATGTGATGCATCTCTGATTGACATCTACATCTTTGATTTTCTCATTCCTCTTTGAAAGGAACCATTGTAAAGAGAACTAATGCCAAAAGTTACTGACTTTACCCAATTCTAGGCAATTCTAAATACAGAGATTATATATCTCGGAGTCCCTGTGGTTCTAACAAGATTTGTGATTTCATTATGACAGGAATCATTCCAAAGATTGTTACACAAACAAGATGGGACAAGAGCCGAATGGGAATATCCTTTTGCAGTGGCTGGCATCAATATCTCATTCATGTTGGCACAAATGCTAGATCTTCAATCAGGTAATAATGCTCAAGAAACCAGCTAAAAACTGATCAAGCTTCATAAACAGATCAATTATTTCAAGAGAATGTGTTTGTGTTTCTCTTTAGGTAAACCATCAACAATAGCAGGGATAAGGTTCTTGGAGTTTCTGGAAGAAGACGAAATGGCGTTTGATAATCTTTACTGTATAGCTTTCCAAATGATGGATGCACAATGGCTTGCCAAACGAGCTTCTTACATGGAATTTAATGTAAATGTCTTTGAACCAAAGCTTGTTAGTTACAATTTGGAAATTCCGGTTTGCTTATGAAATTTTACTCGGTTATGTGTTAACCGGTTTTTCAATTTGGGGCAGGACGTTCTAAAATCGATGAGGGTACAATTGGAACGTGAGCTGGCGCTAGAGGATGTTTCGAGCATCAAAGACTTACCTGCTTTCAATCTTTTGTACAAATAATTATTGTTGATTTATTTTCAGTTTTCCTATAATTTATAACAATCTGATATTTTCAGTGTAATAAATCAACAGCTTATGCTGCAATTGCTCGGCAAATATTATTCTTTCTTTTTTTTACGTCAACAAATATTATTATTTTACTTAAGAGAAAGCTGTGTTGATTATTTATCTTTCCCCTTTATTTTCATTTATATATTAAATTTCCTATAAAAAAATATAAAATATGTCGGGTTATAAATTTCCACGCGCTAAACTGATGTGGTCATGGATGACGTCAGTTGAAAGTTAGGTAGAAGAATAAATTTGAACGTTACGGAATGATAACTTTTTTATTTGAACGTTATGGAACGGTAACATTTTAATTTTTTTCCTTTTATTTTTCTCTTTTTCACCTATAACGGTAACTTATAAGACCGTTGTGATATAGAAATTTGATTTAATAAATAATTAAATAGCTATAGATAATAATCTCTATATATACCTCCAAGCTCTTCCTTAATTAGACACCAAAATCTCATTATTCTATTTTTATTCTTTTAATCTGTTCTACCCACTCAAAGTTATCTCTGAATCTATTTTGATTCAGACATCAAAAATCTTCTTAAATAATGTCCGATACTCTGTTTCTGTTCTTTAAAATATGTTATAACCACTCAAAAGTTATCTTTGATTTTCTCATTACCAAGCGACAATCATAGAGGCATGTAGACAGGAAAAAAAAAAAAAAAGAGGAGATGTAGGGTTCTTGATCTCCACCGTCGTTGTGCCTCTCGTCCACCGGAGAGAAGATCTTCTTTCTCCCACCATGTCACCGAAAGTTCCTCCCAATAGGCTGCCGCTGCTTGTTCCGCCTGTTCTGTTGGCCTTTTCCCTTCTTCAAGCTCTGACTCCGTCACTCCTTTCGGCGGCTCCGACCTCTGTTAGGCAGTTAGGCTTGCTCACCCACCGAATTCTCCGGCCAGTTCTCCTACTCCACACGCCGTGACCGCATCCCCTGCCTCATGAGTTGCTCCGGTGGCTCACCTTATAAGGTAACGCCTTTGCTCCGATTCATTTGTTTTCTTTCTATTTTTTTGTAAGTACGATGGTTTTGATATCTGGCACATTTTAGGAATTTTAAAACATATTTGGCATCACAAAATATTTATAAGCTAGGAGTTAAAACTGTTGTTCTTTTCAATAATTTGTATGTGTTGGAAATTCTAAACTGATATCTGAAATTCAGGCTCAACTGTTTTCTCTTTTAGTTAATCTCTCATGACTGTCGATTTGATATTTACTCTTAAATTTTGGCTTAAAAAAGGGAAACATTCAAATCATGCTCTGTTTTTATATGAAAATAAAATTATCATTTTTGTTCTACTATCTTTACAACTGAGTGTTATTTTGCTAAAAAAATAGAAATTAAGAATGAGTGTCACCAAGTATTCAATTATATTTGATGGTTGGATTAATATTAAACTAGTATATAAAATAACTAACGGAAAATTGTTCTGATATTGTAGATGATTTTGCAATAGTCTGAATGGGAAATTGATCTGATCGCTCACACATTCATATCCGTTGAAGGTGCAGATGGAGGGAAATCTAAGTCCAACTTTTGGAATGTGCCATACTTTTTTGATTGAGTGTGAACTCAACAATGTGTAATATATATGCTTGTATTGTGGTATGTGGATATGGTAGATGATTGTATAGGATGTAGATGTATGTCTAAGGTGTATAGATGATAAGATGGAGATGAATGTCTAAGGTGGATATGGTAGATAAATGTGTAGGAAGGAGATGTGATTGTACAGATGAAAGATGATAGGATGAATGTGTAGAATGTAGATGAATGACTAAGGTGTATAGATGATAGATGTGCTAGTATAGATGATAAGATGTAGATAATCATCTCTCAGATGAATATAAAGAAATGCTTGTATAGAAGATAGTATGTAGATGAAAGTGTAAGGTGTGTATGACTAAGGTGTACAGATGATAGATGTGATAGTATAGATGATAAGATAGAGATAATCATCTCTCAGGTGTATAGAAAGATGTGCTCGTATAGAAGATGAAAGCGTAAGCTGTATGACGTATGAAAAAGATAAACAACCCGCAATCGACATGCTCAACAGTGAATTTATCGTTAACCGTCCCAGCCTAAAATTAAACAGTCGCTTAAGACCCGATTTTAGAATATTAAAATTTTAAAGATTTCGAACGTCAGACAATTCTCCTAGAAATAAAATAAAAAATTTTAAAATTTTTTAGGAGACATTTATCCTGCCAGAAGTGAAAATAAAACAAACCTAAAATTTTGGGAGAATCGACATGCAAAAAAAAAAAGGAAAATTTAACCGGTAGACATAATTGTGGTTTTAGAAGATATTAATTTGAATACTTTTTGATGGGAAAACTTGACCTTGCAACATTTAAAAGAAGGGAATTAATTTTCTCTCTCTCGACGTTTGCCAAAAAAACAAAAAAAAAAACAATCGAAAAGTATTAAAAAGGAAACAATTTGTTATCTGCGAATCATACATTGTTGTCTTTTTAACCTTCCTCTCACCTTCTTCTCTTATGCTACGAAAAAGGGAACAAATTGTCATATACATAGATAGCACTTGTCACTTCCTCTCACCTTCTTCTCTTATGCCATTCGAGTCTTCAATAGATGGCTCCACACTTCATACGTTCTTTTGTCTTTTTAACCTCTCAAATAAAATAAAAAGATTTTTCTTTAAACAGTTTTTTACATTATAGTAGTTTTTTTTTTTTTTTTTTTTTTTTACATTATAGTAGTTCTTGATTTACTTTGCTGTTTTGGTCTTGTGAACAACAACAGATTTATTGTTTAGCAAATTCAATTCTTACCTCTAATTCCCAGTCAGTTTTGTAAACACAATATTATTGTTTGAATCGCAATTCCAGCCAATATTCCAGACCATAGTCCCTGCAATTTTCAGATAATGAATGTAATTAAACTTGTCAACTCTTTAAGCAAAAGTATTTAGTAATATGCTTGAAAAAACAAGGGGAACTAGTACTACCTTGACACCAAGATGGAAAACGTAAGTAAGGATGAGACCTAAAGGAATACCAACTGCATAATACGAAACTAAGTTCACAACTGCCACTAGACTCTGCATTCCTGCTCCCAGTGCCACCCTTGTTTTATTATTTCAACCATTCAAAATTATTACAATTTTATTTTAATAGGTACGATTCTTCCTTAACCAAGCTAATCAAAATACCAACAGTTTATTTTTTGTAGAGATGTATGACCTGATAGTATCGGTTGTATGCTGTTTAGTAAAATTGAAACGGCAGGGATCACCGATGAATCAGTCACTGCTTTCGAAACCTCGTCGCTACTTGAAAACAAATACGAAATCTGACCACAGAAAGCTAAGCATAGAGCTGAGAATATCACTCCCATCAATGTTGATACTGTGAGTATCACTTTTATTGAAAATCTCACTGCATCCGCATCTCCTTTCCCTAGCCCGTAGCCACCCGGGCGCTACAATTACATTTCCATAGAAGAAACATTAATCTATGCAATGCCAATATGTATATATGAGTATTGCAAGTTTATAAATATGAGAGCATTTACCAAGCCGCACCCAAGAAGTCGAGGCATATTTTGAGTTCCCATGTATAATATGTATTAGCTGAAAAGATAGTTGGTTTTTGTTCTTCCCATATAATTTGATTGGAAAATATGCAATGCCTAGGAAAGGTTTTCACTTTACCATATTGAGAAAGCAGAGATTGTGACGTTCGCGTCTTTTGTATAACCAGCCATTAAGACAAGGATGCTCATGTACCAATACTCTAAGCTGTAATAAAATTGAAGGAATATGATGATTACTAGAGAACCAAAGAAGTATGACATTGCAACATAACATAACTTTATAGTGTAATATAATAGTTAAGCTGTTACAAAAATACTAAAAATAGATAATTACTAGATCATTAAGCCTGAAGAAATGGAGAGCTTGAGCATAGGAATTAGGTCAACAAAAGTAGTAGTACTAAATCCAGTCCAAGTAAACGGACACCATCCTCCAAAAACGTACACACACTAAGCCCATGAGCTCACATTAAGCGCGAGGAGCGCACCACCAGTGCCCATTCCCATAACATTCACGCACCGCCACGTGACCATGAGGTCAAGAAGCAAGGACACTGCCGAGAGAACACCTACAATAGCGTTCCTCACTGTGCTTGGAGGTACATTTGCATTGTCATAGTGAAATTTATGCTATAGACAAAAGGGATGATCCAAGGATAGATCTAATCAACGGTCTTTGTGATCTCAACGTTTTGTCCTAATAGACGGAGAATGGTACCCGAAAGTACAATAAACAGTACACACAAAGTTGTCACGGCCATGTCTACGATCCATGAACGTTGTAGATATATTCCCATCATATGGCATTGTTCTGCACCGTATGCTTGCCCGCATAATGTCTCAGTCGCACTCGACATACCTCCCTATATAGTAACACCACAAAGACTAATAGTAGATTATTTTACCGGGTCGAAATTTAGATAAAATCGAGATTACTATTAAACCGTAGAGAAAGCGGACGAATATGCTTTGGAGGAGAGCGTAAGAGGCAAGACCCAACTCAGAGGAGTGACCGATGAAGGCTTGAGCCACAGTGATGCTCCCAAAATAAGTCATTCGAAACAAAGACGAAGGTAATGCTATTCTCCACATCTTGCTTACTTCACTCCAAACCTTCTTTCTCAGATAGAGACTCTCCCTATTATTATTACTCTGATCCTTAGCATCTGATCCTGCACGTAATAGTCTCTCCTCCATTTCTCCTTGAGTACTCATTTCTAACTGTTCCTTTACTCTAATTAATCTGAAATTTTCACAACCAAAAATAAAATTAAACAATAGAACAATTTTGTACAATCTATTACATTTCGCAGCTATTTTCCTTGAGAACCTAAGTAGTAAATAAAAGAATATTCAGCATATATATTTTCATTGCGCAGAGTAAATTTAATCTAAATGATGTGAATAAATTCTTAAATAACATAAAATCTCTAAATTCCAAGAGGAATGATAATCAGTCTTTCAGATTTGAAGTTATGACAAAAAAAAGTCCGAACAATTCATCAAAAAAAGATATCCGTCAATGATATGGTTATCAAGCTTGCATCGCCCAGCTAAGGACCTCCAATTCAGTATGCAGACGTGAGAAAACAGTTAGAAAACGTGAAAATCGATTTCCTATTTATTTTTGTCTACTACTCTATTAGTTACAAAACTACGTCCCGTTTACCCAGTATTAATAAAGACTGCATGACGTTTTCTACTTTCAACGATTTTGAAGTTTTGACAACACAACTACCGAGGTTGGACCTACAAGAGCCGCCACGTTATGCACACGGAGATCAAACTATTTCAAAGCAAACGACACGTATACACTTTTCGAGCCCACTATCTTCCATCTGTTTACTCTTTCTCTATTCGAAATGCACTCGTGTCGTCTCTCACAATTTCATTAAGGAGAAAAAACAAAACAAAACAAAAAAACTCTTTGAATCTTTGAGAAAAATATACTACTATTTTTTTCTTTCTACTGAGTAACTTCGTTTTTTTATTTACTTCCTTTGTTTTGTTTATCGTAATGTTTGATTATTTTAACAAAAACAAAAAAAATCGTAATGTTGATTAATAATATACTGTAATTGCAATGATATACGTAACAACAATGGTCCTTAGATCTTCACAAATTAGTCCGTATTTGACTTTAACACAACTTCACTATTTTCTTTGATCAGCCATACACTTCGGTGACTCCTACTTTAAGAAGTGAGGAAGAACATAGAAACAATGTCTCTCATCTTCTATACATGACAAAATAAATATCTCCAAAAAAAACTGTTTGGTGTCGTCGAGACATGTTTATCTCTCATTTCTTGAGTCAGCTCTCTAACCACATTCGCCTTCTCCAAGCCCCAAAAGGGCCAAACTTGAAGGTTTTTCTAATGGGAGCTACTAATATCTCATCTCTTGGACCTCTTTGTGGATGGAACTAAACAGAGCCGTTGTGATGTACCGTTCCCCATGGCTCGGAAACAGAACCTGCTTTTTATGAAAAATCTATTAGAGCTAAACCACTACATATGATTACTTGAAACTAAGATCTCTTTTTTGTTCTTCCTCACCGTGATAAGTTTTCCAGCATTCTCAGCTCTTTTAGCCAAGCTGATTGCTGCTACTGCAGCAGCTCCAGATGAAATACCAACCTAATTTGTTTTCATATTCCGCAAAAAAGTATAAACACAAATGTTGTGTAGAGGTAAGAAGTGAGAACATAAGAGGTTTTATATATATTATACCAGTAATCCTTCCTCTAAAGCTAGTCTCCTCGCCATCTCTATTGCTTCCCCGTTGCTAACCTATAGTTTTTATTTGACATGATCCTCTTTATATTTTACAATAGATGTATTCTTCTGAAAATGTTGATTAGGTGAGTATATTGCTTAACCTTAAACACTTCATCTAGTAGTTTAACATCCAAGATTCCTGGTAAGTAACCTGAAAAAACGTATAGTAGTGTTCTGTAAGTAGTCTAATTTGAAAGTATCGATTTTGGAGAAAGGAAGCCTCAATGCTCCTTACCAGGATTGTCTCCAGAAATCACACTTCTTTCTGATGGTTCAACACCAACTACCTATGTTTTAAGGATCTTTCGGATCAAGGAAATCAAAAGGTTTAACAAGAAAAACGAAAACAAGAGAAAGAGAAAGACCTTAATATTCTTGTTCATCATTTTTAAGAAACCTCCAGTACCTGTTACAGTACCACCAGTTCCAATTCCAGCAACAAATATATCGACATTACCCATTGTATCTTCCCATATTTCTGGTCCTGTAGTTTCAAAGTGGATCTTACCGAACAAACCAAAAGAACAAATACTTTATTAGGCCACAAAACCCGAAGCTCGCATAAAAGAGTAAAAGGCTCGATAAATTTCTTACCTTTGAATTTGCCGAATTGTCAAATTGCTGAAACATATATGCGTTTTTTGTCTTGAGAACAATCTCTTTGGCTTTATCAACTGCTCCTTTGAGACCCTTCTCTGGATTCGTTAGCACAATCTCTGCTCCTAGTACGCGTAAAAGCATCCTTCTTTCAACATTAATAGAAGCTGGCATTGTCACTATAAGTTTGTATCCTTTAGCTGCAGCCACAAAAGCAATCCCAAGGCCAGTGTTTCCCGTTGTTGGTTCTACTAACACAGTCTGCTTTCATAATACTATCGAATTAGCGCAATCTACAATATGGTAACACAGAACATCGAAATATCGAAAGGCAAGATGTGCAATAACCTTCCTCGGACTTATGGCTCCACTGTCTTCTGCCTCATTGATCATGCTCAGACCGATCCTGCAAAAAGCGAAAAACTTTAGTCTAGAGAAAATCTAAGAATGTTCCAATCCACAAGATCAAAAGACAGGACGAAGAAGCATTCTGACCTATCTTTGACGCTTCTACAGGGCTCCATTGATTCAAGCTTTGCAGCAATGTCAGCCAAACATCCATCAGTGACTCTATTGAGATACACCATTGGTGTGCTTCCAATCAACTATACAAAACAAATTCGAATCCTAAACTATCCAACTTTGTCACAAAATCCAATCTTTAATACGAAAAAAACGTGTCTTAAGTAGAAATAGAAAACTGTAAACTCACTTGAGTGACATCTTCGGCAATGTTGACTGTTTCTGATTCGGCAATGTCTTCCTCTTTGATTTCATCTTCAGCTACCGGAGGAGGAGGAAGAGGTTTACGTTTGGTTTTGGATTTCGATTTTGTCCCTGAAGAGGATTTCCCGGAGACGGCGCCAACGACGGAGGAGGATATCGGAGTTCTAATCGTGGCAGAAGATGAAGATTCATGGTTAAAGGCGAGGAGTAAGGGTGTTGCAGTACTGAAACGATGTCGTTTTGAGGTTATTACACGGAAGGGATACTGAGGAAGGAGACGGAGCGAAGGAGACGCGAATGCCATTTTTTCGTCGCCGGAGAGGTTTAATGGATTAGGTTTCTCTTCTCTATTTTAATTTTTATCGCTATAAACAAATTAAAAGATATTAAAAAAAAAAAAAAAAAGATTCCAAAATTCTTTCTTAACTAGGAAATAACGACTTAAAAGTTCTAGATATTTGGCAAGTTGTAAATTCATTTTACGTTGAAATTTGATGTATGGTTTTGTTGCCGCATTTCTAATGTTTTATAAATGAATATAAGGAAATCATCATGTAATGTGATTCATGTTCATGGTAATTGTGAAATTAAATCACGCACTATACAATTTCCGTATTAAACGACAATAACACAAGTCATGATCGATACATTTTATCAAAACCACTCATACTTTCACTTCAGCTGCAGTATTTTCCATTTCTAATAAGTAATAAACTTGAGCAATTGGGGTTTTTTTTTTAATATACACATGTATAGATATATTAAAAATTAATTAACTGATGATGGAGGATTTTGTGGTGCAATAAGGAAGCTTAACGTCGTTTCTTGTACAATAAAACAAGACAAGGCTAAGAAATCGAAATTAAATTTAAATATTTATAAGATAATATATTTTTACATGTCATTTATGACACACGTCTCTCTCACCTTGGCTTGAATCTTCGAGGCGAAGTATTTGGATTGGATCCCAAAAAACAATAAATCTTTAACTCTTCTTTCTGATCTTCATCCTTATAAATAATGGAACACGATCATCTCGTTAATCATAAACAACTATTCGAACAATGGCATTCAAAGCGATTCTCTTTGTGGGTTCACTTCTCGCCGTGATAGCTTCTCCGACCACCGTCGATGCTGGACCAGTGTGCCCTGAGAGTTCCACGTTTGGTCGAGGAAGCTTTCCCCATGGTTTCTTGTTCGGAGCTGCTACTTCTGCTTTCCAGGTAAAAACCTTTCAGATGATCGAATTTGGATATAAAGTCAAACGTTTTTGAATCGCCGTTGACGTGGCTTTTGTTTTTTTTTTTGCCGGCGAGTTTTAACCGTTTGTTTGCTGATCTTCTCTCCGTGTGTTTGAGTTCTATAATCAGCTCTAGTAGCTTCATAATTACGATTAACAAAGTTAATAATATCCCAAATCCTGTTTAAAGAAATCAAATTTGGTATCTAATATCTGTAGTGAAACCTTAAAAGGGGAAAAAACTGAAAGCTTTACTCATTTAATGCAGTGATTTAAGAATTTGAAGCTGTGTTGACCTTTTCAAGTCCCTAATTTTAGTGATTTGGGCCTTAGATCGTTTCTTTGTCTCATTTGAGTGCTCTAAAAAAGCTTATGTGTTTCTTAATTGGCTGATTTGTTTGTATAGCATGAAGGCGCAGCAGAAGAGGGAGGCCGAGGTTCGAGCATTTGGGACTCATTCACTCTTAAACATTCAGGTCTTTCCTCTTCGTCTAAACAAACAGGAGACTATTAGAAACAAAATTTGTTTACTTTTATGTACACTGAGTCACTCTAATGAGTTTAGAATTCGGTCTAGTCCTGAGATTAATAACTCATAAGCATGTTTTTTAATTCTGCAGAAGGGAACAATAACCTTGATGGCAGGCTGGGAGTTGATTTCTATCATCATTATAAGGTATACATACATATTCGTTGTGTTATGTTGAGCGAAAAATTTATCTACCAATGTATAAATAACAATTTTTTCGTAAAAATGTTGCAGGAAGATGTTCAACTATTGAAAAAACTGAACATGGATGCCTTTAGGTTCTCTATTTCTTGGTCAAGAATATTTCCCCGTAAGACAAAATCAGTTTCTTTGGTAGATGATTCTTTTGCAAATGTTATGTTTTAGCTAGTCACTCTCTAATAATTGTTGTTGCTTCTTGAAAACAATCAGATGGGAAAAAAGATAAGGGTGTGAGTGAAACCGGAGTCAAATTCTACAATGATCTTATCAATGAGCTCATTGCAAATGGTTATTACACCTTCTGCCACATTATTAGTTCATATTAAATCTCCTTTTTTTTCCCTTACCCTTGTTGCTAAAATAGCTCTTCTCAATTATGTTTTGTAGGTGTAACGCCTTTAGTTACCTTGTTTCAATGGGATGTACCTCAGGCCCTCGAAGAGGAATATGGCGGTTTTTTGAGTGACCATATTTTGTAAGTCCTTTGAGGCGGAAAATATTGATATGTGTTATATCAGCTCTGTTTCCTACCTTTTTGCGGTTACTTACTATCTTCTGAAACTCTTACATAGGGAGGATTTCCGGGATTTTGCAAAGTTTGCCTTCAATGAATATGGTGATAGAGTGAAGCACTGGGTTACTATAAACGAGCCTTATGAATTTAGTCATGGTGGATATGAGACTGGAGAAAAAGCACCAGGAAGATGTTCTAAATATGTCAATGAGAAATGCATTGCGGGCAAATCTGGACATGAAGTTTACACCGTTAGTCACAATTTGCTGTTGGCTCATGCTGAAGCTGTGGAAGAATTCAGGAAATGTGGAAAGGTATAATCTTTAGAACCAATATATGTATATGCATTTTATTCAAATTTCTAGTGAACCTAATCAATGGATTTTGAAATAATTAGTGCAAAGATGGGAAGATCGGAATCGTTCAGAGTCCAATGTGGTTTGAGCCATATGATGAGAAATCCAGCTCGAGTCCTTCAGAGGGTATAGTGAAGAGAGCTATGGATTTCACTCTAGGCTGGTGAGTAAATTAGTCTTCAAGAAAATATTGTTTAAGCAATCTTATTAGCTTAGCGTTTTTGAGTGTGGATTCTTGATATTTGCTTGCAGGCATATGGAACCAATAACACATGGAGATTACCCTCAGACCATGAAAGATATTGTTGGTGCTCGATTACCATCTTTTACGCCCGAGCAGAAGGAGAAACTGAAGGGTTCTTACGATTTTGTTGGTATCAATTACTTCACTTCTGCGTTTGTCGCTCATATGGAAAATGTTGATTCAGAGAAACCGAGTTGGGAAGCTGATTCTCGTTTGCAATTACATTGTATGCTCCAACTCCAACTTCTAACCAATAAAAATGTTTTGCTTATTTCTGTGGTAATTGTTGAGAGATCTCATCTTCCTTTCTAACCTTTTTCTTTTTTCGTTTTACTTGCAGCTAAAAACCTCGATGGATTCAAGATTGGTTCTCAGGTATGATCATCTACATGATACTTCTCCTCGATTTTGAGGTTTTTTGTAAGATTCTTACTCATGTTATGCTGATAATATTTCAGCCGGCAAATGCCAAGTATCCAGTTTGCGCAGACGGTTTAAGAAAGGTTTTGAAATACATCAAAGAGAACTACAACGATCCAGAAATCATCGTCACTGGAAACGGTAAGTTTGGCTTTTTGTTCTCTGCTTAGAAACTTATATGCAGTTTCCTAATCTTAAATTTCATTTGCAGGGTACAAGGAGACACTTGAAGAGAAAGATGTACTTCCCGATGCGCTCAGCGATAATAACAGGAAGTATTATCATATGAGACATCTCATGGCATTACACGGAGCAGTCTGGTGAGTTATTTCTCAAAGTTCCAAAAAGACTCTGTTTCATCTTTTCTATTTGATGATTTGGTGAAAACAATTACTTATTTTTTTTCTTTGGTTTATGCAGCGAGGATAAGGTTAATGTTAAAGGTTATTTTGTGTGGTCACTAATGGATGGACTGGAGTGGGAAGATGGATACAAGACGAGGTCTGGACTCTACTATGTAGACTATGCACAGAATTTGGGAAGGCACGAGAAACAATCTGCCAAATGGCTCTCGAAGCTCCTTGAGAAAGTCCCGGACACAATTCAGTCAAAGGTAGATTCAGAATCGAGGAAAGAGTTATAAATGATAGGAGATCCTTTTCGCAACTCAGTTTAACCGATCATATGATGTAATGTGTGTCTGTTATCTTATAAAGAGTGTAATGTAATCCTACGATCAATATAGCTATATTATAAATAAAGAAGTAACTTGTGTGACACGTTACCAGTGTTTCTCGATAAAGCCATACATATGATTGAACTGAAACTATATTCATTACATTTCTATCTAAATTAATCCCCAAAATCTCATTTAAAAATGTTCTCATGAAAAGGTCTTGTGAACCTCTGAAACCTATGAACCTTCATCTTCACCAAATGAGCTTTCCTCGCAATAGCTTTCCAAATCATCTGAACTCCATCATCATCCTTGGCCGGGAAACGCAAATCGAAATACCTCTCAACTTCCTTCAACCGTCGCCACATCTTATTCCACTCTTCTCTGCCAATACTCCTCACAATACTCATCAAAAACCCTTTCTTTAAAGCGTCTGATGATCGGACAAAGAGACAGAACTCATTGAACTCATTTAATTTTAAAAATGTTGCGTGTGACCTAATCAAATCTAATCGATCTTTAATTTCAAAACCTACGTACTACTTAAGAAAATAATTCTCCGATAGGCACCAGTTTTGGAGATCCGAAGACTCGGGAATTGTGAAATTTCTTTGTCAAGCACCACCAAAAATTAATTTTTTAATCTTAGATACCAAACCTTGAATTTTACAAAACTCTAATGGCTATGAACAACGTTCTAATTTTGTTCTAACTCTCATCTTTGGAAGTGAAATAAAATAAAATAAAAGTTTTTGATTATATTCTTCATATATCTTAAACTATAATGTGTAATATAAAATTTTCCATGGTCTTCTACATTTTCTACTTATTTTATTTGAGAAGCAATATTTACAAAACTGCTTCTGTGGCAGATTCTGGTTAATCCCCACAATACAAAAATCGATACAATGAATGAAGTCCAAAAACACAATTAACAAACCAATATTGGGCCTTTAATCACCGTTAGAAAAACTCCGTTAACATAAAGCCCACCAAGTTGGTTTACGTTACTTTGGGTTGGGCCAACATTTATTTTGATTAGTAATTACAACATTTATAACTTGAAGCTTTTGTTTAGCCGTGTGTTGGTTTTTTTAGTGGTTTAGTGTTTACATACATTTTTAATCACTGCGGAATTTATTCGATGATAAAAGAATTAGCTTTTGTTTCGTCTTATAAAATGTAATACTACCATGGATTCATAAAAGTTCTATACCATATAATATAAAATATTTCTATAGTAGACAAGAAATAGAGAAATAATTATCAGGAGACATGTGAGCGAAAAAAAATAATTAAGAAATGTAAAGTATGATGATTACTAAAATTAGTCAACGAATCTTGCACGAAAACAAAACCCAATGAATTCAATATATAGATCTACAAGATGTGGGGAAGCTACAAACGCAGAAGGTCGAGTATCTTCCTAACTACAAAGTACAAAATTATTAGGAAAATTTTAAAGTTTAATAATTAATCCACATGGAAGCCAATAGGAAAATGTGTGGAGTGAGTTTGAAAAGATCCATATGGTAAGTCTCAATATATGCTTTCTTCTATAATTTCGGATATCAAGAATTAACAAAACATGCGTCTCCTAGTCACTGGTTATAGTGGTCGGTGTTGTCGCTTAGTGGCTTTATTTTATTGCTTAATACTCTTTTTAATACTACTATTTAACTAATCTTCTTCTCTCGTTATTGTAACAATATGATGAATATTTATGTGTAATTGGCAAACACAAATTCAGCTCATATTCTTTGATTTTTCTGTTCAATTTTCCTAACCTTTTTTATTATTATTTCTACCCAAATTTAGAGGAAGTACGACTGAGATTGAGGTTGATAATACTATAGAATAACAAATTAATGCAGAAAAAAATAAAATAATATATTTGACCAACTACAGAATATAAAGACAAATACTTAATCGCAAGTAAAATAGTTAATTTACATGCGAAATATTAAAATGATGACTTTTAATTGTTATTTAGATTAGAGAATTAATTGAATATAAATCTATAGATTTCGAATATACATAACTATTTTGAATAGTAAGCGAAATCAATATTTGCAACCTTTCACTTGATGTTTACAAGGTTAGATCTGATGTTTGGCTTTACAATATAAGATTTTTGTGTTAACTATCCGACTAAGATCTTGCTTCGAGTTGTTAATTAAGGTTCGTGTTTCGGAGAGCAGGAATCGACAAGAATACCAAATCAGATGAACCCAGCTGTCTTATGTTCTTTCTTATATACTATATAATCGAAATTAATTAAAGTGTATTTTGAATTCAGTTTAAATTCAAGATCATAACTAAGTTTGAACTACATAAGGGGTCGTCTCTTTCTAAATTTTTTGATTAGTGAGAACAATGATCTATCTTAAGAATAATTGAAGCGGAGCCCTAATTAAACTTTCTTTAAATGATTAATTCATGTGTGGAGACAATTTTTCCTACTATAGTACTGTTAACCAGATAAACTCAAAGCATAATCTACTTTTTCCTTCCACTAATCATACACGTCTACTGATCTTCCACTTTGGGATTAATGTTTTGTGTTAATCAAACACAGTTAAGTTGATTTTTTTATTAAATATTTGTAAGTACTGTAGTATAGTTTACGATCATAGTCTTTTAATTAGTTGGATTTATGACTAGAGACTTCCACCTGAATAATTACACATCATGCCCTCTGAAAGGTCTCGGTCTTTTTTTTTTAATTCCAATAACATTCATTAATGCTCTTCACACAAAAACTTGGAGATCCCTAGACTCAATTTTTATTGCAAATCAATTACACATATGACATAATAGTAGTATTTAACATCTAAACCACTAAATTGATACAGACTAATCTCTTCGTCTTATAAGAGCTCTTGACTGCATCTAATATTTTTTCATAATAAATTACAAAATTAAGAAACAACAGAAGAAACTTTGATTACACGATAGACTCAAAACTAAAAATAATAATAATGAATGGACTGTTGCGATAAAGTCGAAGGTAGAATAACAAAGCATCTGTTGCATCACCACAGAACACAAGAGTAAAGCCAGTTCATGTCTGTCTTGGAACCTGTCGATAACAAGACAAAAACAACAAATAACAAAAGAAGCTCTTTTATACTTTTAAATGAAAAAAAAAAAGATGATAAACACTAACTAATTGATGAAAGATCTCTTGATAGGATTCCAAAATCGTATTATTTCAAGGGATGGGAGTGAGTGAGAGAGATCAGAGAGGAAACCCTAATAGGCCAATACAGAAACGGATTTTAACAGCCAATTTTCTAAGAAAAAAATACTTGTGTCAATCAAGAGCAAAGAGAATAGAGTATATTTTCCCAATGTTTCGTTTGCCAATGAATTCAATAAATTTTGGCTGCGCAACTATGTAATTTTCATCATTTGAACAAATAAACTGTAAATATTTTTATAGGTAAAACTAAAGTGAATACAAAAAATAATTAATGAATTCTGTGACATTTTAAGAGAATTATTTGACAATACATAGATGTGTAATTTTCATTCAAGGACAAGAATTAAAAAAAAAAAACTAATAATATTGATTCAAATGTGAAAACCCTCGTCAAATCCCAAAACTTCAGTTACAGAAACTATCAAAAAATCATGTTCATTTACTGCACAAACCGACACTCATCAACTAGATTCATACCCTCTTTGTCTTACGAAAGACTTTATATTATAAAATTATGATGATTAAAAATATATTGTAGCAGACAATTTAGAACTTTACCCCAATTGGGTTCCATCTCATTTCATATTTTCAACACCAAAGTGAGGAAGAGAGAGAGAGAGAACAAAACAAAAAAGTACGTTTGCTAATAAACAAACATTGTAATAAAAAAGTTTGGTCTAAATATTATAGTAAAATTATTCACGAGGAATTCAATCAGCAATAAAAACACCAAAACAAAAAAATATTTGTGATTGAATTATTACCAGGAAATAAGCTTCACCATGTTGTAAGCTATGCACCAAAAAACCAAACTCATCAGTAGGGAGAGGAACACCTGAGGAATGCACCAAAACCAAGTCTTCTCCAAACGTTGTTTTCATGTCTATTCCTCCTCTCGTTACTTCAGTCGGAACTCCGTTTATAAACACCGTTATAGCCCCTGGATTTCAAAATTATGTCTAATAATATGTAAGCAAATTTAGATTAGCTATCTTTTTGTACTTTTTTTAAAGGATTTAGAAAAGTAGCTATCAACATCAAGATTAGCTAATATATATTGGAGAATAATAACTACCCTATACTCCAAAAAGTCAATTCTTTTGTTGAAACAAATCTGATATTCATTATTTTTTCCCCTTAAACACCGTTTAATTATAATAAAAATTGTGAGTTTTAGAGATCGAAGCTTCCTGGGGGAAAAAAACTATACTATAGAACTTTCTCCCAAGTACAAAAATGTTAGGCAGTAATGGGAAATGGGAATAGAATTCATCAAAAAGCTATATTAATTAAATCGCTAAAAAAAAAAAATCGGTGCTTTGGTTGAAACGCACCCAGAGTTGGATTGTTTTCACTACCTTTAAAACAACTTTTATACAAATTAAAAAATGTTACTTTTAGAGACTTTTTGGGGAAAGGAAGAGGGTTAAGAGGACAAAGCATTAGAGGTTACAAATAAAGAAGACTCATGCAAATAACTTTTGTTTTGTTTGTTTACCTTGTTGGTAGTGAAAATTGGAGTTTTGATCAGATGGGCACAAAATTGATGCGACATTTGAGCTATGATGTTGATAATGATGATGAGTAGCTTCATGGTAACCCATTTGGCCAGACATGGAAGAGCTAGCTGAAGAAGAAGTGGAAGAGGAGCTTGAACAAGAAGAAGGAGGAGGAGAAGAGAGACCAAGAAAAAAAGAAGGAACTTGAGATGACCCACCAAATAAGTAATTAGAAGAACTGTTACAACCTCCAAACCCCAAATCACTACCACTGTGATGTGGTAAGTTGTTGCTCACCATCATTGTCTGGTCACAAGTGTTGGTTACTGCCGCGGCTGCAGCTGCAGCCTGGAGCTGCCTTTGCCTCCGGCGGGATCTTGACCGCCGGTTTTGAAACCAGTAGAAGACATTTGCATCTCCCACCGCGCCAAATTTCTCGAGCATCTTTCGTATCCTTACCGTCTCTTCTTTGGGAGGGTTAACCATACCACTGTTAAAGATCGACTCAAGTATGAGAATTTGTTCCGGTTTAGGTGACCATCGTGAGCGAACGGTTTCTGTTGAGGTGGAACCGGAGGCGGAGGATGAGGGTGAGTGCCTATGGCCGGTTGGGCTATGTGGAGTATGTTCTTGGTCCATTGCTTTCAAGATATTCGATTTTTTTTGTTGGTTCGAATTTTTCTGGTTATGTAGAAGAAATAGAAGAAACAATTGTTTCTGAGTTTGTGAGAGGTGGTGCGTTGAGGGTAATGAATTTATAGGAGAATGATTTCTTAAATAATAAAAATTTCCTTGTTTATTAAGTTACATGTGGTTTATCTTTATCTTTTAGTGGGTTCATTATAATATACTTGAATTATATAACCATATATTACATTTTGTTGCATATATAGTATATATATAGGGGCTAAAGTTTATTAAGTCTTAACTCGGACACACTCAAACGAGTACAATTTGCTTGCCATTTGAAGATATGTATAGAAAATACGCAAATCCTCTTTGACCATTGCCACTAATTACTATATATAGTCATAGAGTATCCAAAAAATTTACAGTGTCCCTTGTCGGTTTAAATTTTACATGGGCAGTCAAGTCCATTATAAGCATTTGCCATGCCTAAAACATAAATGGGTGCTTACAGAAAAGATTATCCATAGACTATCAGTTTTAATCCGTTACATATATGCTTTAAATTTAGTATCACTTTCAATGTATTAATATCTCCAAAGTTGTTGAGAAATTATCCAACAAAATAAATATAAATCCAAAGTTACACTTGCAAACAATAATAGTTTTCTACTTAAACTTTTCTTCCAACTGCATAACCCAAAATGGTTATGGCCTTGTAATCTTTACTTGCATTTATATTTGAAAACCTTTTATCAAACAAAAAAAATCTTTTAAGTAATTTAAAATGCATTTGAGTGTTAGAACTCAGACGGGTTAGCCCGGTTCTACTCAACCGTAGTCCGGTTCCATTTGATTTTTTTTTTATCACTCGGTTGAAGGCCAGTCTTCAATAGTTTAGTGTTGGCTAAATCTGTCCCAAAACCAAATGTCAAAAAACACATAAACCAATAATATTTTCCTGACCGGTGATGTTAAGGTGGTGCAAATAAAAACTATATTAGACTACAGTATAAATCTAGTATAAATTAATAGTATTACCGTAACGGTTCCAAAATAAATATGTAAGATTCTAAAATTGATGTTGAGAAAAAATAATAATATGAAATTAGAGAGGCCCAAATTGTACCATCCGCCTGGAAAAAATAATTAAATGAGGAAGTCGCCGGTTATGATTGTCTCTCTTTCTGCTCTAAAAATTATCGGAGATAAAATACTAGTAAACATTAATTATACTAATATTCTTTTCTTTCTTTTTTTCAAAAAGCGATAACTCGTACGTAGTATAGCTCAATGATCAGGTTTTGTTGGACGAAAAAGTTCACACTATCCCGACATATATTTGAACAACGGTTTTATAATGCAGTGAAAAAAAAACCATAAGTATTAAGTATTAACTTATGTATATTGACAAGTAACATAAGTTATACATTTTATTGGCAATCACACTATCTATCGTATTCACCAGGATACTCGACAACTACTGCAATTGAACAAACATTTTTTTTAAAATAAAATCAATGTAAATTATTTGGCTAAAAAATAATTAGTTTTTAAAACGACAAATACACTAACACAAACATAAACTATATATGGCGTAAATATATATGTCATGGACTCATGATCAAACTCATATATCTTATAAAATGTCTCTCAAATAGTGAGTGCCTAGCTCACAAAATTGAAGTCTACTGCTTCTCAAACAAAATTGTTATCTTTTAAGAAAAATGGAATTTATTAATTGAAACCCAAAAAAAATGGAATTGAATTTATTAATTTCTTGACATTACCTTCGTAGATATTATCCCACATCCAATCAACTCGTTATGTATTTTCTTCAGTGAGATAGACTATTTTTGGCGTCATGCAACAGAGGCCCCTAAAAGATTTTTTTTGTCACTTACATGAAAGAAGTCAAAATGTTTTTCTTTGTCACTAAGTTTTGAAAAAATTATGAAAAAGAGGAAAATATTTGTAGAAGTAGTTTCGTAAAAATATTAAATTAAGTATAATTGATCATAAGTAGTCACAAAAATCAATATCCTTTTCTCAAAATTTGAAACGTTTTTTCCTCAAGCACTTTTTTTTGTTAATAAATGTATATTTTTAATGAATATTTAGTTTAGTTAATCTATTTTAGTTTGAGGACATAATGTTCAAATTTATTTATTTATCATTGGATGGATTGAAATATAATTAACTTAAACAACTTTGAAATAATTAAAAAATATCACCAATATCCCATATATTCAATTTCTAAATACTGTATGACTGGTAACTTTTTTAAATAAAAATTTGACATGGTCGATATATATCAGTGAATAATATTTTCTAAATAGGTATATAGAGCTAACAAATAAATAAATAATGAATAAAAGAGTAATAAAGAAGGACGATCCAAACTGAAGGTCAAAACGAAACCGTGCAATTATTTATTACCTATGACGTTAAGCAAACATGGGCTTACTTACGCCTTACAGTGGGTAGCCACCCGATTCTTATTTTGTACGTGCAAATTATTATTACACCTCTATTATTTGACAGTTCAGATTTAATTGTGCTCTTCCTGTAAATTTACTTTTTATAATATTATTTGTTTTATTCCTATGCGAACTCCAAATTTTTATTTTTATATTGTTTATATCTAGCCTGTTTTTGGTAATATCAGAACTTTTGGCCAAGACTCCAAGAACGATTAGAAAATATTTTACCGACTAAAATTTGATCGAAGGTGGTGTAAAATAATAATAAAAATGATGAGGAAAAGATATTTAGTTTCTCAAGGACACCTTGGTATTGAGTCCAGATTTCTGATCAAGCATCTTTATATTTCAACAATTCAAAGAGAATTTAAATACGTCATTTTTTCTTGACACTAAGACTCTTCAAACATACTACAATTACCGCTCAAGTGAATATGTTATAGAACCTATTGCTCATAAATACGTTGATCTTTCCCGATTAGTAATTATGTCATACCATAACGATTATGAGAGTAGAGATTACACATATACATGCATGTTATTAAATAAAGATGTGAAATTGTTGAAAATAATACATATGTGAATTAGTGTGTATTCAGTGTACAAGTGATGCGTGGGAATGGGGTGTGTATATTCAGTGTACAATGATGTATGATGGATGGATCAAAATATTTATTTTTTTGTTTTGTTAGGGAGAATGTATTTAACTTTAAATGGAGAATAAAATAGTCCGTACATAGGTGAGTGTGCAAATACGTATGCAAAAGGTAGAGTGTAGAAGACACAGTAGGAGACAAACTTGCTTCTTCAGATATCCTCTGTTCGAGCCTGTCTCTGTATAATTGTATAGCTGTTTTGATATTTTTTCCTTTTTAATAGTATATTTTAACAGAACATCAACATACATATAAGTATTTTTGCTTTTTTCTTTTAAATGTTTCTTTTGGGTTTTCGTGTTTTTGGGGTTAATGTTTTAAGAGATGAACAGATATTTTCTTAAAATATCCGACTTATCTATGTATAGATAGCTATAGCCTATGTATATGTGAATATTAATTGGTATGGATATACGCCTATGCTTTCGGTTATATAGAATTCAGAGTAGAATTAATTTTGTTAAAAATTTACTTTATTATATATGCCCACAATAACAGTTCGATATTAATATATATATTATAGTTTTCTGTTTATTATATAAATCTAATTGGCATTTTCTATCAAGTTGATATTAAAAGCATATTTTCGTTTCTTTTACCCCTATAGATTTTATTTCTGATGAAAAGGTTTCCTATAAGCTTATATTATATGAATATATATTCGGATTTCAGGGGGACACCGACCAACATGTGGTTATGCTTTTAGGGCACAAGTGTGAGTCTCTTTTGTTTGTTTATCAACGTGTGATTAATAATAATATGTGTTTCACCCGCCTACATCAAATTCACTTTTTTTGGTTAATGTCCACGCACAGCAAATACTTTTTTTGCTAAAGTGAAAAATTGTCTATAGATACTTAATCTTTTGGAAACATGCAATTATTACTGCTTGGATGATTAAAACTATAATTTATTAGGTTTGTTTATTATAATATTTTACTAGTTTATCTGTCTTGGTATTGTTTCCGATATTAGTAGTTATCTCTGAGGAGAGAGTAATTCGTTTCTTCTTCTTTTTTTCCCTGTTAAAAGAGAGACAGTAATTCATCTACTTGTATATCGTTTATACTTGATTGTAACAATGAGAGGAACACACATGGTAAGTGAAAACAGATATGACAAGTCATCTATTTTAACAGATTATAGTAAGATATCTTATAACTTTTTGTTTTTTTGCGAAAAAAAATATAGATCTTATAACTTGTTAACAAAACAAGATATATATTTTAGATGGAGAAGAGATAAAGTAGTTGACACAATTTATATGTTTATATGAAAAAACTCACATGTTGATAACTTAATATCCAACAACTATAAGTAATTATGATTTATCAGAAATGTGAATTTATGTAGGATATAATACTGAAACCATCACGTAAAATAACTATTGCTGATGACTAATATATCGTCTGTGTATGTATTCAGAAAACTCATTACACAATAACAAATTCAATCGAAATTATGTTGTGGACATTACGATAAACTACATGTACGAATAAATTATAATAATTAACAAATAAATTATATATGCAAAAAAATCTTCAACATATATATTTATAGCTAGCTTCTTTGCCGAACAACTTGTTTAAATTATGATTACAGTCCAAATTTTATCAAAAAAAAAAATATGATTACAGTCGTATACTATCATATATATGTAGATTTTCTTACACACTTTTAACATGTGAGACTATTTTCATTTTGATCTTGTGCAGTATTTTTTGAAATTCAAAAGATTTATCGACTAATCTAGCATATTACTGTATTTATCTTGTGTTTCTCATCACTCACACAACTCTATTAATAAATTTATTGACATCAAACACGCTTAACTACATCAAACTCTAATGTTAAATAAATAAAATAAAAAACACAAAAAATAGAGTTTGGGATTTGGACTAAAAAATTGGACGAGGGTTGACAAAAAGAGAGGAAGAATATCCTAATTTAGCATATAAACGATTTCCGTGGTCCTGAAATTCTCAAATGTTGTAAGACATATCTAGACTTTGTATCGTCTTAAAATCATAGATATGTGGTCCTGCTCTGTGAAATGTACGGACTTACTCACGACTGAATGATATATAGATAATGCACGTGTCTTTGTGTTCGAGATTATAGATTTAGATGATGACGTATTTAATAAGATCACTATAAAACCTTGAGACATATACTATATGTTCTCGCGATCTAGGTCCGAAAGAAAACTATATAGATCATTTGTAACATATATGAGTGTCTCAAGGTTTATACGCACTCATATAATTTCAGAAATATTTTAAGGCTCTTTTATAATCTCTTATTAAAAAAGTGAGTATAAATGCCTTGTACATTAGTACTATTTTTTTAGATTTTAATATTAACCAAATATAAATAAAAATTTACAAAAAAAAACATTATATGCATGTTCAGGTGCTGAGTGACAAAAAAAAGCAAGTTCAGGTGCATGTTACTATGAAAAATCACAGTTACAAAATTTTAATTAAATTTAAGCCTCAATAAAAAAAACCTTATAATTCATTAATTACGATAGCCCTTCATATATACACTGTATTGTCAAAGACTTGAGTTTTTACCAACGGAGCTGACATATGTAGTCGAGTTTTGTGGATTTGTCCACTGAACTACTTGCAGAGCATTATGAAGATAATCATAAAATATAGGAAAAAAGACAAAAAAGAAAAAGGAGGAAAGAAAAGAACAGAAAAAACTACAACATAGAACATTAATTATTTATTATTTATTAATGATTATATATGCAGCATGCATGAACCCTGACAAGAACCTAACTCATCTTTCTTCTTTTCCCTATTTTAGAGAAAACAAACAAAAAAATTCCCCCTCATCTCTTAATCCTTTGAGAAGATAATTTTTTTGAAGGATTTTTGCAATCATTTAGATAATTTTCATACAAATAAAGAATATGCACTAAATACTCAAATTATACTATTATTTTTATATACTTGCAATCAATGGATAATAAAATCATAAATACGCTTGTTTAGTCAATCGTGTATTTTTCAAACGTGTATTTAAAAAAACAGTTACATGACTTTCAGGGATGATTTTAATAAATATCATGTTATTTTTATTTTTATTATAATACAAC